>CM051497.1:8705046-8836850 GCA_028031935.1 Paedocypris micromegethes
TGATTATCCTGTCGGGTTCACTTACTTGTAATTTGGCCAAGAATGGGAATGCTTTCTTCTGTACCATGAAAGGAATGAATGGAGACTGAATAGTCCACGTCAGGAGTCAGATCTGTGATTGACGTGTTTGTTGCCGAAGAGTGAAGAGTAAAATCTTTCGAATCATCTAGACCATAAAAAAAGCCAAAAGTCAGAAGATGGTCATCTAGAGCAGAAGCTGAGACCATCACGCACCTGTATCTGATACCACTTGTATTCTGTAGCCCTCTATCAGAGAAGAAGGCCGTCTCCATGACATCAGCACTGTGTTCTCACTGAGAATGTTAAACTTCAGGTCTGAAGGTGGTTCCACTGTAAACAAGAGGTCAGTCAAGTCAAGAACACGGGACAATTACTTACTTCAAACTCAATTGTGATTAAGCGGGAAAAAAATGCAGCAACCCCAACGACAAACACTTCATGACTGAAGCAGAGAGTTTATTGTTGGGCAGGATAAACATGAACCAGGGCTGAAGAAGACTCAGACAAAACGTTACAACGGGACGGAAGCCATTTTAGATCAAATGGCCTTTTCTTGAGTTGCACAACCTGAAAGCTCAAGGTCAGCAGCTCAAGCTGAGGAGAACAGAGACTTCAAGACCTTCACATCCTCGTCCAACCATCCAAAACATGCTGGAAGCAAACATGCCTGTGGCACACACACCTGTACACAACTACCGTCTGGATTATACAATGGAATCTGGCATTGTGTTGTCTATGAGTGTGTGTGTGTGTGTGTGTGTGTGTGTGTGTGTGTGTGTGTGTGTGTGTGTGTGTGTGTGTGTGTGTGTGTGTGTGTGTGTGTGTTTGATTTTTATTATGTTAAATTGCACATCCATTGCAAATCTCACAAAAAGAATACACAATGTCCAGAACGACGTCTGTGTAGTTCCTTTTCACAGAGACAAAGGACAAGACAAGCGTCCGCTGAAAGATAGACATATACTTCACTCTGGAGTTAAACGAGGAGAGGAGCCGATCTGAACTGCCATCATGCACGTGTTCATGAGAAAGTTGTCAGATGGACATCTTGCTTTACATACACCATGTACACGAGAGTCACACGAACAGACATTATAGTCGTATTTCAAAATGATATTCTGTCAGACACAGTGGAGGCCGCACGAATATTGAACTGAGTGTGTATGTGTGAATGTATAAAATGGATGGAGAGAAAAAGAGAGAGAGACAGACAGACAGAAGAGAACAGGCAGAGAGAGAGAGAGACAGGAGACTGAGACATGTGAGACATGCACACACAGTTCACAATTTTACATTTGTAGCAAATAGAGTATAAGGAATGTTGTAATGGTTTTATCACTTAATCATTAAATACACATTTGTTCACATAACACAAATTAAATGTTGCATGCAAAGTAAAAGAAAAGAAGAAGACTAGAGGCAGATCTGCAGAATATCATTTGTAAAATAACTGATGGAGGAAACAGAATGAAACACAGGCCTGCTGGAGAGGAATTGCTCACCACGTCTCGTCACGTGTCCAGAGCCGCTTGCGTTGCGGGGGTCCGTCACCCCCACATCAACTCTACCTCAGGAGCTTCTACTCAACCCGGTCGCATGTGGCCAGGGGGATGAAGTTTCCCAGAGAAACCAACAGATGCCAAAGAAACTCTGACGAGAACCATTACTGCGCATTACTGATTTCCGTGTGGACGACAACTCAGCATTTCCAAGAGCGACTGGGAGAGGTCAACAGTTCTCTTTTTTTGTCGAGGACGGAAACGCACATGATACAACTGTTACCTCTGTTACCGCACATACACCCACATACATACAAACATACACACGCACACACACACACACACACAGACAGACAAAACATACACTCACACACAAACACACAC
Source organism: Paedocypris micromegethes (assembly GCA_028031935.1). Classification (NCBI taxonomy): domain Eukaryota; kingdom Metazoa; phylum Chordata; class Actinopteri; order Cypriniformes; genus Paedocypris; species Paedocypris micromegethes. The sequence continues at coordinate 8,706,951 of CM051497.1, forward strand.
AGACAAAAACTTGCGCACACACATGTGTGTGAGTGAACAGATTTAAAGAATTTATGTGGTTTTCCACTTGAAATCTGTTCATTCGTTGTCACTTTTTTCACATTAAAGCAAGGTTAACACAAACAGCTGTATATGTGTGTGTGTGTGTGTGTGTGTGTGTGTGTGTGTGTGTGTGTGTGTGTGTGTGTGTGTGTGTGTGTAAGAGTATGGTGTGTGAATAAAGCCGAAGCATTAAGAGTTTTTCCCTTAGCAGATGCTTCTACGCCATGTTAAAGTTCTACTGAACCGACCACATGATTTCCCTGGGGATCGAACCCTTGACCTTAGATGTTGCGAACACCAGGTCGAGTAACTAAAGCTCAAGTAATCGAGAACAGATTCAGATCTGTGTGTGCGTGTGTGTGTGTGTGACCTGCAAAGATGAAAAAAAACTGAGAAAAAAAAAAAAAACTCTTGCATGAGTTGATTCTTGTTGAACACTGTGTTTCACAATTGATCATATGTCACCTGAAGTCAAGGAAATTCAAAATGAAGCTGCAAACAAGTGTATAGCCTCTGAACTCAAATGAATCTTTGTACGATCGTAAACTGCTGGACAGACATACACCATAATTTCCTATAGGGACACTAATGTGTGTGACCCCTAAAATAAGCCCTAGTGAAGCTTCTTCACTAAGCTGCTGCTAAACAGGAAGAGAGAGAGAGAGAGAGAGAGCGAGAGAGAGGTGAGAGAGAGGTGGAGGATAGAGAGATCCGATCGAGAGAGCGAGCTAGAGAGCTATCAGAATATAGATCGCTATAGATAGAGAGCGCGAGTAGATCGCGGTCGAGAAGATACAGAGATAGGGAGAAGAGAGAGAGAGAGAGAGAGACATAAGTCATATATGTCAGATGAAATGAAAACAAGAGAATCCGTTTCATCTGGATTATAGGATCATTATTTCTTATGGAAACTGAAATACATCTTGACTAGGGCTTATTAAAAAACGTGTAAATAGAATGTAATGTTTTCCTTTTTATTTAGGTACATGCAAAAGTCCTTTAATTAATTTTAAAAATTGCTATGTACATGCAGTATTTTTTTCTTTCCATAAAACTCCAGTCTTGTTTAAAAACAAGTGAGAGGACAGAAGGCAGAACATACCTTGAGCTTCCACTGAGTTCAGCACAAGAGTGAGGAGAGCAGCGAGGGCCAGAGAGTGGAGCCTGAACTTCATGATTCTTCTGCAGAAACAAGCACAGTCTTCTTTCGTCTACTGGGTATCACACGCGCGCTTTATGTCAATATTTTGCAAATGTTCATACAAGTTCGTGTAATCGATGTGACTGCATCATTCAATAAATTATACGTTTGATTTTTTTTTTATTCAATCAGTGGAGACTCGCGCTACGCGAGCGCCCTCGCACGTAAATCAGAAGTACTGAAACTTCAAGGCTCCGGCAGAAATAGTATAAATAAATGGACGCAAATAAAATAATAAGTAAATTTTAAAAAAAAAGTGATGCAAAAAAAGATGCAAAACCCATTTTTTTCTATGAGCAAATGCGTTTTACACAAAGTATTTTCTGTATCGTTCTACTTCTAACAGAGCATCCCGAAGTTGGGGCTATTGAGACACGCAAGATAGTCAATAATAATACGATTCTTTACAGAGCAGATCACCAGGGAATATCATTATTTCCTCGGGTAGCTGAACTGAAAACGTCTGATGTTGTCCCCAATTACGAGAAAAAAGAAACCAAATTGTAAACATTTCCAAGAAGAGGTGTTCAGACCTGTTACAGCATCTGAGACCGTCAGAAACCCTCAGAAGAGCCAGGGGTCTCCAGGAAGCCTCGGGAAAGGAGTCTGTGGTCCACACAAACCACAGAAAAAGAAACAGCCAGAAAGCCTCCCGCTCCTCCAGCTGTGAGAATGGAGCAATCCGAGCTCGACCTGACTCTAAATAGGGGGCAGTTCCGAACTTCCCTCGCTTACGAAAGTTCTAAAGAATGGAGGCGGCGACGCGACACTGCAGTCTAGAAACTCGAGATGCGCGTAGGTTTGGTAGCACAGAAACGATTTTCGCTCAAACAAATACACTCATATTGATGAAAAATAAGCTCAAACAAACAATGAAGCACGTTTTAGAACCAGATGAACAGTATGTAAAACAAGAAAAAAAGTTTGGTCAGGTAATGTTCACGATCAAAAGCTCGGGTGTCAGCGCACTACATTACCCACTGTCCCCTGCGCTCAGACGGGAGGAGCAACAGAACGGAGCTGAAGCTGGCGCCGCTGGAGGATGGTTGCTGCTGCGCTATTATAACAGGAAAGCGGTTCTGATTTTGTCCGGATTTTGCAAATAAATGAATTGGTAAACACAGGGGACTGTATTGAAGTTGTGCTCTGCATTTAATTCTCCAGTAAAGTGACACACAAACCAGTAGTAGTGGGGTACCAAGAGGCATGTTGGGTGTCTGTGCTTGGTTAAGTTCTTCTAAGTGGTAGAACTCACCAGAGAGCTGGGATTTAGTATAAATAGTTAATTATCTTTTAGAACTAAAGGGTCTACAGCTCCAGCTCCTCCTCTGGGGACCTTGCACCTTGAAAAAAATGATTTAAATCCATTTTTAAAGACCAAGCATCCAGGTAGTTTTGCCCCTTTTAAAGTACAGCCAGTCAAATTAAACTTAGCTGTAGTCACAGTCTGTATAGATGATCAGCATTCATGCATCAGATTCTGAATCAAGACGCGTGGTTAGATGATTGGACCTCTTTATTCCACACGAGTGACTTTACAGTACAACCAATAAATATTCCCGCGAGGACTGGAACTCTGGCCGGACACAGATGCAGACGACGCTCTCACGACAGACCAGCAGCGCTGTCACTTCTTCTTGGGCATAGCAGCGTCAAACAGGGAATACAGAACGTACCCACAGCCTGCGCACACACAAACACACAAAACATTCTAGTCACTCTGAAGAAACATCACCCTCTGATATCACACATATATATACATATATATATATATATATATATAGATATATATATAGATAAGATAGTATATATATTATATGTAGTATATATACATCATATTAATATAGTATATACAAATATATATATATTAATACACATATATATATATATATACACACATAATATATATATATACAATATATATATATATATATATGATATATAAATCATACATATACAATACACACCATACACAAAACTATATAATATATATATATATATATATTAGGATTGGGCGATATGGGTTAAATCATATCACGGTATTTTCTAGTGTACAGACGGTATCGGTATTATATCACGATATTGTGTGTGGGGGCGGGGGGGGGTTATTTTATATAAAGTACGAAATTAAAACGCAAGGGGAAACCTGGAGAAGCAGCTGTCATTTTTAATACCATATATCTGTTAAAAGTAGTCCAGGCATTTATTTAAAAAAAACATTTAAATTAAATGGCCTGCTGTCTATCTTTTAAGAGAGTGCAAGAGGGAGAGAGGGAGAAAGAGAGAAAGAGAGAGGGAGAGAGGGAGAAAGAGAGAAAGAGAGAGAGAGAGAGAGATGAGATAGACAGCAAAGTGAGATAGACAGTGAGAGAGAGAGAGAGAGAGACAGACAGACAGACAAAAATGGAGACCAGCCAGCGCGCGTCACCTTTCACTCTCTTTCGCGCGCGCGTCTGAATCTAAAGTTGCGTGAAACCAAGGTTAACAATCGAAAACAGACTTTGACCAAAATAAAACGAGCAGAATTTTCTCGTGCGCGCGTTTTACGGGACTCGCACGCACTAAAACAGGCGCTCTAAAAAAACGGCACATTACAGACACGGAGCGGCACAGCGCATTCAGTTTCTTACAACGATTTCTGTATTCGATTAGCAATGTATCTGTGTCGTAATTAAAAGTTATAATGAAACAAATGTATTTTAATGTATTAAAGCATTGATATGAGTGTATTAAAGGTAAATTCATGAAAGTGCCACGGTATTCACGATATTGCAAAATCCATATCGTGGCACAACTCAATACCGGTATTCACGTTAATACCGGTATACCGCCCACCCCTAATTAATATACATTATATATATATATATATACACACACACACACACACACACACACACACACAGGGATAGTAAATATAATTTAATTTATTTATTTATTTATAATTATTTAATAATTTATTATTTAAGGAATTTTCCCTTAGTGGGATTAATAAGTCATTCATTCTAAAGTCATGAACTGTCGTTGTGTTTAGTGCAAGTGCATCCACACACTCGCCTCTTCATGAATGAGTGGATGTCGTAACGGAGCATTGATCGTGGTTGGTTCATATTGGCCTTTCTGTCTCACTCGTCTCGTCCAATCAGAGTTGTGGTCACAGCAGGATTAATGTTACAAACACAGCGGTGGAACCTTACCGAAGACGGTGAGAGCCATCGTGGCTCGGTACAGAAGAGCATCTACAGCGCCGCCCTTCAGGTGAACCGGCATACCGTTGTCTTCCTGTAAGAGAGGAAACAATGCAGGAGAATCGCACACAAACCTCATCAGGACCGTCTCAATCCAGGCATGCATGCATGTGTGTGTGTGAGACCATCCATGTCTGGCATGGGCAAAAGTTTTTTCATCCGTCAGACTTGTAAAAATTAAACTATTAAGCCTTGAAGCCAGGCAGACTGGCAGCACTTGAAGAATAGCGTGCGCATGACCAGGGGATAAATAGTCAGATGGCGAGAGGGGTCTTATATAATGTCAAATAACCATGTACCGACATTTGATTTGATTAATGTACAAACAGAAGATTAAAATGTTTGAGAAATGTTCATTTTAAATAATTGGTCTAACAATAAAAAAATTTTTTTTTTTAAATTGTCTCTAATGTGTATTATTTCTTTTATTGCACGATCACTTTTTTTTTTAAATAATTATTTTATTTTATATAAAGTTGCATACGACATGCTTTTCATTTTAAATAAATGTTATTAATTCCAAAATAGCATCTATTTTGGTTAAATTATGTGACTAAAACTGTTACCTGTAAATATAAATTATACTTGAAGCACTCTGTATCAGAGAGTACTAAAATGCAAATACTCGTTATTGTTTTCCAAAAACGTGGCATCGGTGCATCCCTACTTGTTAACGTTTAATTTTTCCTGCAATTTGGGTGTTTTCCTAGACTTCCCACTGTAGATACGTTCACTTTGTTGAGGTGAAGCGTAGGTTGTTGCTGTTACTCCACCTTTTTACTTTTGACCCATCAATCTGCTCCCGGCCCCTTTGTCAAATGTTAGAACCAATTGTGTCCTTTGAATCAAAAAGCCCTATGTCTATGTTATGTCCGTGTGTCAGACATAGAGAGAGAGTGTCAGTGTTGAGTGGAAGCGGTTCTGATCCACATCGGGCCAGAACCTCAGACCCCACAGCAGAAAGTGTCTGGACCCAAAAAACAGATGGACAAACGGACCTGGAACAGCTTCTGCTTGGCAGGGACCTTGTTCTCCAGCTGCCGGGGAGCTGAGCTGGACAGGGTCCTTCTGGAGAGAAGCTGCAGGGTCTGAGGAGAGAAGCAGGCGGATTTATTCGAAAACTCGAAACGGAACCATCAGAGTTTAACATCAAGCTCTAAAAAGACAACTCTGTGGCTACGACAGGAACGCACAGCACGTGAGGAACTCTCAGGGAAAGCGTGCGATTGTTAAACTGTGACAACAGAAAAAAAACACGATGACAGAGGGAGTTATAAAAGCGTCTGATAAACGAGATTATAAAGCGGGGTCACGCGCGCGCTAGGCTAACACACACTCGCGTTCTCTTCAGCGTCTGCGGAATAAAGAGGAAAGAACAGAGAATAAAAGAGAAACCACGAGAACGCGATACAGAGATTAACTCGGCTTTTACCCGTATGTGTCTGAACATTTTAGCTCGATCTCTAGCCACACGACACCGAATGAACCGCACCGGAGCAAGGACACAGGAAACTGTCACTTCCTTCTTCTCTCCGCAGCAGCGGGACGCGGACTGATAGTCGCTGCAGCGCCACCGAGTGGATTATTTTGGTTTTCACGTACATTTGTTTGTTTGGCTGGTAATATTTGCGACGCACTTTTAAGACTGAAAGATCACACCAAACAGCACCACACACACACACACACACACACACACACACACACACACACACAAACACAAAAACGATTTTAGGAAAGGATCTATTTCTTTAGAGGACACGTATAATATAATTTAAAGTTCAAGTTATGAAAAAATAAGGCAAAAAGAAAAGAGAAAATGCAAGGCAAGCAGGCTTTTCCCGGGCCTGACCAATGCTCTCGCCAACTAAACCTACAGAGCATTGAGTCTATGATTCAGAGCACACATCTACACCGTCCCTATTTGTGACAATTTGTGGAGGCTTTGTGTGAACAGCTAAACTCAAGTCAGTCTGTAGTTTAATAGCTTTAATAGCACGATGAAAATCAGGAACTTTTTCTGTTGGTCCAGGGGGAAAAGAGTACACCAGGAACGCTGGTGCAAGGTGACAAATTAAGTTTATAGTCCTAAATAATTCATGAAATAATGACTATACCACACTTTTGGTTCAGGATAATGCTGCTTGTGACCCCAGTTGGCAACACCGACTGCTGCTGTGAATACCTGCTTGCGTTACTTCTAGAATATCTGTGAGTCTCTCCTAGTTGAAGTGCTCTCACCTTCTCTCACCTTCAGCACTGGTGTCCCACTGGGTTCTGTCTCGGACCCATCGCATCTTCACTCAAAATGTTCTTATAATGCTCAAAATCAAAAACACATAAAAAAAATAACATCCACACATAAAATATTTTTAATGCATTGAAATAAATGTACAGTATAACAAGCTCTTCTTCATTTTTACTTATAGAGTCACAGTCGTTCTGCCAGATTAAGTGAGTTTCCTTAACAGAACTAAGACAACAATGATAAAACACACACACACACAGACTTAAAACGTGAACAATAACTTAAAAAGCTTGCCGCAGAAGATCACAATGGTTTGTGAAGTTTACTGAAGCGACTGGACACTGACTAGCTGGGAATGTCAGCGTTATTGTTCCGATTGCCGTATTTGTGGTGGATGAAGAGCAGGACCACTCCCAGGAAGAAGCACACCGAGCCCACCGTCATGTAAGCAATGCCCAGGAACGGGTTCTTTCCTCCCATCCAGGATATGGTGCTGAGGATCATCCGCTTGCGTCCGTCGAAACTACGAACGGGGTAGTCTGGCAGTTAAAGAGCATCACCACGCAACATCACGCAATAAGAGCATGCACAGAGACTCTGGTTCTGAAGGATACTGTACAGTACGTCCAGGCTGTAGTTCCCCGGGACCAGCGTCAGCCCATCTCTCTTCTTCTGGATGATGCGGTAGAGTTTCCTGAAGGTGGGAAGTGCAGCTGTTCTCATCCACACGATGAAGTCCTCGTTGATGAAGCCATTGTTGTCAGCGTTGGAGGTGTCCAACTCATAGACCGGCTGGTGCCAGTTCACCGGTTTGTTGGTGCCTGTGTGTCAGTAAACGAGCCGCTTAAATACCAGGATTATTAACCAAAACACCTAGACGAGATTTCGCTGCATCTGTGTTACCCACCCTGGAACATCAGCGAGAGGTTGTTGTTGGCTCCTCCAGGGTTCCTGAACTTCACATGCTTATCGGTCCACCAGGCGATGCCGGTTTTCACCAGAGGAACGGATATTCTGCTTCCGTTGGGATGCAGATAAAACAGCTCGAAGGTGTCTGCAGGGGAAGGAACAGAATCAGGAGAGAGGAGCACTTTAATAATAATATGAGTATTTGTAGGGCGCTATTCACAGTTTTAACTGTCTCAAAGCGCACTTTGCAGATACGTTTTCGTCCGCGGTCTTACCATTAAACAGACTGTTGGCGATGGCACCGCAGGGAGCCACGGGCTTCTTCTCACTGCTTCGGTAAGGTTCGCACTCTTTGCTTGGGTTCTAAAAAACAAGATTTAAAATCACTATGTTCTGTAACCAATCAATGGTTGCACACATGCACTCACCAGCAGAGAGCTCTGATCTCCGTTCAGCTGGCTGTCATCGCGAGACTTCACATAGCGCCGGTGATTTTGATAAAAGTTGGAGAGTCCGTAGTACATGAAAACGTTGCTCTGCAAAAGAACACAAACATTTGCTGAGATTAAATGAGGAATAGAACCTGTGAAAATGTTTGGTATATGGCCGCTCCCAGGATCCGGGGCGCACTTCATCTGTTGAATACTTTTGGGTGTTTTCCCAGATGGACATATGTTGAAAACACTTTTTATGGCAGTGTTGACTTTTAGAATTGAAAATTGAGCACTGTTCATAGAGAGCGCGCGCGCACACACACACACACACACACACACACACACACACACACGCACACACCTCGAATGGCTGGGTGAGGGTGAAGGGCACCGAGCAGGAGCAGCTGCCGTCCCAGCTGTAGTTCTGGGCGCATGTGTAACACGGACTGGAAGCGTCGAGGCCGGTGTAGTCGATCTGAAACATTCCAACAGCGCGAGTGAGCGCGAGCAGAAGCACGTCTCGAGCAAATCCCGCCTCACCTCAAACTCATTAATGTTCTTGGAAGTGACAAATAGGCCGATGCCGATGGGGATGAAGATCAGGCCGATCATGAAGAAGGCTGGCAGGACGGTGCCCGCGGTCAGGATGGGCTGCCAGGCGGGTAAACGCTGCTGTTTGAAGGCAGTGTTGTCAGGCTTCTTGCTCTTAACGGAGCCCGGATCGCCGGAGCCCGACAGACCTGAGTGACCGTCCTCATCCTTCGCGTTATAGCTGGACGCCATCGAGTCTAAAACCCGGGCGGACAGCGGCCGTCGCGAGTCAGTAATTCGGCGATTAAACCGCTGGATTAAAGCGACATCAACACGGAAGTGTCGGAGCCAACCAGCTGACGGCTACCGTGTGACGTCAGAATACATGGTCTCTATTTTACTTGCGTAAAAAATACGCACAACAAAGAATTTCAAATGTGTAGAGGCGGCGTCAATTAAACTAAACTACACATCCTTAATAATAATACTTCCCTCTAGAGGGGTTATTTGAAAAGCCATACACAGTATTTTTAATTACAGTGAAAATTTTTATTTACTATTGAATTTAATTGACAAATTAATTTCACAGTGAATTTACACAAGAGCAACTTTATATATATAACTACACACCCACACACACGACTATAAGATCATCGTTCTGGAGCTGTTTGTTCACAGGAAGGTTCCTCTGGTCAAGGACAGCGGTGCCATCTGACCAGAGCATCTTTACACAATCACGCACTTTAGCAGCGTTTCAGCATCCGTAACAAGCAATTGAAATATCAACTACGTTTACATGTAAGTTAAGTGTCTGCTTACAAAAAACGTTTGTTTTATTAGGCCGAACACTGACCCAAGATGTTTGTGATTTATTCTCAGCGTCAGCTCAAGCAGTTTACCTCAGTCTAAGAAAAGATCATTTGAATTGGCTCCACAAATTTATACTTTTTAACACCGAGATAAACAGAGAGCTCTTATGTTCATTGACCTCTAGTGTTCTGCTGATTCAAGAAACTCAGAATATTGGGACAAAATAAAATGTCCAAGCTGCACTTAAAATATGCAGCGGCACATAAAAATCTGTGCGATGGAAGAGTGACACTGTCAGAGAAGTGTTCTGAGAGAGGTGGGAGAGAAGCATTCCTAAATACAGTTATGAAATGAGACCTGCAACACAACAGTGTGCAGCTGCTTTAATGCCAAACTGTACAATATTAATAATGATAATGAGGATGATCTCTTCCATACTGGGATTGGAATTCTCCTTCATTTTAAAATACTCAGCTTATTTATCAGCTTTCTTCTGAACATGAAGATCATCCTCATAGCATGGACGTGCACATCAAGCTGGAGCTGCTGGAATTGGCTCCAGCTCCACATGACCAAGAAATGAAAAAAGCAGTTTAGAAGGAATTAATGTGAAGTGAGAATGAAACAGAAGATTGGCACCAGTGAATTTAAAAAAAAAAATTCACACAACGGTCAGTCTGCTACGGCTCCTGGATTCATTACAGGAAGTGACCGCCTTCTCAAAACCAGCACAAAATACCTGAAACGCAAAGACCGTAGCAGCAATAATAGAAAAGCATGTTTGTTCCGTTGGACCTAATCTTTGTGTCCTGCTCAGAGCTGCTCTCCGTCTGTTTCCACCGTGACTCTTGTTGTGATTTCCAAAATGCCGAGTGGCGTGTTCCACTTGGGCCGCGGTATCTCTGCTGGGAAGTCCGGGATTGGCCGCTGAGTTACAGAAAGAAACACAGAGAAAGCATTTTAAACTTGCACAATAAAGCTTTGCTCGGCTAAGCTGTAGGCATCTAGCAGGACCTTCTGCTGGGTGTGAGACTTCCGGAGATTAAAAAACCTGCAGCTGGAAGTTATACAACATTTTGCTTTTGTGGGGTTTTGGCCTAAAGATCTGAACTTGTTGGCAAGGCTTCATGACACCGAGCGTGTGTGTGTGTGTGTGTTCACAAAACATTAACGATGCTGTTCGGTGACTCCAATTGCCAGCAATTATCAGCAGCCGAAGGTCAGATGTTGATGGAATCCTCAGGGACTAAGGAACTGAGACTAGGTTACAAATTTCTTTCAAATGCATTTGTTGGAGCCAGTGCCAATACTCCATAGCTGATGGAGAACATTCTTATATTCAGTTTTGTGTCACATTACTGACAAACCATAAACAGTGGTTTTGGCAGAAGTCAATGAAAGTATATATGTTTATATTAGCTACAGTAAATGTCCCTATTATCATGTAAGCTAATAGATTAATCCTTCTAAGAGGGTAAAAGTTTTTTGCATAATTAATAATGTTTGTTAGTGAGGTGAGATGGACGGGACACTCACAACGGAGAGCTTTGGTCTTGCTGGGGCCTTCATGATTTTCACACCTGCAGGCTTCTCTCCGCTCAGGCGTTTCTGAGGCGTCTGCAGCGTCTCATCTGCAGAAAACTTGGCCATGGAACTGTAAAGTACAGAACTGTATCGCAAAGACTCCCCTGATCCCAAGTGAAGGTCTGTTCTGCTGCCTTGCGTTGCTCTGAGAACCTTCTGTTTTTCAGGGATCAACTTGAACACGACTCTGTCTGCGATCACGTCCACCGCCTCAAGATTGTTGGGAAACACACATCTTCTGTCGGGCACGTACCGTTCTGAGGAAGACCTGGAGTCGGTGTCGATATTTCTGTTGTTTTGGTTAGTAGAACTGAATCTTCCTGTGTTCTGAGTGAAGTCTTCAATAAAGGAATTTACAAATAGTTTTGTCCCCCTTTTTTGATTTGAAAGTATTTGAACATGCAGTGGAAAGCCCTGTTGCCTTAGGTCTATCGATGGAGCTGGTTCGCTGCTCATAGGAGCCGCGGTTGGACCGCCTTTCCTCTTTATCCTGGAAATCCACAACGTTGTTACTGGAACATCAACAGGCTGTGATGGCTGATAACCCCTCATGAGTGGAAACTCTTCGTGTTCAGACTTCCTTACAAGTTCTTCTGGAGAGCCATTTTGAAATGATGTCTGAACTTCATTGTGAGTCTTGGGAATGTCAAACCTGGAGCAAGGCCACAACATATGGCTGAAACACCTTGTGAGTTTCAGCTCTCTGGTCAGATTGAAAACTTCACTGTAAACATTCCATCTGGTGTCTTCTAGCGGAAACTTTTTCCCTAAAACAGAATAATCTTGCGCATGTCTGTTCCAGCGTGGGAGAAGCTCAGTTTCACAGATTTGGAGCTCCTCCATTAAGACGTGACTCTGACGTTTGTCCTCTTGAAAACTTAATCTGCTTTTAATTTCTTGTACATGTTCTAGAAGAAAACGGCCCGTCGCGGCCACTGAAAAAGCCTTCCCCGAGGTGTCTCCAGCTGAAGCTTTCAGCACTGGAGAATTGTTCTTCATCTGTACTGGTTTACTCTCACAAGCAGCTTGCGCACTACAGACACCCAGCAGCTCTTTATCCTCCTCCATCTGGATTCCAACAGAATGTTCACGCCTGCTATTGAGATCTATGTACTCTACAAGTGTAGCCTTAATGTTGTCTCTCTCTTTAATCAGAGCCGCAGTCTTCAACTCCACCTCTGACTTGAGCTCCAGCCGCATCCTGCTCTCCTCCATCAGCCTCTCGGTCATTTCCAGAACTTTCTCTTGCTCACTCTTGAATAGTTTGCTCAGTTCATGGTTTCTGGTTTCCTCAGCCTTGGCTTTCACCGCCATGTTTGCGTGTTGGTTGGCCAGTATTACAGTAAGGGACTTGAGTTTCACAAGGTCCTGCTTAAAATCCAACTCACTTTGTTCTAACTTCAGCTCAGTCGACTGCAGCTCCTTTACACGAATCTGAACACCAACTACTTTGTCCCTCAGGTTTTTTGTCCGGCTTTTCTCTTCATCCAGATCTGCCTGCATCCGCTCACATTCAGTCTTGCTCAAACTAAAATGCATCACTAAAGTTTCTAACTGAGTGAGTTTGTGTTGGAGTTCTTCTAGCTGGAGTCTGCTATTGTGGTAGGACTTCTCTGCAAGGCTGATCTCCTTTAGTGCTGATTTCTGAGGATTTTGACTCGTTTCTTGCCTTTCTGTCTGTAGCTGCAACTTTCGCCTGATCTGGGATTCCAGAGTGGATAGTTTCACAGACATCTCTTCTCGCTCTCCTGTAAACTCTAATGTTTTTTGCTTCAGTTCAGCTTCAAGCTCCAGGATTTTCTGATTCTTTTGTTGCTCACTCTTCTCTGCTTCCAGGATTTTCTCATCTTTTTCTCTCAGTAGTTGGAGAAGTTGTTGAATTTTGAGGCTTTTTTTAGCAACATCTTCACAGTGGACTTCTTGCTCTTTTATCATAATTATCGCAAAGGACTTCAACTTGATCAACTTGACAAATGTTTTTTGGATAATTTTGCAAAACTCTTTTTCCTTTTGCATATGGTGGGTTTTCTCTTCGTTCAGCAAACGTTTTAACCTGTGGCAGGAGAATAAAGAGGAGAAACAACGAGGTGGTGAGCTGGTCAGTGCTGTAAACCGTGTGTGCTAACCGCGTTGTTGTCTGACAGTTTTTTTTTAATATGCCATGTATTTTTGTATGTAGTTTAAATATTTGTGTGGCAAGGTGAGGAAGTTAACTCCCCGTGATTTGGGGCGGTGGCCAATTAAATCAATTGCCACCTCATTTAAAGGCTCCTAGTAACACCTGGAGCTGGTCATGATTGTTGCTGCTGCCGATGGTTGCTAGTTTGCTGCCCCGTGTGCGTATATGTGTGCTTCACGCTGGAGCTAACCAGCTGTTTTTAGCACAGCTGGGCGTGACGTGAATGCTGCGCTGGGTCAGGTAAGCTGCACAAAACTGTTTGTGGCTGTAGCTACCTGACGCACTGATTTTATAGGACTCTGCTAGGAAGTTACAGCGAGTATGAGCGACTGGGCAACTTCCCTAATCCTGCTGGGGTGGGTATTGAAGATGGTTTATGTTTGAGTTTGTTTTAAATTCTTTGTCATTGTTTAAACTGAGTGCAGGAGAGCATGTGTGGACGGCAGTGAGCTGGGCGGCGCTGCTGTTTTGTTGCTACCCTGAGAAGCGAGAGACCTGTATACCCTGTCCCGCGCCAAGACCCTCCAACGTGTTGCCACTGGTTGGGCGGGGTTTCGCCACCGCCTTGTTTTCTTTTTGTATGAGCGTGACTCGAGGTGCGTGTTTGCGCGCGCACGCACGACTTGTTGCGTTTTGTTTGGTGTTGGGCGCAGAGCACAATTTACAGTGTGTATTACCAGGTGTTCCTGATTCACTGGGTGTGTGGGTGAGTGCGGTGACGTGCTGTGTGACCGTGTGCTGTAGCGACCAACCGACTGCCAGAGTGAGTCATGCTGCAGGGTCATTGCGTTCTTGTGTTGGTATGTCAATTTTAAATACAGTCTCGGGACTATTTTACACCCTGCTAACTTGTGCTTCAAATAAATTCATTTTGTACTTGTTGCTACCCATGTCTCTGCCTTCTGTGTCAAACGAACCGGTGGCCCTGCTACATTTGTTTCCATCTTTGAAACAAAACCTGCTACGGATCTAGAGTTCTGTGAGCTGGTCAACTGAAATGAGTTGCACAGCAGTGGTGTAAAGTTTAATAAATTACCTTTGTTCCTTTAAGTATTTCTTGGCTGCTTTGTACTCTAATTCAGTATAAAAGATATAAGCAAATTTTACTCTACTTCACTACATTTTTGATTTAGTATATGTACTCTATTTGAATGGACACTTACCGTTACATTGTGATCGTGTGCGGGACAAGTCAGCATCTTTTTCTAGCGCGGTTCATTTTTTGGGCAGGCGAGGCGAAATAAAACCTCATAGAAAAAGGGCTCCTTTTTTCAGATTTATTGGTGTTTTTTTCTTGCCTAAATCCATTACAATAAAAATATTTAAGTTATTTTTACATGAGGTATTTTACCACTTTTACTCAATTCTTCTTGGAATTGGAGACTTGTAACTTAAAGGAATAGTTTTCACAGTACATTAACTTGGCTTATGTGTGGTTTTCAGGTACTCTTTACACCTCTGTAGCACACTCACTTGCAATGCACTAATGAGTGAATGTAGCGTGGAACTCAAGAGGAACATGTGTTGCACAATGATCATGTCTGTGCGTCTCACCTCTCACACTCTTGCTCCAGAAGGTTGGTGAAGTCATCGCTCTTCTTCATGTAGTCCACGTGTTTGCGTTTCTCCAAGTCCAGCTGCCGAACAGCAGACCAGTGACTTTTCTCCAGGAGCGAGAGCTGCTGCAGCATCTGTTGATACGACTTCTGATGCTGATCACACAGTCTGTCCAGCTGACACACACACACACACACACACACACACACACAAACACGCACACATGTAAAATAGTAGTGAAATTGATCAGAAATGTTAAATATTATTCTTCAGGTTGTTGAAGACAGGAAATAGAGAAAACACATTTCTGATGAAGATAAAACCAATGTCTCCTTGAAATAAAAAAAAAAAAATAATAATAATAATAAAAAATAAAATAAAAAACAATCAGGAAGCTGCAGCATCACAAGGCAGAGTGCATGGCAAAGAGACAAGACACAAAAAACAAGAGTGTGAGAAACAAATGACCCCCAGAGACGGGAGAGAAACTACAACAGGACATGGTCCTCAGAGGGACCTGGTGAAGCAGGACACACACACACACACACACACACACACACACACACACACACACACATTCTTTCTCTCACATCTACGACCAATTTTCCAGAGTCCAATTCTCTTGTTTCTGGACTGTGGAAAGTAACCCACGCAAGCATTGGGAGAACACGCAGACTAAACACAAAAAGATCACAACTTGCATCTTGAACTAGTCACAGCACTACAAACTACGCCACCGGGTCACAGAAATAAGTTGGTGTTGCTTTTGGCAAATGAAAGCGACATGAGTATAATACTAATGCTCCTGAGCACCTGAGCTCTCATGTGGTGATGAGCGCCGTGTCCGCCGGCCTGGCCGTGTGGTCGGTCCGTCTGCAGGCGCCGGAGGGTCCGGCAAGGTCTGGCCGAGCTGTACAGCTCCGATCCACTCAGCAGGGCGGACTTCAGCACGCGGATCACATCTTCTCGCGCCTGCTTCATCACAACAACTGCGTTAGGTTCTGCCCGTGGTGCCGAATGTGCCTTCAGACCTGGATTTCTCCCTCCATTATCCCCAGCAGCTTCAGGTTCTCCCCGGACAGGTTTGTCCACATGAAGGTTTGCTCTGCATTCAGGGTGGATGTCCCCCCGCTGGTAGCTGGGCCTGATCTTCCCATTGCAGACATGACGGCTGTTTGCTTGCTGTTACTGCAGCTCCTCGACCTCATGGTCCTGAATAAACGAAAAACAGAGGCTAGAATACCAGACCAAGCTGGAGTGGAGACGCTAGTGTTTGTTTGATTCACAGAACATTCCGGCAGCTGAAGGCAGAGACGTTACACATCAGACATACACATGAGTGTTCGGTTTGAATTAGTATTATTATACTGGTTTCAATTTTTCATATTGTTTCACACAGCTTGCCCTGAAATTATCTAAAAGATCACTTACAAACATCAAATCTACTAAATCGACTATAATCAGGACAACATCACACAGCATTCATCTCTGTTGTGCTCCACCAATAATAGTTTCTTCAGCTCATATGAAATATAAAAACAAACTGTTTCAAGAATCTGTACTGGAAGGTTCAAATGAAACATCTCTCTGCTGTTATTTAGTAGTTTTCTCCTGCCTTCAGGAACGATAACCTAGATTAGAGAGAGAGAGAGATAGAGAGAGAGAGACAGAGAGAGAGAGAGATCACGAGAGAGACAGAGAGAAAGAGAGAGATCACAATGTAATAGATCACGCTGTAATAGACACACAGACAAATACTATTGTGACAAATATTAATACAAAATTTTATGTGCATTACAAGTCATTTACCATGACAGCAAATACTGTACTTACAATTGTAATTGTAAAAAAAAAAAAAAAAAACTAATTATGCAAAAAGTTACCAAGAAATGAAGAGCCCTTAACATAACTCTACATGTTCGCCAAACTTGTGACTGAATAATTGTAGCATAAGTTAAAGATTTAAACCTGGACTGTAAAGAAATGCAAAGCTTTAAGACAGTCAGTAATTATGTATGCAGCTCTGTGTGTGTGTGTGTATGGCAAAGCTGCACAAACTTACCCGCAGCATTCAGTAGTTTTCTGAATGGATAAATGGCATCACAGATTTAAATCCATCATCCTGAGATTATTCATGAGTTTGCCTCATGTAATCTACTGCAATCCTAAATCAACGCCCTTGAAAAGTGAGCGTTAGAGATCATGAGGTAATGTAAAGCACTGAGCCGTGGAGCTAAATTTAACTCCTCCACCGTGTGTCTGACACCTCTACAGCAGCTGACGTGCTTGATTTCACACTGACAGTGACACGCAATAAAGTTATTCATTCATTATTAGTTGTTCATTATTAATGAAACACGAAAGCGTATAGTAATGAGTTCCACAGGGTTCAGTTCTCTTGTTCACCAAGTCTAAAAACACACAAGTTTTTTGTGACAAAGATCCCTCATGATCTCTGAGTTTCATGTCAGGCGTTTACCTGATACGAGACTCTCTTGGTTAAAACACACACACACACACACACACACACACACACACACACACACACACACACACACACACACACACAACGGGTGATTGCTCTCATGCTCAATTTGAAAAAACAACATTGTAATCTTTTTATTTTTCCGTTTGAGATTGTTCCGATTATTTGGTCAACTACAACAAAATACTTGCTGTTTGGTTGAAAAAAATATATTTTTCTCAGGTTTTTGCAACTACCAGTACTTGTAAATATTCATAACTGATTTTCCAATATGATGCTCCCAGGAAATCTCCCGTTTCAGACTGCCTTCTAAGAGCAGGGGACTGTGGGTAATATAGTTCTGATTCTTTAAACAAGTGATTGCTGCTGAACCTCCAGGACAACAATCAGTTGCAACCACATAATGGATCAATCAATCATCTGTGCTGAGTCTGTTTGGTAACACAAACTAGTTTCTCATGATTGAAGAGATCATGAGCAGTCAGTGAGGTTCACTTCTACTGTACTAATGAACCACAACGCTCACAGCTTCGCTGTGTCCATATAATACATGAATGAAACACTCGTAATACACGACATGACTCACTTTTAACAATGATTAACTTTATTGCACACGTGAACACTCTACCAAACCATCCCGGTGTCCCACTAGAGTCTCGGTGCGCCGTAATCGTCCGGCATGCGCTCGATGTTGTACCTGCCGGAGAAAGAAGATCTAATTCAGCTAGAGGTAAAATTAATTTTCACAAATTAATGTGAAAAAAATTGACAGGGGGCTAATGTTTGTGTGCGTTTACAACCTTGCTAAATCTGAATGTTGTGCATTTTTTTCCATATACAGTCGACTTCGCTTAATCGTGCCACGATCATTTTGGCCCAATAAAAAGGCACCGGACATGCTCGACCTGCTGTCCAGCTCACTCAAAAATCATTGCTGACACTGAACAATGCTTCATGTTTAGTGGCAGTGTAAAAGAGACTGGTGAGCGTGTCTTCCTTTCTCTGGCCACTAAACTGCGTGGACGCGGAAATGTGCGTTTACCTTCAAATTCACATCTGAACGCTGGCGATTTATGACTAATTTTTTCCATTCTCCCTCAAATTTGCCACAATAAAGCACTTATTTTGTCCCAATAAAGAGGTGCAAATTTGCAATATGAGATGCAATTTGTTGGTGGGCTTAAGATTTGGCCCAATTAAGCAGAGTCGACGGTATCTTGGTTTTGAGGTCTCAAGGCTCACGTCGAGTTCACATGCCCTTGGCAGGCGGAACCACAGCGCACTGCTCCTGCACTCTCTTGCTAAAGTTACCTGTGATTGGAGATGTACATGATTGGAACACCGGGAATCTTTCGGATCCTTCGCTTCAGGTCCCGGTCCACGGTGGCCACGATGTAACACTTGTGCTAGTCAGAAGTGTAGATGCGTTAGTTACCACGTGAGCCGCGCCCACAGAGTCATGATGACACTACACATGTATGACAGCAATAATCCTTTCTGGTGTGCTCAGGGCCTATAGCTGACATTTGGCCTTACTGATATTTCTGTGTAACTTCTAGAACACTGCAGCTGACGCTACCTGTGTCACTCTCTGCACCAGACAGTCGTCGGCATAGGTCCCTTTATGTGAACATGGCAAGCGGTCGAAGCGAGGGTCTTTAGCTATCCTGCGCGCACACACACACACAGTTTGTTTAGTATCCATGACTGTTATTTTGTGTACACACTGTAATTTGCTGTGAGTGTGTGTGTGTGTGTTAAATCCCACCTCAATGCCACACGGTACTTCATCCCTAATTTCTCCAGTTCAGCCATTACACAATCTGTGATACAAGGAACACCTGAGGAAAAACAAGCACACACACACAAAATCTCAAAAAGTTCAAAAAATTCTCATCTGTTCAAAAATGTAAAATTTTAGTCCACAAACAGAAAATATCTCCATCAAACCAGTACATAATCTGTCACCAAACAGCTCCAACCCTGTGATACAATGACAATAAAGGCATTCTATATAACCAAACTCGTAAGACGAAGCGTATAACAGCGGCACATGTTCTAAACTGACGTGCTTAGGTTCAGACAAGAAAGGAATAACGACGTGCATTTGGCAAAGAGGCAATCCATCATCGATTGAACCACGTCCAGTTTAGCCTTGATGGAGAAGTTTATGAAGTTGGTGTCCACCAGGATATAGTAGGGCGGCCCGAGCTGAGTGTTGTACTGGAAGAACAGACAGGACGGAACCTTGGTTCTGAAGAGAGAAAGAGAGACAAATAAAGAGAGATGACCACTCAGTAACGGTCACATGTCAGCTTACACGTCCTGTTCCTTGATCGCTGAAGGATCTTCTTTCTTTTTCTTTTGTGTCTTTGCTCTGTCCTTCTCCTGTCTGAACATAAAACATTAGCGTTTTTATCCACTGAGGAGTAAATGCAAAAGTCACGATGAAGCTCGTCAGTCTGTGGCGAGTTGTTACTAACACTACACGGACCACACAACATCTTTAAAATGCGCTTCTTTGCGTCTTTACTAGAGCTTAGTTTGTATGTGTGTGTGTGTGTGTGTGTGTGTGTGTGTGTGTGTGTGTGTGTGTGTGTGTGTGTGTGTGTGTGTGTGTGTGAGTAAATAATAAAACGGAAACACTCACATCCTCTGGTCCTTTAAGCTGATCATTCGTTTCATTACGGCATATTTCCTCTGTTTCTTCTGCTTCCCCTGAATCAGTAAACACAAGTCACTCGACTGTTAAAGCAACAAAAACACAACTCGAAGATATTTTCAAAAACCACTAACAACTCGGAAAAATTACCATTACTTCCGTGTAAATATCCCTGTCCTCGTGCCGCTGGAATAACGGCTATTGATTATGACGTCACCACTCCGCGACAGATTTCGTTTGTACGTACTGGTGACTGTTGTTGCCTCGCAACGTTTTTATCGCCTAAAACTTCACGCTAATAATACACACTGCTTCCATTAACTCTGTTATAATTCTACACATATAATTTTAAAATTGTTAAAATAGTTTTTAAACGTACATGAAAATGTAGTACCTTTTTTCTTACGCTTGTCAGCTGCAGGGGGCGGGTGAGCGCTGAGTTGTGGATTACCACAAGAAATCAAACGAAGAAGAAGAAGGAGAAAAGGAAGAAAGGAAGAAGAAAGAAGGCGAGCGAGGTGCCGTGGCTTTCCGCACTGAAACAAGCATCACTGAGGTAAACCACGAGGAAGAGGCTCGTCCACGGGACACGACTTACCAGCCGGAACCTTTACCTTTTGCGCAAAACTCTGTTCTCCCGCATGCGGAGTGCTGGCGTTTTATATGCTGAGACGCCTTCAGTCTTTAGACTTTAGACTTTAGTTCTATTATAATTGACCTTGCGTGGTTTACGTGTATTTACATGCTGCTGGACTACACACAAGGAGCACAGTCTTCTGTTTGCTGCTTGTTCTGCTTTATACGTCAAGTGGAGCCGCAATGCATAACGTGTCCACTGCGCAAAAGTCATCATAACAACCAGAGTCGTGCTGCTGTCGTGAATAATTGAGTAGTGAAAGGCGATCTGGTGGACCTGTCATTGATCCGACTGTGATCTGCAGACATGAGGAAGGCGCCGCGAAGCTGAGCGGAACATGGGCTGATGGACCGGCTCTTTCTGCTGACCTTCGTCTTCTGTTCAGTCTCATGGGTCTTCTTCTGGGAGGTGCGCTGGAAGAAAGGGAAGGAAAGTCAGATTAAAGAATGGCTCCAGGCCCACAGCTTGTCACAGTACAGCTGTCTGTTTGAAGGTGAGCGGAGACGTGGCTCGTCGTTAGGGCCGATCAAATCACATGAATATTAGGGAGCCGGTATAGAGGTGAAAGAACAGGGAGACATGGCAGTACAGAAACTGAGCAGTTGCATTCTGGAGCGACTGGAGACAAGCAAGGTCAGGTTCTCAGATGTTCCCAGCCATTCAACACGGTTTATATTTTCCGTATGGCCTGATATAAACACATACTGTCCAGGTCTTATCTAAATGCTGAACAACTGAGTGCCTGGTTCTAAAAAATATGAGTCCACTACAATGCTGTCCTGAAAATAAAAAAAAAACGTGTGCCTTTGTTATTCTCATTTGACACCAACACTAACGTCAGTCAGTATTGCCACGTCTCTAGTGTGTGCATCCGTCAGGATTTTTCAGTTCTTCACACTGCTGTGTTGTTTTGCAGATGTTCAGACATTAGAGGAGCTGAGTTTAAGTCTTCTGTCTCGACTCGAGGGGTTTGTGACTGAGAAGCAGCGCTGGATTGAGATCACTGAAGCCCACCGGCAGCTGCTCAGAGACTTTGCCTTTCAGGAGTGGCTGTGTTCCCAGAGTCTGGAGCATTACTACCACACGTGAGCTACCCATACCTGACCTGTCTGAAACTAGTCCTGTTCTCACGCAGGAATAAGTGTCTGAGTACTGGAGAAGTAATGCCGTGTGATTGTGCGCAAACAAACATTCACCTCAGACCACGTTTGCTCACAATTATGTTTCTGACTGGTTCTACAACTAAGTGTCCCTGTGCAAGACACTGAACCCCACATGCCCCCTGTGCGCCGCACTGTGGCTGCCCACTGCTCAGAGTTTGTGTCTGATCGGATGGGTTAAATGCAGAAAAAGAATTTCCCCATGAGGGACCAAAAAAGGTTGAATTTATAGGCACTTGCCTTACCAAAGGTGAGTGACTATTATTTTTATTATTATTAAGCGAAAAAGTTAAGCTCAGTTAATTGAGCTATAATCCCAGAGATGTGTGTGTGTGTGTGTGTGTGTGTGTGTTATGGTTACAGAATTGGTTTTCATCATTAATAATAACCCCACACACACCTTAAGACATGGTGTCAGGGGCATGTGGGGGTCCGTGTCTTGATCAAAGACACTTTAGTTGTAGAACCTGCTTTTCTAGGATTCAAACCTGCAACCTCTAAAAAAAGTATATATGATACCAAATCGTATTGGTTTTAGCTGTCCAGATCTGGAGCTCCAGTAATGGTTGTGTTTTTTTTTTGTGGTGTGTTCCAGGCTGAAGGCCCTGGGCTGCACTAACCTGGATGATCTGGCTCAGTTTGACAGTCAGCTTCAGCTCTCTCTGGCTGCCTGGGGTTATTACTACGAAGACTACATCAAACTGTCCACAGGCGTCCGGCTCCTCCAGGCCTCTGCTGGAAGTAGAGATAAAGACTACGAGGGCCGACTGGCCCACAGTCTGGCCGAGAGGCGGTTGAATGAGAAGTGGTCTTTCAGTAAGTGTCCTTTACAAACCATTAATTACTAGGGGTGTGACGAGATCTCGTGGTACGAGATCTCGCGAGATCCAATGCTTCTCGCGAGATCCAATTGAATCTCGTGATATCGCGAGAATTTGGCGCCATTTTTGAAATATTTGCAATACCGTGAATACCGTGATAATTAATGGATTTGATATTTATACAAGTATATAAACCCTTTAATACAGTATAACACATTACAAGTTGTAACTTACAACCATCAATGACGGCACGGACATTGCTAATCGAACACAGAAAGCAGTGTAACAGACTGAATTAATCGATCACACCCGCGACGCGCATATGCGCTGCTCCGTTTTCTGCGCTGTGCCTTTAAGAGAACGTATGACGCGCGCGAGAAAATCTGCTTGTTTTATTTTGAACAAAGTCTGTTTTCGGTTGGAAATCATGGTTTCACGTAAAAAAAAGAAAAGAAATCAGCAAGAAAAGCGACAAAGACTAGAAACATAGCTAAAGTAGGAAGCCGCTCTCTCTCTCCCGCTCTGTCCTGCTCTCACTCTCTGTCTCTCTCTTTCTCTCTCTCTCTCTCTCGCTCTCTCTCTCTCTCTCTCTCTCTCTCTCTCTCTCTCTATAATTGACTGGACAGTGACACTTTCAATACATGTGTTTTTTAGAGCTAAAATAACACAGTGAATTTAATCATAATGAAGTAGATTGATGTTGAGTTGAACTTGATGCCAAAATGATTCTACCATTCTTTACAATTTACTGGAAGACTTGTATTTGTTTATAAATAGTGTTTAATGACTGCGCTTGATGGATTTTCTATACTATTGACAGTTAAAACATTTTGTGAAATTACTTGCCTGGCAATTTATGGCATCATATTTTGTATGATCAATATTATGTTGGTTATCTGGTTATGACTGCATGCAATGGTGAAAATATGTTGCATCAACAGTTTTGAATGTTTTAGTTAAATAAAATACAGATAAAATATGGCTCTCCTTATATTATATCGAAGGTTTTTTTTATTTAAAAAAAAAATCTACGTCTCGTCTCGATCTCGTGAACCTAGTGTCTTGTCTCGTCTCGTCTCGTGGGAAAAGTGTCTCGTCCCACCCCTATTAATTACACAAGCCACGGTCAGAAAAGCACACAATAAGAGCAGTACAAAATAGTCGAATAGTTTGAACAAAAAGATGATGCAGAGATTCATTCAGTTTCTCAGAATTTTGTTGTTACCAATTTCACTGTATAACTTCCAGTTGTAATTGTTTACTTGATTTGCATAAATATTCATGAAGTTTGATAATTGATTGTTCTTATGTTGAATTTATATTGATTCTACTATTGATATAAAGAGTGTAGCAGTTATTTATCTCTGTCTGGTTTGTCTCTCAGCAGGCGCTGTGATATTTGGCTGCACCATTTCCTTGTGCTTTCTGATAAGAGACCTAATGTTTTACGTGATTGGTGAGTTTTTAGTCATTTGCATTTTCTGACATGTTTTTAAAAGTTATTTTAATTTTTGTGTTAACATTTTTTTTATATTTGTCAAAAGCATTTGGGTTCTGTTTAATAACTGTTGTAAACTTTCTTTCTTGTTCTCCATAGGTGGAATAACTGTTTCCATCATCGCATTTGTCTTCACAATCAAGTTTCTCTGCGAGCTTGCTGCTCGTGTGGTCAGCTTCCTCCAGAATGATGACCCTGCGCGACATGGTGACCGCAGCATCTACGACTATGTGCGCGGTAATTACCTGGACCCACGCTCGTGCAGGGTCAGCTGGGACTGGAAAGAACCACAGGAAGTGGGACAGACTATGAGTTTCCAAGTTCAGGTATTAAACACTTTGACAAATACCAATGATTCTGTTTTACAAAAGTGCCTCAGTTCACAACTGCTTCAGTTCACAGCCAAATATCCACTGCACATGTCGCTGTGTATTTATCACAAGTCTTTTTTTCGCAGCTGTTTTATAAAAATGGTCAGCCCTTTCCAGCGCACAGGCCGGTGGGATTGAGAGTGAACATCACTCACATTGAACTGGCCTTGGAGGTCCCGGTGACCCAGGAGGTTCTGCATGAGCCCGAGTCCAACGTGATCAAAGTGGCCTTTACGGTGCGCAAGGCTGGACGTTACGAGGTGGCCGTCAAACTTGGAGGACTGAACGTGGCTTACAGTCCCTATTATAAGATATTCCAGCCAGGTAACGTGTGTAACTCGTAAAAGGGCTTTTATTGCCTAATGTGTTAGCTTGAATTTCCACACCAAATTATGTCATGGTAAATAAAGTATAAACAATGAAATACAGCATTTCACTGATAACCAATTATACATCAGTTGTTGCCAATAAGCGACCTTAAAATATGCAAACAGACCTAAAAATACAAACCTAAAATATTCAAGTTTTTCTATTGATTTGCAACAGCAATAGTAGCAATTATTGTTTTTTTTTTAAGAAAACCATATTATTTGGTGCCATTTGGTGACTTGTGTATGTGTGTGAGTTTGAGGGCTCCCTGCTGTTGTGTTGTTGCAGGCACAGTGGTTCCATCCAAGACAAAGATAGCATATCACTTCTCAACGCTAGTGCTAACCTGCAGCCAGCAGCACACGCTGCAGATAGAACCTCGCGACGAGTACGGCAACCCCACCAGCAACTTTGTTTCCTTTGCGGAGGAGGTCAATTACAGCATACGGGTGCACTCTGTAAGGAAGCTTGCGGCGCTAGTATTTATTTGTCTCGTATGTCTCAAACCTTTTGTGTTCTGTCTCCTGCAGCTGGGCCCGGCAGAGGAGGAGAGCTTGGAGGACACCTACAGCGCTTCAGTGTCTTTAAACAAGCCGCAGTGTCAGGTTCTGATGCGGCTGACCTTCAGGAGGACTGGCTGCTTCAGAGTCTGTATCTCCTATAATGACCAGCCTCTCAGCAACGGGGAGTTTGATATCATTGTGCTTAGCGGTGAGACACATCCGTCACATGTTTGCTGCTGATCGTTTTCTGAACGTAGTTTCATTTCAAATTCAGTCACTAAGGCTTTGCTATTGGTTTTTGTTGAATGAAAACAGAAAACGAAAAGAACTGTGTGGAGAAGAACGTCTCGACCCCAGGCAGCAGCATCTACTTTGAGTCGTACCTCTACAACACGGGCCCCTACAGTAACTGTCCCTGGCAGTTCCAAGCGTCTCAGGCGGCACTTCAGAGACGAGCCTCTCTGGGCGATGAGGAGGATGAGCACGACTCTTCTCTCGAGAGCTTGTCGGAGAAGTTCAAGAAGCCCAAAAAGGTCTACTGCTACATATCCCCCAAGGTATGAGCAGCAGCGGTCATTTTTTTGTTTTGCAACGTTTACAATGGAAATTTGTCTCAATGATCTGTTTTAATCTCAAACAGCGTAGTTTCAATTATATTTCGTCTTCTGATAAGGGTTATAGTATAGATGGTGTATATATAGTTGTATAGTGTGGTAGTATAGATTGTGTAGATAATTAGATAAGTTCATCAACAAGTACAGTGTATATCATATGGTTTTTAGACAATATATACAATTTTAAATGCTCTTTTTATGTTAGTAATTATTATGGTAATTACTTTTTCCGCTTTCATGTTATTTGGAGAGCACTGTTTCATTTGTATTATTTTGTGTTCCAGCAATTCTCTGTAAAGGAGTTTTATCTGAAAATTATTCCCTGGCGCCTTTTCACTTTCCGTGTGTGTCCTGGAACGAAGGTTCGTTTGTTGTCAGAATCTTTACTTTATTTCCAGGCATACAAGTGTGCAAGCATACTATTTTGTGTGTGCGTGCACGCGAGCGCATGGTTCTGAGAGAGTGTTGTCATTTGTTTTTCTTCTGATTCTGTCATTTTCCAGTTGCATAACAGTGAATTTTTCACAGTGAAGTTTACGTGTCAGACTCTAATGACCACTATATTTTTCTCAATTCTGGTAGTTTTTGTACCACGGACCAGACCCGGTTCACAAGTACCTAACTTTGGTGGTGGATGATGGGATCCAGCCTCCGGTCGAGCTCAGCTGTAAAGACAGGAACATCATGGCTGCTACCTTCATCAGATTTCTGCACAAGAACATTGGTTAGTGTTGTTCTGTGTTGATTACTCCATCACTGCAACGCTTGGGTGGTAGGTCAAACCTTCCTGCACCGTGATTGGTTGGCTCCCTGTCCAGAGTGTGTCCCGTTTCAACTCCTGTGAACCAGAAATTAAAAATGCAAGAGAAATTGGATGAATTGCTTTTGTTACTGAGAAATTGACAAAGTTTATGTTGTTAAACAATTGCTGAAAAGCTACTGGAAAAACCTTTAGCTTTTTCATGATTTTGATACCCTTAATTTTGAATTATGGTCTAAAAGGCTTTCTGGCAAATGGTGTTCCAGTGCGCACTGTACACGAAGGGTCTACTACTGAGGAGGAGTCTATCTGCTGAGGAGACTGCGTTCTTTTGGTGTGAGAGGGTGCACTGCTAGGGATGCACTGAAATGAAAATTCTCGTCCGAAGCCGAAAACCGAAACACCGAAAGAAATGATGGCATTTATTAGTAGTTATATTAGTACCATTGCATTTATTGCTATGATGGTGTACTAACTTTACTAAAATCAAGGTATTGCAATTGCATACATTAATAATACAGTTTCAAAGAATAAAATAAACAAAATGTGTAACAAATTATGCAATTATTTATTAGGCGTATTGCAACAATCAAGTGTATAAAATATAATTAAAACTAAAATGTTTAACTTGACCCCTCTCATGTGTAATAATATAGATGCCTACAGGCCTGCCACGTTACTCTTCTTTGCCAATGACATTTTTATATTCATCCCTATTTTTTTGTCTCACCCGCCCCATTGTTTGCCTCTATTGTCCGTCTCTCTCTCTGTCGTCTGTGTCTTTCTTTGTTTTCAATAACTTCTTATGTAATATGTAACTGCAATCGTTATTAATTCCATTGCATTTTCGAACGTTCTCTAATCTGCCGATGTCTTGAGATTGCTTAACTCGCATTCAATAGGCAAATGTGTTCTTACGTCCACTGTAATCAAGTCGCGCCGTCGCTGCGGCAGTTACGTACATTCAAGTTCGCGCGGCGGCCGCGGCAGTTACAGTTAAGGTGAACCGCTGGATTTTAATTAAAACCGGATCCGGACCGCGGTCCACCATTATAAAGTAGTCGTTCAATTATTCCCCTTGCGTCATCACTTTTCGGCCGCATTGTTTCGGTGAAAAAAGTGTTTTGGCTGAAAACTGATCCACCCCCGCTGTGTGAAGGAGAGATATCTCAGATCTTTCCTACCTGCTGCAATTAGACTCCACAGTTTAAATTGAAACTGGTGACTGAAACTGTGTTTATGACGTGCAGTGCTACTTATTTATTTGTGGTTTGTGTTTGTTTATTATGATGTGTGCGGTGTGTTATGGTCATGTTTGTTTATTTAAATTGTGTTTCTATTGTTGTGACATGAAATGTCCCTGCTGTGGGACAATTAAAGGCCTTTTCAATTAAATTTAATTAAATTATCTTCACTGTGTGTTTGTGTGTTGTTTCTAGGCGGATCTGAGACCTTTCAGGACAAGGTGAACTTCTTCCAGCGAGAGCTGAGACACATTCACTCGAAGAGACCGCGCACTAAAACCTGCCTGAAGATCAGCCGTCACTCGCTGCTCGAGTCGGTGAGTCCCTGCTCACGTCACATTCCACCACGGTTTAGCTCTTTCATAAACAGTAGATTTAGGATTTTTTCACGTTATACCGTCTCCTTTGGAAATTAAATAACCCAGAATATTTTCAAACACAGCGAAGGTGCAGTTTCTTTTCATGTCGTAATTGAACACAACTACAAATCATTGTGTGTCTGTAAGTCTGAACAGTTTAAAGACGTTTTTATACTTTAGAAATGCATGAAATTGGTTCAAAACATCTTCCCTTTAAATAATTGTGGTCTTCTATTAAATGCGCTAAAATAATTTTTTGAAATGTTTGAAATTTTTTTTCAGTCACTAAAAGCCACACGGAATTTTTCTGTGTCTGACTGGAGTAAGAACTTTGAGGTTGTGTTCCAGGAAGAGGAAGGTCAGTGAGTCTTGTGTGTGTGTGTGTGTGTGTGTGTGTGTGTGTGTGTGTGTGTGTGTGTGTGTGTTTGTGTGTGTGTGATAAAACAAACAAACTTTTATATTGTCATCAAATTTACTGAGGTGTTGGCGTGATAATTAAAAGAAAATTTAACTTAAAGTTGTAGTGATGCTGAGTGGACTATACCTCAGTTATAACAAACATACAGATATAATAGGAATGTTTGTGACATATGTAAGAGTGCAGATGTGTGTTAGACTATGGTTTGATCCGTAGCTCTGGACTGGGGCGGCCCACGGCGCGAGTGGTTTGAACTCATCTGCAAGACTCTGTTTGACACCAACAACCAGCTTTTCACTCGCTTCAGTGACAACAACCAGGGCTTGGTAAGTCTCAGCTGGTCACTCGCTGAGGGCCAGCGGCGTTCCTGCTTACGGCTGAATTCATCAGATCATAATCCTGCATCTGTGCATCTAGTTTTGAGATTTCCAGAGAAATCCACTAATGGGTGTCCGGAATGTTTTGACTGATTTAGATTTGCTCACTCTCTCTCTCCCCCGCTCTGCTCTGTCTTTCTCTCTCACTCTTGCCCTCTCGCTGTGAACAGGTTCACCCGAATACGGAGCGTTCTCCTCAGCTGAGAGTGAAGATGTATGAGTTTGCGGGGCGAGTGGTGGGGAAGTGTCTGTATGAATCCGCTTTAGGTGGTGCCTACAAGCAGCTGGTTCGGGCCCGTTTCACTCGCTCTTTCCTGGCTCAGATCATTGGTTTAAGAATGAACTATAAGGTACAGACCTCTAAGGCATAACCCAGCAATTACAAACCCTTTAAAAAGGATCTGTCTTCAGACTTCTTCCAGAATTCACCTTGTAATAGATCAGATTTCTTTGACCATTACTAACTCATCTTCACGGCGGATTGTCTTTTGCTCTAATAGTACTTTGAAACCGACGACGAGGAGTTTTACAAAACAAAAGTCTGCTTCATTCTGAACAATGATGTCAGTGAAATGGACCTGGTGTTTGCTGAAGAGAAGTACAGCAGGTCCGGTCAGCTGGAGAAGGTAGAGGAAGTCTTGTCTTTGTCCGTCCCTTTCTGTTTTAATTAAATCTGAGGATGATTCCTGTAAAGGTGGTGGAAATCATACCGGGCGGAGTTCAGACTCCCGTGACCAATGAGAACAAAATTCACTACTTAAACCTGCTGGCTCAGTTCAGGCTAGCCACTCAAGTTCGAGAGGAAGTGGAGCATTTCCTGAAGGGTGAGAGAGTCCGTCACTGAGTGTTCCTGCTGAGATTAAATGTGTAGCCTTTCTTCTTCAGGTTTAAATGAACTCGTCCCTGAAAACCTGTTGGCCATTTTTGATGAAAATGAACTGGAGGTAATGTGAGCAATACTGTCTACAGTAATACATTAACACGAATACTGCTGGGCAACACTCTCAGACTGAGTGCAGGGACTAAAGTAGCTTATGTCAGGAAGTCGCTCTCACACCCTGACACCAGGTGGCGCTGGGGCAACTTCTGACACGAAGAGGTTTCTGGTGCTCTGATCTGATTGGCCGCCGCAGTTAGCGCTTACTGCTGTGCATTGTTCCATGACGCCATTAAATATCACTTGGTCTTTGTCCCAATAAACGCTCCCCATTCTCAAAAATCAACCTTTTGTTTTCAGCAGAAATTAACCTTAAACACATTTTCAAAGTACTGTGTTAGCATCAAATGAATGTCTTTTTGTAGCCGTATATTCCCACATGCGCAGAGACGTGTTGTTTGTGCTGCTTTCAGCTGCTGATGTGCGGGACGGGAGACATTAACGTGCAGGACTTTAAAGCTCACGCTGTGATTGTTGGAGGATCGTGGCATTTCAGAGAGAAGGTGAGGCCGTTCAGTGTGTTTGTGTTCACCACAGAACATAACAACCTCTTTACAAAGTTGACTAGAGCATTCTTTTCTGTTTTAATTGTGCCTTCATTTTAACTGGTGAAATTGAACCGAATTGTTCTCTGTCATTCTGTCAGCAAGCAAAAAGAAAAGCAGACAGACACACACAGAGACACAGACAGATACAGACTGACCCAAACCAGATTAATCTGTGAAATAAAGCGCCGTGTTGGCCACTGTCGGTCACGTGACCCTGACCCGTCTGTGCTGCAGGTGATGAAGTGGTTCTGGGCCGTGGTGTCGTCCTTCACACAGGAAGAGCTGGCCCGTCTCTTGCAGTTCACCACCGGCTCCTCGCAGCTTCCGCCCGGCGGCTTCAACACGCTCTGCCCGTCCTTCCAGATCATCGCAGCTCCGACGCACAGCACGCTGCCGACCGCGCACACCTGGTGAGAGCTCGTCTGAGTGGGCACACCGTCAGAATCCTAACCCACGTCTGTCTCCCTCTCAGCTTCAACCAGCTCTGCCTCCCGACCTACGACTCGTACGAGGAGCTGCACAAGCTGCTGAAGCTGGCCATCAGTGAGGGGAGTGAGGGCTTTGGGATGCTCTGACCTCCAGCCTGTAAATACTGTACATAGTCCCGCGCTTCTCCACATTTGATATTTATTACCAATGGCCCACCAACGCCCGCTGGGCTTATGACTGAATCATGTTTTCAGAAATCTTTGGCGCATTAAGGTTTCGTTCTAATAAACCACAAACACTAAGGGATACGTGGTTGTGCTTTTGTGTTTGTGTGTGTTTGTGCCATCTGAACGCACGGTTGTAAGGAGACACTTTTATTTATGACGAATACAAATCAGGTATGTGGTACATTTTCCCAGTCTTACGGTGATCACAGATTTTTTTGCGTTGGTGCCACCTCTAAGAAGAGCTGGAGGAAGGTGGTGAGTCTGTTCAGCACTCCCGGAAACAGCCTGAAGTGGATGAAGGGGAGGTAGATGAGCGTGGCGCTGAGGATGAAGAGCGTGACGTAGAGGTACTCGATCTGAGGCTCGTCGATGATGGGAGCCAGAACCAGCAACACGGCGGCCACCAGGACCACCAGCGGGAGGATGAAGGGCACCTGCAACAGCAGGTCAGGCACATAACTCCAGAAAATACACAGAATTAGAAACCGAAGCTCCTGCAAGATTGGATCTGGATGATCATATAATTATAATCATATAATTTGTAATATGTATTCGAAGCAAGAACAAGTGTTTTTTTCATGTTTTTTGCTTCTATTGTTTTGACAGGATGCAGTTGAGGACAAAATGATTAGCCCCACTATAAAATTGTCATAAAATACAAAGCAAAGAAAAAGTCTTGGTTAGGGGTCTAAAAAGCCATTTGTTGGGGGCGCTAATAATTTTTTTCTGAACTGTATATTTTTTTGGTTCAGAAGTTACACTTCGGAATATTCCTGTATGTTTTCATCCATATTTATGTTATTAAATGTAATGTTAAGCGTGCTCACCTTAATCGGACGATGGATTTCAGGTTTCTTTATTTTTAAGTACAGAAGTCCTGATAATGTCACGCCATAAAAGAACCAGGCAGAAAAACTTTAACAAAGAGAAAATTAAATGTCAGGAACCAGGGAAGTCCAGAAGATCCAATAAAATCATAAAACTGGGCAGCAGTGTCAAACTGAACTAAGATGAACACACACACACACACACACACACACTAATTTCAAACCAAAAACCTGTTCTTCATTAATTCCTTCTTTTTTTTTTTTATGGCACAATGAAATCTAAAACTCTTGTTAGCAACAAACAAGTGTGGACTGCGGCCTCCGTATAAATTTGGACTAATCAAACCACAGACAAAAGTCATAAATTACACCTCTAGTGTAGAAGAAAAATTCAAGGAGCGGCTCTGTACCTGAAGAAGTTGACAATACTCTTGAAGTCTCCAGGAATGATGAGGATGAGCGAGAGGACGGTGGTGAAGATGAGGGCCGGAGATGGAGTGAGTCTGTGAACGTGAGCCATGGCCAGAACATCTGGCTGAAAGACACAGACATCCTGTATAGTCGCATCATCATTTCTGATGTTTCCCTTCATTACAAGCTTTGGGTTGTGAACTCTTATGAACACAGCGACTTCTATTGATGAACATCATCGTGTGTGTACGTGTGTGAGATCACCATGTGTCCTTCTCTGGCTGCGACGTAACACACTCGTCCTCCGCTGAAGAAGGAACCGTTCAGAGAGCCGAAGGCCGAGAGCGCCGCGGCCACGGACATCAGCCAGCCCCAGCCACCAAACACCTTGTTTCTGCCGGGAGAGAAGCTCCATTAAGCAAGACCGTGACAATGCTCTCCACGCGGCGTTCCTCACCCCCAGGTCACAGCGACCGCGCTGGATGAGATCATTTCGGCTGGAGTCAGAACCACCAGGTAACTGACGTTGACCAGTAAATACAGAACTGTGACCATGGGAATGGCGATGAGCAGAGCTCTCGGCAGGTTCACCTGCAGGAACAGAAAAATAAATGCAGTGTGTGTCTTATTTTCAGTAACGGCCGTGTCATTTTTCAATCATGTTTTCCCTGAGCTTGCCTGGGTTTCCTTCAGGTCTTGTTTTTTAAAGAGCCCAGGTAAACAGGATGCAAACTTCCTAACTCGCAGACCTTCTGAGCTTCATCACAACCTTCTACATAATCCTAGCAGGATGTGTGCCGCTGAAGTACAGATTGCATCTTCTCACCTCTGGCCTCTTCAGCTCTTCAGTCACGTAGTTTAGGTTGTACCACCCTGCGTATGACCACAAGCACTGATACAAAGACATTCCTACAGGACTGATTCCAAGTCTGGAGCCGGAAAAGGCATTTTCCACACTGGAGAGGCTTCCAAAGTTTCCCTGTGCCAGTGTCACGATCCCTCCGCCAACTATTAGCACAAGACCTACAAGTTTGGCCGCGGTGAAGACCACCTGAATTCCCAGGCTGAGCCGCACGTGCAGCATGTTGACTGTGGCGATAACCAGAATGCAGGACGCAGCGACGCACTTCACCACCAGGGGCGGAGGCATACAGCCTTGGTAAAACGGTGCCACGGCGTAACCAGCAAAGCTGAGGGAAGATGCCGCGATCCCGCTGGGTTTCAGGGCGAACAGAACCGTGTAAGCCACGCAGAACGCAGGCCACGGGCCGTAAATGTGCAGGATGTAGATGTAGTCTCCTCCGGACTCTCTGATGATGGTCCCCATCTCAGCGTAGCAAAGCGCCGCACACATGGTCAGACACCCGCATGCGGCCCAGATCACCAGGCTCGTTCCGGGCGCACCAACATAAGCCAACACAAACTGAGGAGACATGAATATCCCCGATCCGATCATGATGCCCGCGACCAGGCAGACGGCGCTGGTGAGCCCCAGCTCTCTCCTCAGACTCGCCATGGTTCTTCTGCAGAGAGAAATGCTTCACAGCCGCCCAGCTTCAACATTAACACGGTCAAACTTCTTCAGTCTGAAGGAAGACTTTAATCTTTCTGTTGAACTTGTTCTAGCTGGATCAACTATTGACTTATAAAACTAAGGTTGTTAATTTCTTATTTGCTGGCAAAACAAAGTCCTCAAGTCAATCTAGCGTCTAAACCAGAAAACCCTGGACTGGAGCAGCGACTGCAGCTGTGACTGACGACTTCAACTGCTTTACTAGTTATTCAGTTCCACATTTTGTGACAAACCTCTGTTCAATCAGTTGACAAGCTGAGAGACGGAGACCCAAACTATTGAGAGACAAAGAAAGATAGAGACCAAGATGGACAGAGAGACTGACAATGAGATGGGAAAAAAAAGAGAGAGACCAAGAGCGAGTGAGGGAGAGAAATGGAGAGACGGTCAGAAACGAATTTTGGTTTTCATTTTTTTTTGGTGTGTTCCCATCATATTTTTTCAAGAAGTAGATGAATCCTTTCTATAAAATTTGTAAATCTTGATATTTTTTTAAGTTTTTACACACATTGAGATCATCACTATAGATGAAGAGACAGGAACAAAGATAGCTGGATGATTGGCATGATGTTCATAACTACCGAATGCATGGTATAGTTAATCAGATGTATAGTGTGTGTGTGTGTGAGAGAGAGAGGGAGAGTAAGTGTGTGTCACTCGTATGTTTAACTGGCAGTAGCAAGCTGGAACGACGTCACTCTGACCTGAGCGGCTGCTTCTCTGTCTGACCTGCTCGGAAATCATCTCAAACGCTTGTGTTTCTTTGACTAAGGATAGTTTCACACTCATCTAGAGCTCCTAGTTTGTGCTGAAGTTCAGTCAGTCCCTGACAGGCACGTGCCACATGGGGCTGCTTTAGGGGAACGACACTTGGAGCTGAAGGACGTAAATGAAGCTCCACCTTGACCTGAGCTTGAACTATGTCCTCACGTCCAGCTCCATCTCCTCACATGCATTACCTAGTCTGGATAATTACCTCTGGCCGCTTGATTTCTTCAGTCACAGAGTTGAGGTTGTTCCATCCATCGTATGACCACAGACACTGGTAAAACGCTGTTCCAATCGCGCTTGCGCTCAGCCTGGAGCCTTCAAAGAAGTTCCTGGAGGTGATGGAAGTGTTTCCTTGAATGAGAAGAACAATTCCACCAATCACAATGACCACGAGTGCCAGAACCTTCACCGTGGTGAAGAAAACCGTCACGGCCACGGAGGAGCGTACGTTCCGGCAGTTCACCACCGCTAGCAGCAGAACCGCTGCGCCGGCCAAACACTTCACCAGGGGATCTGGTGGTGAACACTCGGGGTAGAGTGGTGCCAGGACGTTCTGGGCAAAGCTCAGAGCCACTCCGGCCATGCTTGACGGCCTCACGACCACCACCGATGTGAAGACGAACACGAAGGCCATGGGGCGACCTAAAGACTGCAGGATGTAGATGTATTCTCCTCCAGACTCGCGGATCGTTGTTCCCAACTCTGCATAACAGACCGACGCCAGCATGGCCAGCAGTCCGCCGGCAGCCCAGACCACCAGAGAAGCCCCTGGACTCCCAATGCTAAGCAGCACAAACTGAGGAGACATGAAGATTCCGGATCCGACCATGACCCCTGCAATCAGGGACACTCCGCCCAGCAGCCCCACCTCGGTCTTCAGCCGGAGCTTCTCTGGTGAACCACTCTTGTCGGGCCCCATCGTGCCGGTAAACGGTGATGTTCGTCACTGAACCGGACCACCGGTCTGAGCCCTGAAGCTCGTGAAGACCTTCGAAAACAAAGCCAAGCTGCTCCCATTTACAACCCCGCCTGTTAATGATTGTTTATTAAGGTCAGTCCAGGTAGTAATTGTCAGAACCCTTCATTTAAAGGCAGAGCGTCTCTTCTGAAAACTGAACATTAAGTAGTGTGTGTGTGTGTGTGTGTGTGTGTGAGAGAGAGAGAGAGAGAGAGAGAGAGAGATTTGTAATTTTCTATTGTTTTCTGAAATAATATTCTGCTCTGGTTTTTTTTTTTCTTGCTTTTTCAAAAAATATGCCTTTAGTATGTGTGTTCATTACGTTTACAAGAGAGTTTGAGTCTTATAATGCTAGATACATCATTGACTTGTTACACTTCGAGAACCAATGAAGGTTTGAGCTGCGCTAGAGCGCTTCCTACCCATCACAAATCACCCTTTACAAACATCTCACTTGAAGTGAAGAATGGAAACCCACCCAAAAAGACAAAACCACTAAACAGCAGTTGGCCATGTGATGTTTTACTCGGTTAAGGCCGATGTTTTTGGTACATTAGAGAAGTTAGAGTGATGTTTGGCAGACCCATTTCTCAGGGCTTCACACGTTCTAACTTTGACTTTTTACCTGGACAGTTTGGGCTAGTTTCAGGTCTTCTGGTTTAGAACTGCAGGACTCTGCTGAACTCTAGTTCAGACAACCAGTGGAGTGTCAGAAAATCACCACGGGTTTGTTTATCGTGTCTTTCAGTGATTCGGTCTGGTCGGGAGAATGAACAAAATGAAACTAAACGAGACAAGACAAGAAATAAGCTTTTGCGATGCTTCCTTTCTGAGGTCAGACTCTGGTAGATGATTGACACATGGAGCAGAGACTGTTGATGATTGTCCTGATGTTTTCTTCTCGTCAGTGTTGTGCAATAGTTCAGATGTGCTTCATGTGTTGCACAGTCTGGTCCAGCGTTTGTCTTGATGGCGTGTCGGCCAGTCTGCTGTGTGATCTGATTCTAGTTTTCTCCAAGGAGCAAGGATGAGAGCTTTTGTTTTACTTGTTCCAAATATGAATATGCCACAAGGGGAAATTTATGATGGCCACACAGGAAACATCTTACAAGCATAAAGAAGCTTGAAAACAAAAAAGTACCAACAAAGCAACTAGTAGTGAAACAAACCAGAACTTGGAGTGACAAGACGGGACAAAACCGTGAAGATCTCTGACACTGTCCGTGGCTTTTTGCAGCATGTAGACAACTGGTAAAGCCACTCTGGCCAATAATCAGAGTGAAGCTACACACAAACCCTGAGCAGTGGGCAGCCTTGAGCCGCGGTGCTGGAGGTTTGTCGGACCAACCAGACGGGGATTCAAACCTGTAACGCCTGGGTGCCAGATCCAACTCCCAACAGCTGGACAGGGGTCCTGCTCAAGTTGTGTGTGTATCACTTCACTTGATGGTTAAATGTAGCTTGCAGGTAAAGCTGTACGTTTTCTAGACGTTAAAGAGTGTTTTCCACATATATGTTGTCATGCTCACTGGAGAACGCTCATCAACATTCATCACTCAAGTCTGAATATTTGAAATGGTTTGCATTTCTTTTATCACTTTTGTTTAACAAATCAGCTGCGGAGAATTGATTTGCATTCATTTCACTGTATGGCCCAACATGTTTCTGACACAGAGTCAGAGAATATTCAAGATCCAAAAAGTGTTCCGTTATAACCAGCTTTATCTGGCAGGGACAGATTTAGATATTTAACTGAGACTAACTACACAACATGAAATTGTCATTACAACCTTAGTGACATACAGTCTGTTCTGCTTTAATATTCTTGGGAACCGTGAATTAAGAACAGTGCACAGTCTGGTTGTCCAACTGGAAGGACATAAACAGTCGTGTATTGTTTGCGCGGCAGTGGTAGGGAAAGCCATGGCTGTTGCGTATTAACCGTACCCTAATACGTTGTGTACAAAGAGAAGAGTGGGTTCTATACATAATAGACGATAAATAAAACTATCACAAAAAGAAAAACAATCTTCTGGCAGGAGCAGCAGCCGCTAAACATTCCAGTGTCCACGCTAAACGTGCCAACTTACACTCACGTTTGCCATTTAATGTGGGTATACGGAACAGAAGATTTGCACAAGCCAGTCTGAGCTTTTCAGTGACCTGCCGATTGGAATGTCCACTCTTGTAGCGCGAGCAACTTCTCTACTATGAGGCAGCACAACACCAAATAGCTGTTGTGTGTCGAATCATTCTTTGTGGAAACGCTGAAATGACCCATGTTGGGCAGCGCAGTCATCAAGCGTCCGTCACACTGGCTGTGGAACCATCTGGAGACTGGCAGGACTGAGTTTCTACTGCTTTAGTGTCTTGTCCACCTGCCGGATCTCCAGGTTCCAAACGTCTGTGCGTAAGTGTCAGATGAGAAGAGGGAGTCCACATTCAGGTACAGAGGGGAGCGGGTCAGAACCGCGAACTCTGATGGCCTGAAGAGCGGGTGGGCGGACAGAACAACGCTCATATAAGAGGATTTCCAAGTGGAGGCAGAAGACCAATTTAGTGTGTGTGTGTGACAGACAGATAGAAACATGTATAGAAATAGAAACACCGAGGGAATTTCAGTTACTTTAACCAACAAGCCACACGTACGCTTCATCTGTCAGGAGGTTTACTTCATTTACGTGAATGACATTTACATGTGAAAGGAAGAAGCTCGCCAGACAAATGTTACCGCAGCTGAGTCAGAGAGGGAGAAGTTTGACAGATTTTAGTCTTTGACAAACGATGTCTGGCTGAGCGATGCATAAACTGCCCTGAAACGCAGCGTAACATGTATGTCCAGCTCTCCAGAGTTAAAGAACTGGGCTTATTCTGTTGTTGAAAAATCAGGCTCTCATTTTAGAAACTGTCTGATTACTGGACTGGTCTCAGAAACACAACTACAACAATTTCTCCATTGACCATTTGGCCCATCTCTTGTGACATTTTATGGTCAGTCATGTTTGTAGTGTGTATTGTGTTGGTACATCAACCAACAAACTCCAACCTGTCTGATTTCTGAAGAACGTATGATTGCACAAAGAATCACGGCTCTCAACTCACAAAGCCAAAGAGAAGAATTCAAACGCAGTCAAATGTGTTAAACTTGCCGGGCTTTCCTGCCCGTCTCAGGGTTATGTCTCAGCTGAAGGCAGACACCACAGGAGCCTTCAGGTCTGAAGCTTCTACAGGGAAAGTTTCCATTTCCAAATGCCTAAACACATAAGTGACTATCACTGTAAGTGACGATGCTCTGTGAGTCACACCGATTTTTATGGGATTGCTTTTCTATATTAATATGCACATGGGTTTTTAAGAACTGTTAGAACTCACTTGTTTATAAGTCATCAAAATTGTCGATGTAAAGCACAAAATACAGTTTTTAGATACAAAAAATAAATGCAGATTAAAAGGAAAAATGAATTTTAAGTTTGAAACTCCATCACAACAGATCATTCATCAGCACAAATATAAAGTGGCAATCAAAAGTCATTATTGTGATAAAACTACTGTCAACGGTGCAGCTCCTCATAAAAAGTCTCATTTTTACATGGTAACCCTGGCGTGTCATTGGCCAGAAGGAGGCCCCTCCCATTTACCAAGGGTAACCAAGGGTCAACCTCATCACCTGTGTGTTTAACCTCCAACTCCGCTGTGTTTCACACACACTTACATCTTGTGATCAGCACCAGACATTCAGATGATAGTTCTCTCGGAATCGCAACAGACGAGACTTCAGTTTTTTCCTGTTTCTTCTGCTCTTTTTCAACTTAAATTTGCATGGCCGCTCAGAAGATCTGTAGGCCTTCATGAAACGAGGAGCTGATTTGCCTGCTACATAAACAGAGTCTGTTCACACCCAGAGGTTCCATCCCGTGGATGCGTTAGCCACAGACCAGACCAGTGGCGCCATGCTGTCGGTGTTCTCTGGGAAGTTTTGCCAGTTTCTCAGTGTTGCCCGCTTGCCTTCTCTCCTTTTCCTTGGAGTGATTTATGTGTCATATGTGCTAATCGGAGGGCTAGTCTTCTGGAAGCTGGAAGGATGGAATGTTCTTCAACAGATAGAAATTGTGAAGGACAACAGAACGAAGCTCCTGGAGAAATACTCGTGTCTGGGTGCGACTGGCCTCGCCGAGCTAGCTGAGGTATGGCACGAAGTTTTTGAAGAATGAAAAATGTCTGAGGCAATATTTCACTTCATCTCCACCTGTACTGTACGTGTGAGAGAGACAGAGAGAAACGAACAGGTTTAATAAGCGTGGCATTTTTCTTTCTAAGATGATAAAAGCAGCCTCCACCTGTGGCTTGAGTCCTGACAGCAATGACACATCTGATGGATTCTGGAAGTTCACCAGCTCCTCCGTGTTTGCGGCTACTGTGGTCACAACTATCGGTGAGAAACCACAACCCAGGACCGCCATGGAACCGCAAATGTGAGACATGATGCTGTGTGTGCAGGTTACGGTAACATCATTCCACTGACGACGGCTGGTCAGATCTTCTGCGTTCTGTTTGCTCTGTTCGGCATTCCTCTCAACGTCGTCGTCCTCAACCGCGTCGGCAAGTACATGCTGGCTATTGAGAGGAGCTTTTGCAATTTTCTGGAGAAAAAGTTGAAGAGAAAGGTAATACACAAATCGTTCTATATATCTGTCTGTCTGATTTGAGTCATCTGTCTAGCCATTCATCTCTCTGTCAGTTAGTCAGTCATCTGTCTATCCATTTCTGCATACATCCATCTATAACATAAGTATCAAACCTTCCATTCATCTACTTTGTATCTGTCTGTCAGTCAGTCATCCATCTGTCTGTCTGAGCGGGAGACGTGATCTCTGAGCTCTGTCCTTGACTTTGACTCCTCGCAATCTTCCACAGAAATGTGTGAGGATCTCAATCCACAGCATCTCCTTTGTGTGCTCGGCGTTCCTGTACTTTGTGCTTCCGATGCTGTTCTTCAAACAGTATGAAGGATGGAGTTACGCTCAGGCCATTTATTATTGCTTCATCACGCTCAGTACCATCGGATTTGGGGATTATGTTGCAGGTAAAAAAAAACATGCACAAACTATGTGTGTTATTATATAAGCCTACAGTGGCTCTCCAGTCTAATTCTCACGTATCTTTACCCTTTTCATTCATATATGCAGAATATTTAAATCCCTCCACAATATGATGGAAAAATAAAGACATTTCTGAATAGAAAATGCAAGTGACCGTATCAAGCGACGTGACTGTGTCTGTGTGTGTGTCAGACAACAACCCCGAGCTGAACTACCCGGAGTGGTACCGCTGCATGCTGGCCGCCTGGATCTTCTTCGGCCTGGCCTGGCTCGCGCTCCTCATCAACCACACCATCGACACGCTGGAAAGTCTAAACACTCATTTCAGAGGAAAGCAGCAAGAAGGGGAGAAACATCCAGACAAGCAAGAGAAAACTGAAGAAACATGAGCCAGAAAGAGAAACTGCACTTGTTTTCGGACAAAGTGAGGACTGCGACTGACACGGCCTCTGGTAGTCAAGTAGATGGGCAATTCTTTTTTCTCTTACTGTCTTTCCTGTGGCTCAATCAGTAGAGCTGGTTGTGGGTTTGAATCCCCAGGAAAGCCTGCTGTCGTTGTGATGTAGTAGATCACTCTACATGGATTGGGAAATGACTGTCAAAGACAGTGAGAACATCTTCACGTCACAGTGGTTTCGTGTATTTGAGACCTGCGGCTGTGAGACAGCTATACTCGTGCACCGGGGACTGAGGCTTTAGAGACGTTCTCATATTAACCGATAATTCCTCTTCTTTTAAGACGCTCGAATTTAATTTGAACAGAGAGTGATAATCAGTTTTTGTGAGGATTAATTTGGTAAAGAGAATTAACCACAATTATTGGATTAAAATGACAACAGCGGCTAGAGTAATAACCACAATTAGCGCCATCGACACTGGCACACACGGCAAGAATGATAAGTCGCGCCCCAGCATGTCTCCAAACTTCATTACCCACAATTCACACCTCAGACACAGCAGCGCAGCGCAGCACAGCCGAGAGAAAAGCCTCTTCTGCCGGCCTTGTTTACCGCTTGTGAAATATTCTGTAAATGTGCTAGTGTACCGTGGCACAGAATATTTACAGAATATTTCACAAACAGTTTCCATGGCAAACTATTTGTTGATTTGAGTATGTATGCTTTATCTTTCAAATGGAATTAAAGTGATTTTTTTAAGCATTGTTTCAGCCATATTTTGTGTCAAACATCTAGGAACAAGCATTGATGAACAGTTTTGGTAGCCCAACAATAACATTCTAATGTTTCTAAAACAATATTGTGGAAAAATGCATATCTGGTGGGGGGAACAATAAGAAGAGGGTGAAAAGAAGCGGCCCCTGTGGAACACCACACTGAGGAACTTGACACATTTAAACCGGTCAGACAGCAGGACAGACCTGTGGTACTGTAGTGTGGGATGGTCAAGTGGTGTTCAGAGTCCTGCTGGAGAGACCTCGCATCAGCTGGATCTGACAGAGGGACATAGACGTGACCTTGTTACTTATTTGAAGCAGTCAAACTGCACACGTTTCAGGTCTTTGAAACGTTGGTGTGGTGGAAGATGATGTCACATAAAAGATAAGCATATATATATATATTAACAAAATAATAATGCACAACTGTGTTTGCCTGTCCTTGTGTGTGCTGCTTCTTGCCGGTGTGACTCCTCGTGTGAACCTTTAGTTTGTCATTATGTGTGAAAATCAATCCACACTGAGAACAGGAGAATGCTTTCTCACCAGTGTGAATCCTCGTGTGTTTGGGTTGAAAGAAAAAAAAAAAAAGAGTCTGGCTATAACCAGAAGAGCAAGCTACTATGGCAAGGAAATCGCAAAAACCTGGGAAAACAAAACCTCTCTGGCGGGGTGAGAGGAAATAAACCTGCTGTAGTTTGATCACTGTAGTCGCTGGTGTAAAAAGGGGTAGAGCAATGTTTTTTAATGAAGAGCTAAAAAGGGGGTGGGTATAAGGAATTTGGAAATCATGTTCTTTCTAGACAATCACACCTGACTGTTGACGAGACAAGTCTGAGAAGTCTAGCTATGGTCCGTGCTCGCCAAAAACCGCAGCAGCGATGGTTTTTCAATGTGGCACACGTGACTATTGCAGACAATTACACACACAAAGTGTTTTAGTTAATTTGATTTTAATTAAATAAATGCTATGTTCCTCCGACTACGTTCTGAAAAGCACCACTAACAAACTCACAAGTGCTTGTGTCTGACAGCAGCTGCGTCGTGTTCTGAAAGTGCTGACTCGTATTGTACGCACTGCCATAGAGTGTGAGTGTGATGCACACACGCACTGACTTCATTTTATAAGCCCGTAACATCCACACTAATGCTAAATCTAGTGAATAAAAGAGAACTCAGCAGGTCTCAGCGTGATGAAGGTGAGGAGCAGCTATGACGTCTGCTGACTTGTTCTGCCGACTCCACCAATCCTCAAGATCCATCTGCACCTTCACTTTGTGCTTTTCACGCAACATCTGCAGATGCTCGATCTCTTGCCTCAGACTTGTGATGTCTTCAGATGCCTTGCTGTAGCTAAGGAACACACAAGTTAAATCGCTTCAGCATCTTAAACGGGCAAAACCTCCTGAAACTCTTGTCTGTCTGAGCACTTACCGCTCCTTTTCTGCCTGGATCTGGCTGATGATTTCCTCTTCCACAGCGTCGGACTCAGATGGGGTCTGGGCCTCCGTTAAGCCTGAGTGATGGATCCATAGAAACAGCTCTGATAACAACACTGCAAAGTCTTTAATGCTGAAGCATGTGAGCAAACATCCAGAGTTCCTCCTACACTTATTATTTGTTAAAAGTCTCCACAGTAATTTCTTTTCTAATTCCTTGTGAAACAAATCTGTTAAACACTTTTTCCTCTTCTGGGTCACACTGGGGCAAAAGCAACCCAAAGGAGGAGACCATGCTAACTCTACGCAGTAAACAGCTGATCTCAAGCTTCAGTCTCCATCCTAGCTGGAAGTTGCGCACTTTGACTCAGTGAAGTATGGAAAATTGACTCACTAACCTTGAGCTGCCAATTGCATTCGTCTTGTTTTCAACTGGCCCTTCAATTTGTCTAAAGTTGCGAGGAGACAATAAAGGGTGTTAAAGGGAGAAGCATGTCCAGCGATCTCTCTCTGAAAGCATTAGGATTGGTCTGCAACAATGAGTCAGAAAACGAAAGCAACCTACATATTTTTAAGAGTTTCCAGATGATGGATTGATGTGAACAGAACCTTCAAATGCAGGTTCACTGACAATTTTATTGTTTAAAAGAAAGTGAGTGTGTCAGTATAACCACTAGGCAATATTGAGTCTGTTGTCCAAATTTAACCATCCAGTGAAGTTGTAAACACACACACACACACACACACACACACACACACACACACACACACACACACACACACACACACACAGAGTAAAGTGACACACACAAACTCGGAGCAGTGGGCAGTCTCTCTCACACATATACACACACAGTGAAAGGACACACCCAAACCCCAAGTAGTGGGCAGCATTAAACCGTAGTGTTGGGACAGTATCCAGTACCTATATAAATTGATCAAATAATGCACAGGTAACTCACTGACTCGACCCTTAATCTCTTTGATGTCTTCAACAAGTTTTAAACCTTCAGAGAACCTACACACAAAAGTACAAGTTACTGCTGTTACAAGCATAAGAACGACACAGTTCTTGATGGTCGCCATAGGTGAAAATGTATGACGGTACATGATCATGAGTAATGATGGCGAAGTTTAATCTGTACCACCATTACCTTTGTCGTATTAGTGCTTTTTGGTTCTTGATGGTGACATAATCAGCATGGTTCTTCACAAATAGCTGCAGCGCCTCCTGCTGGGCTGCCGGAGTCCCTGTGTGGAGAGAGAATTTATCTTCTGTTAAAATACTGGGATGTGTTGAATATTTACAATTGTTTTGCTCTTGACGTTGTTGTTGTTGTCGTGTTTGCGTTCTCGCGCGCATGACTTAAATCTCACGTTCGACTGTCATTGTCTACACAGTTTTATATTTGTTTCCCAAGCCCTGCTCCATCATCATTCTCACCACATCACCATCACAGCAAG
This sequence comes from Paedocypris micromegethes, assembly GCA_028031935.1. Taxonomy (NCBI): domain Eukaryota; kingdom Metazoa; phylum Chordata; class Actinopteri; order Cypriniformes; genus Paedocypris; species Paedocypris micromegethes. The sequence continues at coordinate 8,751,823 of CM051497.1, forward strand.
TAATGGTTTACAATGGTCTTTAGCCAACCAGAAATAGGAAATATTCAGAAAACTTTGACTAATTTTAGCTGTGAAAGTTGAGATTGAAACCCTCTGCAGTTTTATGAGGATGCAGATGATGCTGACTGACCAAGGCTCCTGGTAGGCAAAAGCTGATCCCGTGCGGATCCCTCTGGGGTGTCGTCCTCTGAACTTTCCTCAGCCTGTGTGATTGCGTCTGAATGGTCTTCACTGGGCTTGTGTGAGGGAGCGACTGGTTCAGCGGCCTTCTTCTCTTTTTCAAGCATGTTGAGTAGAACACCTGAAGATCTTGAATCAAGGAGAATTGTTTGTCCTGCTTTGGGCCCAAGACGCTTTTCAAATTAAGCATCTTTGTAAAAATGCTAAAGTATTGCGGATACTGATTTCATTATCTCGCTGGGTTATGAGGTTTCTCAGAGACTGAAGCTCTTCACTCGTGTCAGGGGGAGACGTGACGTCTTCGTCATTCTCACAGATCTCTTCCTCTGCCCTGGCCTGCACTTTCCCCTGGAAAACAACGAAGACGAGTACAACATTTAAAAGCAGTGAATGCCCATGAAAATGTTTCTCTTGTGTTGATGAAATGAAGAAAAGATTAGCACAAGCATTACAAAATAATGTGAGAATAAAAACCTTCAGAAAAGAAAAGCAGTACTGGATTTTCCTCATATCAGGACCAGGATCCAGTATCACTTCAGGATCTGGATTCTGCAGATACGCCATGATCTTCTCCTGCAGCCTAGAACACACACACACACACACACCCCAACACATACACACACACACACACACATTTCAGTGTGTAATGTTTTTCAGTGTTATTTAGTCTGAAGTTTATGTGAGTGTAGCTGAGGAGTAAATCTGGATACACACATCTGCATTTCTTCTTCTGTGAGCTCATCGCTTCGCTGCTCTCCAGTCACCAGACTAAGCTCGTTCTTCAACAACTGAATCTCACTTTTCAAACGACTGATTAACTGCGGAACAACAGAAAAGAGGAGATGGAGGAAATCTGCTCACAAGCTTCCACAGAAACCACAGACTTTTTCACAGATTTTTTTTGTTTAGGTGTAAACACTGAAGCTCTGATTTTTCATTCCAGTTCCTCGCGCTAACATGTGGATTTGAGATCTTCATGGTAAAGTTGGTCAGAATTCACTGGTCTAACTTTACATGTGAAGACTCACCAGAGCAGGGTCCAGTTCCTCGTTGACCAGAGCCTCGTTCCTGATCAGAGCCACTCTCTGAGCAAAGCGGCATGTGGAGATGGATTCCTGAGAAATAACGATGCTGTTAATATTGCTTCTCTTTCTGGTGCGATGGCTAAAGAATTCTACACGTACTTCGATGTTCCTTTTGTCTACAGAAACGGTTGAAATCATGGAGGTCAAACAGTTTCCACCCAAACTGTCCCGCAGCACAGACGTCATCAAGGAGTTCCTGTACGGAACATGTGATCGGTTCTTTTCTGACAAGGCTATGATGACCTGATGATACAAAGAAGACCACCTCAACTACAGTACTGGCAGATTCTTACACTGCATTCCATTCCCATCCATAGGTGAAAGCTTCACTCAACCTGCTCCAGGTAGTGGAGGGAGAGGTTGATGTACTTGGCTTCCGTGAGGATCTGACCACCCAGACCCATCTTCTTCACTCTTTCAGATCCAGCCAGATCCACCAAGTGCAGCTTGGATCTGCGCACCACATCTGAACCCGGGGCTTTGCTGCGCAGGTGGACGGTGAAGATGCAGTGAGAACGTGTGGAGGCTTGATTCATTGGAGTCTGATAAAAATGCAATAAATTAAAAAAAGCATTCATTCACATTTTCTGTGTGTGCGTGTTCATGTGTGTGTGTGTGAAAGAATCATGCTGTTCAGTATTCCTGCAAGGCCGGTCGAAATGGTTGTCACCTCAGCAATCATGCGATTCGTATCTCCAAAGAAGAGCAGGTCCAGAGCCGCTTCTTCATTCATGGGTTGCTGCAGTGACAGGTTTTTAAGGTGAATGTTTTGTTCCGAGTCTTCCATGATCGTCACTCTTCTGAAAATAAGGACAAGTTGCATATTACAGCGTCACTGAGAGAGCGTGTCGGTGCTGATTATTTCAACACTCAATATGATTCTTATGTCATTTATTCCTGCAGCACCAGTCTTCAAGTTTTCTTCTCTAGCGCTTTTCACTGTGCTGCTGCGAACAACACACAAGCAGCGCCAACCAGAACCAGCCATTCAGTCGACCATACAAGCAACAATTTCAGACATTTGAAAAACGTATGTTCACCAGTCATTCCAATTCTGCTCAAGCTTCGTCTTGTCTTGTATTGATTATGTATAGATTTTAGATAGAAATCTGTTTTTCTTAGACCGAAAATATATAGACACTTTTCAGTCTAAGAAAACCAAGAAAGATGTTTCCTTCAAAATCGTGTCATTATCAGCAACTTGTGGTGGAACCAGAAAGACCAACACCATCTAGAATGTTTATAGTTGTCCCCAAGTTTTCACCCATAGATCTATGGACAGTACGAGCAAGCCAATGTGGATCTTGAAAGAGTGGTCACATCTCACGCTTGCCACACACACCAAAAGCCACGATGGGTTGTGTGACCTGTCGTGCAGCTCGTGGTCCTTCAGTCAGCAGGACGCTGTCATGTTTTCTAGTGATATCTCAGTGAATGGTCACTGGGAGTGGGAGTCACAAGCACCAAAGAGTTCTTACACCAAAAGCTCGCCAGCTTCCACTCCCACCTTCAAACCAATTGGATCTCCAAACATAACCTCTAGTTGGATTAGATCTGCAGCGTGACTCATGCTCTAGTCTAGATGAAGTCGTGTGAACTGACGGTAAGTCCTCCAGATGCAAGGCCGTGTGATGGGGGTTCAGCAGGTCGTATCCAGCCTCGTTGTAGATCTCCAAGTATGATATATGAGCTGTGTACGTCTGGCTGCTGTCCTGCAAAGGTAAAGATCACGTTTTAATGGTCAAGCGAATGACTACACCGCAACTTCAAGATCTTCTGGATGAGTTGAATTTTGATTTTGGTAGAAATACTTAAATGTGTTTTGAAGTGAAAAGTTGTCTTCAATTTGGGATTAATAAACCGATATAAAGAATGTGATTGCTTGATAAATGGTTTCAGCGGTACAGCAGAAAACGCACGCGTGGTTAATTAGACGGACAGTGAGACGGACCTTGCTGAACTGCTGGTAAAGGTACGACAGTGTTCTGGGGATAATCCCACGGTCGCTGTACCGCTCCGCACCACCAGTGATTGTGAATGTCTTCCCACTTCCAGTTTGGCCATACGCAAAGATTGTGCCATTATAGCCTGCCAGTACACTGTCAAAAAGTCAAAGGTTAATATTGCACAGCCATGCACTGTCAGCGAAATTAGGAGTAGTGGATAAATGTGTGAGACTGGATTAGTTGGGTTGGACTGTTGATTGTCTGTGAGGCTCCAAGTTGCAGTGACTTTTCCTGGGTTATTAGGGTAATGAAGCAGTGTTTTACAGAGTCCCTCCAGTGGCAGGAAAACTCACTGCAACCAGGAGCGTCACTTGTCAGGCTGCAGGCGATTGCCTTGAAAAACATGATGAGCTGAAACTGCAGATGTTGATCTTGGGGATCAAGTGTGCTTTAGGAAGGACCAGGAAGAGTCACTTACTTATCAGCCACAGGCTTGGCGATGGTCTCAAAGATGTCTTCTTGACTGGCTGTGTGGTCAAACACTCTCTGAAACCTGTCGTCAATGCAAGAACATACTGGAAATAAGTCACCACATCTCACTGTAAATAACATGAAACAGAACTGAAGACAAGTTTGATCAGTGCAATGACTGGAAATAAAATGAACCGACATGTGAAACAAGAAGTCCTCCTTCACCTGAAGCTGTAATTTTCCCTCTTGTTGTTGATAACTCCATCTGCGATGTCTCGGGGAACCAGAAACTCCAGACGTGCCGTCTGCTCATCATTGTCCACAGAGTAAATCTGATGAAGAACACAACATTTCACTATGGATCCACAACAAGACACATGCCAGAACAGACCAGACCCAGCGGCCACACCCAGACGTGATGATGAAACATGAACAGTGTATAATTATTAAATATATCACAGTTAAGAGCTGATGACGTTGCTGAGGATGATAAACCTTAATTAAACCATGAGATTGTGCAGATACATGAACAAGACGTGTGTGGGCTTTGGAAGAAAGGCACGAATGCTCAGATGGTTGTGATACTGTAATTTCCAAACGGATCCTGCATGTATCCGCTTGAAACTTCCACCGCATGCAACGTATAATTATTTTATTATTAGTATTGCTTTTAAATTACGTCATTATAAACTACGCGTCATCACTCACCGCGCGCGCTTGCTTGGTCGGCCTCACGCGAGCAAATGTTTGGATTTCGTACTTGACCATCGCGTTGCTTAATATCCCAAATGCTGCTAAACGCAATGTATGGCAAAACTACGTATACATATTGACCTCGGGGTTTATTTAAAATCCAAATCACTCAAACTACAAACTATACCAGTCTTTGCGCGTTCGGTTCTTTGTGCGTCTTGAAGTTCCTAAGCAACGGTGACGTGAGGACGATGCGCGTGCGCTAAAGAGTGACCCGAGCGCTCCGCTGAGACGCAGCAATGAAGACGAACATAATCAAATATATCAAATTATAGAAGAAAGATGGTTATGTTCATTTAACAAAATTACAACATTAATACATACAAGTAGTGGTTATGCACGTATTTAAGGAGTATTGGAAAATATGTTCTATATAACAGACGTAAACTTGTTCCAGAACTTTCAAAAAAAATAGTTAATAGAGAATTAACAGAGAATTAATAGAGAATAGAAATAGTTAAAAAGAACATTTAACGAGGTCGTTTATTTACGAGATTTACGTCAACGGAGGAAATTATTGTGACAACACACACACTATTCATAAAGAGGGACATAAAGAATAAAACTAATTTCTGTTTCCGAGTTAGTTTTATCTAAGGTCAGACTCAGAGAGGAGGTGCAGTAATAAAGCAACTTTGACTTTACTCTCACCACAGCCGGAGACTGCGTCCTCTAGCGGCTGTGTCACCTTCCCGCGATCGGTTCTCTGGCGGCTTTCCACGTTCGCTTGCTGCGCCCTCTAGAGGTTCTGTCCACATTGTCTCCGTTTATTAATATCCAATGACTCCTGCGGAAAATATAATGTATGTTAGAATATGTCTTGTATACGTATATTAAACGGTTTATACTTGGCTCTAGGCTAGTGTTTCCTCAAGTGTAGATTGTCTGTTGTTCTATTTAATTCACATTTGTACACGTTTGAGAAATAGACTAAATTAGTTTCAATAAACCAGTTTAATTCCGCTATTCCACAGAGCAAGACAAAAATGCAGCTTAGAGTGAAACAAAGACCAGAATCTCTGTATCTAGGTAGTATTTTTTTGTATTGTCAGGCAATAAAGAAATAATTGATGGACGTTATAAACGAATATAAATGAGCAGCATTGCGCCATGTCGTTGCGTCGCTTGACGAGGGTGTGTCTACGCTGACGTCAGAGGCAAGCTTTCGCAGAAAAAGTGACGTCTACAAACATGCTCTTTGGTGGTTCGACACAAATCGCAGACTGAAATGGAAAACTTCACGTATCCGTCGTGAACACGTCACAGGCGGATCCGCGTGCATCACGTAGCTTATCGTTCAGTCACAGCAATCCGCTGTCAGTGAAATGAACACTTCTCTCTGCAGCTTCCAGGACCCGCGTGTTTGTCTTATTATTACATTATTGTGACGCGGGTTCGTCACCAAACGAGTCCTGATTCAAGTGAGTCGACTCACTACCGACTCGCTGGAGGCCCTCGACGTTGTCAGCCATATTAGGTCCCTCCTCCGTCTCGACCACCGCGAACTTTAGGACATGCTCGCGGTTTCCACCGCTGTAAAGAAATATCAGAACTCTCATTTTCCTTCTCGTTGAAAGGGCAGAGGACAGCGGCAGGATGGAGGCGGTGAAGGCGTTTAACGGAGAGGTATGGATGAGCTCCTCCAGGGACGGCGCTGACAGACTCCTACTCGAGTGTAGGCCGCCGTTGTTGTTTAGCCCCTTTTGGCCACATATCCCTAACACAGCCGCGACGTCTGTTTGACTTATTTTCTTTGTGGTTGGCCGCATAAATGATCATTCCAGACCCCGAGCTTATAAAACAACTTTTGCGCCGTGTAGTCGTCGGTTAAGCGTGTTGGCGCGCGTGGCTAATTTCTGGGGTAAATACTGTGCTTTATTGTTTTCCGGGGTATTCTGCCGCATAATGTGTACGGGCCCCACTCACCAGAACCACGAACAGTTCGACCTCGAGTCGCCTGTGCGGCACTTGCACAAAACAAACACTCGCAGTGTTCGCGGCGCAGATCAATAACAGTGTGCATGTGCGGGCGGAACCGGACGCGGGCTCCACACCGAGCCGCCGGTTAAAGTGACCTGTAGGAGTAGCGGCGGGTTTATCGTCGTCTGGTCACGTGACTCGGATGGTCGCAATTGAACAGAATTGACTTGCTCACGCTGAAATAGTGTACACTTATATCCGCCGCGTGTCAAGAAACTCGCAGAATGTAATACACGCACTATGGTTGTACATCTGTAATCGTGGCGTTGTCGTTATGTTCAAATTACTGTAAGGAAATTAGATCGTCTTGACTGCATTCTCCTAATATGCCTAATAAAATCCTATTTATAATGAAATCAAGTATTAATTAATGATGATAATAAAGTGAGGTGGTTGTCAATATGGCTACTGGGGATCATATCGAAACTGTGCTGTGTATTTAACCACACAGTGAAGCAGTGGGCAGCCTTAAGCCGTGGCACCTGGGGGTGGCATGTGGGGGTCAGTGTCTTGCCCAAGTGTTGTGGACCTGGCCACAGATTCGAACCTGTACCCTCTCAAACACAAGTCTTAGTCCTCTGCCACTGCATCACAAACTAACAATGTTAGTTCGTGAAGCTTGCTGTACAGTTATTTTGTAATTGTCGTAATCAAAGTAGCATATAAGATAATAAAATCCTTTTGCCTTGAATGTTATTATTAAAACGCATTCAAGATAGATATATATTCATATAGAAATAATGTGCTTGGAGAAAATGACTTCTGTGATGCCATAATCTTACTCACAATCGCGTTTTGTTCTAAAACAGCGACTTCAGATATTGTTTCTGATAGGGAGTACTTGCATATCAGTACTCGTTGATAAAGAGTACGTAATAGAGGCATGATTTAAAATTACAGATAACATCTATAGTCATATAATTTAACATTTAGCATGGGCTAGTTTAAAGAACGTTTGTTTAAAATGAAAAGCATTTTGTATGCAACATAATGACAGAATACATTTACATTTTAAAATATATTATAAATATATATTACAAAACCTTTTTTTGTTTTTATATATATTTTTTCATTATTTTTATTATTATTTTTAATAATAAGTCTTTGCTGTTTATTGCACAATATTCGAATAAACTAACATGTTTCTCTCATCTTGCAAGAGTTTACTGCAGCCTGGTTTGTGTTGGTTTAGAAGCGAACTCTTTGTACTCGTCGTGTTGGGATTTTAGGTGCTTGACTTAAGTGTTAAATGCGCTACATTTTGAGCGTCCTATGGACAATTTTGCTGAGCACAATTTTTGGCCCGCATTTGTTTTGAATTATTTTCATCTCTTTAAAATATATAGTTCCACAGTGCTCACATATTTCCTTCTCCCCACTCTGAGCTGTAGGGGCGACACTCGGCGCCTGAGATTAATCCCTTACACGCCGCTCAATAATAGACATTTTTCAGGCCGTGGTATCGGGCCCTGTTATCGGTAGACTTTTAACAAGTACGAGTACTTTAGAAAATATATCTGTACATCAGTGCTTCATTGCATATGCTTATACGGCCAATCATGCACATGTTCTTTTATTAACAGTGCCTGCATTTATTGGTGTCATATATAAATGTAAGAAATAAATAATTATGACTGATGGCAGAAAGATGACAGTAACCAGAAACTTAACTCTAAAGGGGAAAGATCAACCTGTGGAAGCGTCTAGCTGACATTCTGACTTTACTCAGTCTTGTTGCACATTTAAAACAATCTCATAAAAGAGGTCGCGAATGGATTGTGTAAAGAAAATCATTAGTACAACAGGCTTGTGTGTTTTTCAGCTTTACTCCCTGAACGAATACAAGCCGCCAATCTCCAAGGCCAAGATGACCCAGATCACCAAATCTGCCATCAAGGCCATCAAGGTGAGAAGACACGCACCTGAAACTGTTAACAAACTCTTATGCCGAGCATAAACTAATCGAATTCGATTAAAATCATATGCAAGAGGACAAAGCACATAGTCTGCATAGAAGTTACATATACCTTTTGGAAAATATATTCTAATAACGTTTCTGATATATTCTTTAATGTGTATTTTCTGATGGAATAGGTTCCAGCTAGTTTTAGTGGATTTTTCAGCACAATATTCAATACAATATTCAAAATGTAATGTTTAAGAAGAATGTTCTCTAAACCACCACACTGGTTGAGAGGAGGTTCTGGTGGAGGAGCGGGGTTTACAGGAGTGGCAGTTTAGAGGAGGGTCTGCTGGAGAAGGAGTGGTGGTTTAGAGGAGGGTCTGCTGGAGAAGGAGTGGTGGTTTAGAGGAGGGTCTGCTGGAGAAGGAGTGGTGGTTTAGAGGAGGGTCTGCTGGAGAAGGAGTGGTGTTTAGAGGAGGGTCTGCTGGAGAAGGAGTGGTGGTTTAGAGGAGGGTCTGCTGGAGAAGGAGTGGTGTTTAGAGGAGGGTCTGCTGGAGAAGGAGTGGTGGTTTAGAGGAGGGTCTGCTGGAGAAGGAGTGGTGGTTTAGAGGAGGGTCTGCTGGAGAAGGAGTGGTGGTTTAGAGGAGGGTCTGCTGGAGAAGGAGTGGTGTTTTAGAGGAGGGTCTGCTGGAGAAGGAGTGTGGTTTAGAGGAGGGTCTGCTGGAGAAGGAGTGGTGGTTTAGAGGAGGGTCGCTGGAGAAGGAGTGGTGGTTTAGAGGAGGGTCTGCTGGAGAAGGAGTGGTGGTTTAGAGGAGGGTCTGCTGGAGGAGGAGTGGTGGTTTAGAGGAGGTCTGCTGGAGAGGAGTGGTGGTTTAGAGGAGGTCTGCTGGAGAAGGAGTGGTGTTTAGAGGAGGGTCTGCTGGAGAAGGAGTGGTGGTTTAGAGGAGGGTCTGCTGGAGAAGGAGTGGTGGTTTAGAGGAGGGTCTGCTGGAGGAGGAGTGGTGGTTTAGAGGAGCGTCTGCTGGAGAAGGAGTGGTGGTTTAGAGGAGGGTCTGCTGGAGGAGGAGTGTGTGGATCACATCAGAAACGTTGATGAAATGTTGGCAGTCCTTTTGACTTTTTGTTGAAACACACCTTGTTCTTTGGTTCTCGCATTTGTGACCGCGTCAAAAACACTTTCTAACTGCAATGTTTCAACTATTGTCAGTCGGATGCTCGGGCTGTAGTTGTTATAACTCACAGAGTGAGTTGGTGAGAGTAACCTGTGTTTCCCTTCCCTCAGCAGCTTTCCCCAAGCACTGAGAGTCGAGCAGGAAGACGGGGAGAGTTTCAGACAGATTACCAGCTTAGGTAGGAGATGGGCTGCTTCACAGAGGAAGTGCTGCTGGTGTCCTCAGATCAGACGTGTGTAGGGAGGGACGGCCGAGTGTGTGTGTGTGTGTGTGTCTGTCTTTGTGTATGTTTGTGATTTTTAGCCATAAAAATCTAATGCAAACACACAGGCTCACACATGCACACACAAATTTCAACTCTGCCTTTGATTCTATTAGCCGGTTCTTTTTCCGCTGGATTTCAGCTCCTGAGATTTATTATAACGCTCCTGGTGTAGTTACTAGTGTTACACGTTTACTCACTAGTGTTAACTGCGCTGGTGTAATTGCTAGTGTTGTTGATGTCTTCATGTAGTTATTGGTAACGTAACGCATGTTACTAGTGCGGAGGCGTTTTGGAGAAGCACCAGTGGGTTGACAAGCTGCTCGAGTGCTTCTGCTTCCTGTTGCCTCACCTTTGTCGGAGTCAATTCAGGATACGCATCTTGATCGCTGCCGCGCCACAGGCCTGAAAGATTACCGTATTTTTCGCCGTATAAGACGCACTTTTTCTTCCCCAAAACTGAGGGTGAAATGTTGGTGCGTCTTATACGGCAAATGCAAAGATCCGCGGAGCGCGGTCACCGCCATCTTAGTATGCATTACCGCGGTATTACACATACGTTATCTCTCTTTCTCACGCAGAATCTTGTGAAAGAATGAAACCATGATTTCCAAACGAAAACGAACTTTGATCAAAATAAAACAAGCAGATTTTCTCGTGCGCGTCTTTAAAACCAAAACAGCTGCTCTCTTAAAGACACAGAGCAGAAAACGGAGCGGCGCGCGTATGAGTGTGAAGTACAAACTGTGTTCGATTAGTACAATGTCGTGCTGTCATTGGTAGTTGTAAGTTACAACTTGTAACGAAACTAATGTGTAATACTGTATTAAGGTGTTTATATACTTATATAAAAATCTAATTCATGAATTATCACGGTATCCACGATATTGCAAAATCCATATCGTGGCACATCTCAATAGCGCTATACTGCCCACACCTACTTTCACTGTTTACTGACTGTTCATGTTACATGTTTGGCATACAATTGTTCTTAAACTCCTGTTAACTTTTATACAAGTGATATAAGATATTTTACTACAGTATTTGGTTAATTGTAGTAAACTTTAAAATTGGGTGCGTCTTATATGCCGAAAAATACGGTAGTTTGTCTCTGTTGAAAAGGCTTTTATTTAATGTTTTTCATTTACAAAAGTTCTCTCATTGTGAGATGAATTACAAAAAACTAGAGCTTTAAGCCAACAAAACATTTAGGAGATGATAGGGGTGGACGGAATACTGGTATTAACGTGAATACCGGTATTGAGATGTGCCACAATATGGATTTTGCAATATCGTGGTAACCGTGATAATTCATGAATTTGATTTTTATACAAGTATATAAACACCATAACACAGTATAACACATTAGTTTCGTTACAAGTTGTCAACTATCAATGACGTCACGAACTATGCTAATCGAACACAGAAAGCAGTGTAACAGGAAGAACTAATAGATCACACACGCGACACGCCTACACGTGCCGCTCCGTTTTCTGCGCTGTGCCTTTAAGAGAAGAGCAGTTGTTTTAGTTTTAAAGACGCGCGCACGAGAAAATCATGGTTTCACATGTGCGAGAAAGAAAGCGAGACAACGTTACAGACCAGAAACAAAGCTACAGTAAGCAGCCTCTCTGTCTCTCTCTCTCTCTCTCTCTCTGTCTCTCTCTCTCTCTCTCGCTCTCTCTCTCTCTCTCTTTTTCTCTCTCTTTCTTTCTCTCTCTCTGTCTCCCGCTAGCCCTCTCACTCTCTTTGCCTGCTCTGTCTCTCTCTCTCTCTCTCTCTCTCTCTCAGATTTTGCCAGTTATGTTAATAAGGTCTACTAAAATGTAACGCCCCGCCAATACCGCGATAAAATACCGTTACTGTACAGATAACAGTAAAAAATACCGTAATATGAATTTTAGCTCATATCGCCCACCCCTAGGAGATGATGGAGGAGCCAGTGGCCGAGGTCTTCACCTTCAGTTCTGCCTGACCTTAAATTCATCACAAGCAGTTTGTGGCACATTGTCTGGCCGGCAAAATACCTGCAGTTCATGGCTGCCCATCACTTATAATGTCTGCTAGTTATATACACAATCATAGATCTTCTAGGGATAATGCGCTAAAAGTCTTTCTCTTTTAGCTCCTCATAATAACCGGAAACTTGACATTTTGACCGGCTTGAGATTCGTCGTTCGTGAGAGTGTCGTTCACTCGAGGTTTATTTCTCGAAAAGTGCATTATTTTTCACGCCAGTCGTTTAGCTCGGGGCTTCTCACAACTTAATGTGCAGCGTGACATTCAGTCGACACGTCTCTCATCACAACTAGACAGTTTAATAATGTAATAAATATAATTCCAAAGTCAGAATATGAAAAATACACAGAACGTGTCTGAACTTGTGGTCTTTTACGTTCTAACTGATGGATGTGTGAGTTGTCTGTGAAGATGTTGGTTTTACTGGGGCTTTAGTGTCAGCTAGCTATCGTTAATTATTTAAATCATTTTAAAAATGTCCTTTTGTCCATTTTTGAGGTAATTACTGATATTTGTTTAAAAGTGAAATCTTCAAGAGCAAGACATTCACTTCTTGGTAGTAGTTGCTTTGGTAATTGGATCCTGTTTTTTACTAAAGGATCCGGCTATTCTGGTAAAGATAAGTAAGAATTATTACACCCACAAAAAATTGATAATATTCTTGTTTAATAATATTCCATGCTTTAGCACATCAGAATCATTGCTCATTATCTTCATCTTCCTCCTGCACTAAACTACTGAAATGTCGTCTGCTGTGGAGCTGAACTGCTGTCAGAATACTTGACATGCTTTCAGTCGCTGTCTCCCTTTTCATAAATGATTGTCATATATTTTTTTGAAAGACGATAATCTTTCAAGCCCAACATAACAAATTTTTGGTTTGTACTCAGGCTTCAGGAAGGTTGTTTGATTTAAAACAGTGATTCTTAACCATTGGGCCGCGAGAAAAATATCAGTTCTGTGAATTTGGGCCGCGAGGTCCGTGGAAAACAATGCAGCTCCGCCAAAACCGAATCTTTGATCTTCTAAATTCTGTGACATCAGACACAATCCCGGTCCTGATGGTGGGAATAATCCCTGATAAGTCCCGATTGTTCAAAGTTTGTGAAAATGCAAAACATCAGCTTGTATTCTGCAAAATACTGTACAGTGTTTTTTTTGCAAGCGCTTTATTTTTCCATATTGCCCGTACTGTTGATTTAGGACTGGACCAAGAAGCTCATCTACTCTTTCTCTAATAAATGTTTCATTTTTTTTATATTTTCTCTTTGTGTTTTTATTCTTTTAGTTCTACAAACATGTGGTGCAAAGTGTGGAGAAATTCATTCAGAAGGTCAGTTCATCTGCCTTATTGACTTAACGTGCTTCAGGATTGAGGAAGATGTAGCAAGGGGAGATGGAAACAGAAGATGGCAAGAGTTAAGCGAAGTGGAGTCTTAAAGTGTTAATGTGTGTGTGTGTGTGTGTGTGTAGTGCAAGCCCGAGTACAAAGTTCCTGGCCTGTATGTCATCGACTCCATTGTGCGGCAGTCTCGACATCAGTTTGGCATGGAGAAAGACGTGTTTGCTCCTCGCTTCAGCAAGAATATCATAACCACCTTCCAACACCTCTATCGCTGCTCGACTGATGACAAGGTGCTTTCTGTTCTTCTCTCTGTGGAATTGCCAACTTTGCTCACTCCACTTTGTTCCTCTGCAGAGCAAGATCGTTCGGGTTCTCAACCTTTGGCAGAAGAACAGTGTTTTTAAGAGTGACATCATCCAGCCTCTCCTTGACATGGCAGCCGGACTCCCGCCCCCCAGCATCACGCCCGTCACATCCAATAGTGCAGTGCCTGTCAACAGCACCACTCCAGGTCGGATTCCCACACTTTTCTCGCTTACATGGAATATATTACTGTTCACCGTGTCCAATACTTTATCTAGATAATTTTGTCCATTATTGCGAATGTTCCATTTTAAATTAGTCCATTACATCTTATGTTGTGTTCTTTCCCTAAAGGAACTCCAGCTACTCCAGCCACACCTGCTAATATAATCCCGAGTCTCCCCGACTGGGCATCTCAGATCTCCAACACGGACACAGTGGCAGCGGTGGCTCAGATCTTACAGAGTCCTCAGGGGCAGCAGGTGATGTCACCTTCACTCCATCGTCTGCTCCGGTTTGTCGTGTTGAGACGGGTGTCTTTGTGCAGTTGCAGCAGCTGGTCCAGAGTCTGCAGATGCAGCAGCACAAGCCTCAGCCTTCACTACTGCAGGCACTGGACGCAGGTCTGGTGGTGCAGCTGCAGGCCCTGACCGCACAGCTCACTGCCGCCGCAGCGGCCAATACGCTTAATCCGCTGGAGCAACGAGTGTCCTCCTTCAATAAGGTGACGTGCACTGATGATGAAGTACATGAAAATAATACTGGAAAATCTCCAGTTACGAGCAGAATAATGAGCTCTCGCATCCAATTAAATGTAACACTCTTATTTTCAGAGAAACATGTTAGTGTAGTTGTTAATGACTATTTTTACTCAACTTCCTTTTCTTTCTTGATTCTGTAGAAACTTTTAGGTCAGTTTGATTTCAGTAATGAAGGTGAACACAGAGAGGATTCCAAGAAAGACGGAACATCTCAGTTGTATGTTCATTTTATAATTCCTTCTGGGGGCATGGTTTGAATGGAGGGTCTGTTTGGTTCAGTTTGTGCCAGATTCTTTCTTTCACCCTCAGATCTGTGGTACCCGATTCCATCAACAGCTCAATATTCCACCAGCTTGCAGAGCACCTTCAGCAGCAAAATCTTGAGCAGTTTCAGAAACAACTTCTGGAGCACCAGCAGCAGCATCAGCAACACAATGTACGGCAAACATGCAGCATCATCTGTTGGTTTTACTCGATTTGCCCCTTTCTTTTTGTAAGATGTCTTATTATTTTTCAGTCCATGGCTCTGGACGTGAAAGAGACCATCTTTGGTCCTGAAAGTTCTGTACATTCTGGTCAAGGAAATGCTCAATTAGAACTTTCAAAACAAGAAGCAAAACTGGATGACTCCATTGATAACCAGCAACAGGCAAGTCCATAAATCTGATAGGTCCAAAAAGCTCCTTGAAAAACATCAAGGATCTAATGTACAATTGTGTACTGACTCCATCTAGAAACTCAATAATAATTCATCGGCGCTTTTCAAGACACTCAAGGTCGCCTTACAGAACACATGCACACGCACGCCAATCTGCGCCAGCGTCCACTTCACCCGGGCATATACACACCCACACGGCCAGATTAACCTGAAACGCATGTTTTTCGGACTGTGGGGGAAACCGGAACACTCGGAAGAAACCCAAGCAAGCACGGGGAGAACATGCAAACTATACAGACATGTAGTTGACTTGACTGGATAGTAACTTTACCTGAGCTGGCTATAGTATCAAGGACCTTTCCTGAGATTTAAAACGCTTTACAGCGTGTGTTGATGTGCTATATAATGTAAATGTCTCCTGCAGGACATGGATATTGATGAGGGACTGGATGCAGCGGACGAAGAATTCTTTGAAACCGATGAGAAGAAAACAAGTAGCACACGTTCAAGAACACGCTCCAGATCTCGCTCCAGGTGACATAACCTCACCACTGTAGAAGGGACAAATATACGCACAGAACTATATAGACACACACAGATTTATGCACATGCAGTGTTTTTAGACACTTACACGTTCACAACCACATAAGTGTTATGTTTACATATAGCAGCCCACATGGGCAAATGCATATGTCCCACACCTCAATATTTTTAGTCTTAATTTTTTTTTACAAACGGCACAGACACGTTCAATTTATTGTTCATGGACAAATCTCATCTCCAAGCATTTGTGTCTTCAGATCACCGAAGAGAAGGAGGTCGAGGTCTCGTTCTGAGTCCCGGAAGCACAAACACCGGAAGCGTTCCAGGTCTCGCTCGCGGGACAGGAAGAGGAAGAGCTCGCGCTCTTACTCCAGTGAACGCCGAGCTCGGGAACGAGAGAAGGAACGACAGAAGAAGGGACTTCCTCCCATCCGCTCCAGAGTCCTCAGTGGTAAACTCTTCATCATCTTGTAATGTTCAGAGACCTTAACCTTTCAACTTTTAATCTGTAATGCTGATCTGTACACTGATGCTAATTTAGTTTAGTCTGTGGTGTAGTCAGAATCTCAATTTTCTCCCACATTTAAAAAGCTTTTAATATGTTCAAACCCATAAGTTCTGTCTCTCATTTCTACGTATCATGACCTTAAATATATTGGTAAATAGCAAATATTGTTTACACACTTGGTAGGAGAGTGTGTGTGTGTGTGCAGATTTAATACGTTTTATTTTGGGACGAGAAACATGAAGATTAGAAATGGAGTTTAGAAACGACTGTTCTTTTTTTTCTGACTCAGTTTGCAGCACGACACTGTGGGTCGGACAGGTGGACAAGAAGGCCAGTCAGCAGGACCTCACAAACCTCTTCGAGGAGTTCGGTCAGATAGAATCTATAAACGTAAGTGTAAAGACATTTCATTTATATTAACAAACTCATCAGAAGCCACATGTGCATGTGAAATCATGTTTATTCACTGATGGCAGGATCCACATCCCACTGCAGCTGTAAGTAAATTTGTTCATAAAATCCCTTTCTAACACCTCGCAATCACTTACTCGTTCTTGATTTCAGTCCCATTTTATGTTCAGGCGGAAAATTGCTACTCATACTTATCATGCTAATTGTTTGCGTTCACATTTTTAAATCTGGATTATATTTAATAGGCTCGTTTCATGTTGAGCCTAATTGAATGCAATCAATCCAATTTCTGATCTGTGCTTTACACACACACACACACACACACAGTCACACACAAAAATAACACTTGTTACACACATCCTTAAAAGGAATCATCTCGCGTGTTGATCACCATGCGACGTTACCGATCCTTCATGGCTTCACGAAGGACGCACTTCACTTCAACGGCTGCTTTCACCTGACTCAGTGTTTGGGTGCTTTCACACCTGCCTTTTTTAGTTCGATTGAATCGCACCAGAGTTCGTTTCCCTGTTTGGTACGGTTCGTTTGGGCAGGTGTGAAAGCGACAATCAAACTCTGTTCCGCACCAAAAGCGGACCAAACAAGCGTGCCGAGACCAAGAGAAAAGCTGGTCTCGGTACGCTTCCAAACGAACTCTGCTACGGTTCGCTTGTGGTGTGAAAGCGTCTCGGAGCGCTTGAACTTGAACCGCACCAAATGCAAAAACCACTGCGCATTTTGGCTAAATTCCGCTGCCGTAGTGACACTGCGCTGAGGAAAAACCCCGGTAAATGTCCGTGTCGGTTTTCCCCTGAAGTGAATGTTCGCGCGTGCACCATTCAAGGATTCTATTGCAGTCGCATCCGCGCTACACTCTCGGAATATAAATGTGTGTATATAATAAATGTTTGTCTCAAGCGATCAATACAAACTACATACGATACTTATATAGTTTAACACAGGCACAAAGCCAGCGCAGTCGTCTCCCTCGAGACTGAATAACGGCATGTTGTCTGCTTTATTTATGGATTTATCCACAATTCTGATTAGTTGAAAAGCAGTTTAAGAACTATTTAAAGGACACATCTGGCCGATGAGTGAATTTTGACCAAGTTCCGCTGCCGTTGTGGCGCTGCGCTGAGTATATCTCCGATTCCGTGTCACGCGTTCAGCATTAAAATATTTTTTTGCAGTCGCATCCGCGCTACACTCTCGAAATATAAATGTGTGTATATAATAAACATTTGTCTCAAGCGATCAATACACGTTCTATAGTTTAATACAGGCACAAAGCCAGCGCTCTCAAAGTCGTCTCTCCAGACTCAATAACGGCATGTTGTCTATTTGCTTTATTTATGGAATTTACCCGCTAAATAACTAATTCTGATTCGTTGAAAAGAAGTAGATTTATTAAAAGGACACATCTGGCCAATGAGTGACGTGAATGTTGTCACATGACTGAATTTTGGTTTGGTTCGGATGAGAGCAAAAAGTGTGGTGTGAAAGGAGACTAAAATGCCAGAGAAATGCAACAATGTATCATTATAGTCCCTTGGTCCGGACCAAATGAACCGAAGTACAGGTGTGAAAGCACCCTTTGTCTCACGTTTACTCTCCATTGTGTTAAATCACATTATTTAAACAGCGTAGAGGTTTTAGCTTTTACTGAGATCTGGACTAATATTGGACTCTTCCAGCCGATCCAGATCTTCATCAAATATGTTTTATCAAGCCAATCCTAGAAATGAAGGTTTGTACAGTGACCGTACCTGATTTTCTGTCTGGAACAGATGATTCCTCCCCGTGGCTGTGCGTACATCTGCATGGTGCACCGGCAGGACGCGTATCGCTCCCTGCAGAAGCTTGGAACCGGCTCCTTCAAGATCGGGTCAAAGGTCATCAAAGTAGGTCCCTGCTCCGCTCTGTCCTGCTATTGTTCCTGTACTGAGTGTTTGGCTCTGCTCGTAGATTGCATGGGCTCTCAACAAAGGAGTGAAGCCGGAGTACAAGCAGTTCTGGGACGTGGACCTCGGCGTGACGTACATCCCGTGGGAGAAGGTGAAGCTGGACGACCTGGATGAGTTTGCAGAGGGAGGCATGATCGACCAGGAGACAGTCAACAGCGGTGAGGAGCACTGACCTCATGTCACATCCATTAAATCTCCGAGACGAATTTATAAAAGCAGATCCTACACGGGTGTGTGTGTGTGTGTGTGTGTGCGTGTGCAGACCAGGACTGGGCAAGAAGATTGTCTTTAACTTTTTATTTAATTATTGACTAAAACAAATGTTGGTAATGAAAGATAAGTATGTTTTATGTCACTTTCTCTTGCGTTTCATAAAGGCCGTTATTGTCATTGTACTTCATTGTAATTCAACAAATTAGTTTTTATTTAAATGCTCTGAAGAGACGAACACGGAACTGGTTTTTCTGTGTTTAAATCAATACTAATTTCTTCAGAATTATCTGTAAACCTGTTTTGTTACTGAAATCTTTTGGAAATGCAATTTCTCAATTGTTGGACAAATGTCACAAAAATTGTAACAAATTTCAATTTTATAAAAATAGATAAATATATGTGTGTATATAGCTATTATCTAGATTAAGTGTCTGGCTATGTGCCTATGAGGCTCTGTTTTAGTGTAAAGGCAATTCAATCCGTCTCTGTGTGCAGTTTAAAGTGGATGTTGTTCTGTGCAGAATGGGACGCTCTGAAAGCAGCCGAGGCGGCCAAAGAAGCTCAGTCCAGTCAGAATCAGGTGGCGGAGAGCAACGCCAGCAGTGCAGTGCACGGCGAGAGCTTCACGCAGCCCGTCGCCATGATGTCTGTGCCGGTGAGACGCAAGAATAGCTGAGAGCACCTACTTTTAGGGGAAAAATGATATTCAAAATTCCCACAATTACTTCAAGTTACAGTGGTACCCCGACTTACGAAATTAATCCGTGCCGACGGCCGTTTCATTAGGTGGCAATTTCGTTAGCTGAGCCGCATTTTACAATAAATTCGTCTAATCCGTGCCATGAGTTTGTGAATTCAGACAAACGTTTAGACCAAGGTAAGACCAAGACGCGCTCATTTCGTATGTCGAATTTTTTTCACAACTCAGGACGAAATATTCGCGGCAATGCATTTCGTTGGTTTTTCGTTGGTAAGGACATTCGTAAGTCGGGGTGCCACTGTACTTCAAAATCCCCACAATTACTTAATTAGAAATTCCTTTAACCCCTAAGAATAAATAAAGCTGCAAGCGACAATTATGGGATTCAAGCCTTCAATCAGGGCACAAAACTGCCATCAAGTAACAAATAAAAACCACCGACTCAAAAAACATGGTTTTGTAACTTCTGTTGATGAGAAAAATGTGTAAACACACAGATCCCGATCAGATGAACAATTTAGATATGTAAATATATGCATCATGATATGTCGCATTCATAAGTTCATGAAACATTTGAGTTCAACACACATCGCTCTTTCTGTGTTTTACATGATTTTTTCCACAATTTTTTACACTTTTTTTTTTTATAACGTTGCATCATCTATTACTTTTTATTAGGCCACTGGTGTTGTTAAAGTGATTATCCTTCAGCTGTACTCCAGCTATATCAGAGTGTAATTTCCCTTGACGTTTGTTTTAACTGTTCAGGTCCCAATGGCACCAGCCGTTCCCTCAGTTGGCCTTATCCCTCCATCTTTCCCTGTGAGTATGGGAATGCCTCCTCCTGGCTTTGGTCCTCCTCCACCCTTTCTAAGGCCAGGCTTTAACGCCTCTCAGCCTCCTCCAGGTACGTCATTACTCTTCTTGCAGATCCCTTGCGATGCACTTTTAGAGAACATCTGGGATTGTTGATTACAGGGTTCCTGCCAGGACCAGGAGTTGGACCATCTGCAGTCGGTACCAGTCTTGCTACTGCACAGGCCTGTAAGTCTCATGATCACTAATTCTGTTCACACACACACACACACACACACACACACACACACACACACACACACACACACACACACACACACACAAGAAGAGGTTTTAAGATTCTGTCATGGTGGCATTTGCAGCTCTGATGCAGCCTTCGGTTCCAACAACTCAAGAGAGCAACAAGGACTCCCCGTTTGCAGGCATGATTCCCGCCAGCGGATCTCTTCCTGGGAGCTTTCTTCCATCTGCACTGCCTGGGACGGGGATGTTCAACCCTGTGGGAGTTCAGCCTAGCAGCACAGACAAAAGCTCTCAGCCTGCGGACACTCTAAAGAGCGCGGCAGACATGACACTGCATGGTAAAAATCCTCTCAGTCTCGCATTTAAAAACTTCACACCCACAATCATAGTTCTCTCTGTGTACACACATTTGTCTTCACCCATTTCTCCATCTTTGTCTCTCTCTTTCTGTCAGAAACAAACTGATTCTGTCTTTGTCTAGCCATCTATTTATTTCGGCCATTCAAGGATATATACAACACACATTGTTTGTATAACGTATATTTTCCAGTACCAGCCGGGGCGTTTATTCAAAAAATTATCAAAACGGCCAGGCTACTATTGGGGACAGGCGTTTAATTGCTAGTGACGCGTTCACGCCAGCCGTTTATTGGAGACGGGCGTCTAAAAGAGACAGGCCACTAATAGAACATATGTTATAATCATCCAACTATACCCTCTATACATGTGTTTGTCCTCTCATCCACTAATCTGTTTGTTTGTTTGTTTGTTTGTTTGTGTTGAGTTTTTCTTTGTCTTTCCATCTATTCAATGTAATTTTATGCAATGATGCTTCGAAGACGAACAGTTTTTTTTTTTATATCATTAAAACACACACAAGCTTTTTAGTAACTGGCAATGTTTTGTTGTTTTCTTCTTGCTAGGAATGCAGCATGCGGTGCGTAGTGGAATGAGTCTGCTGGGAATGCATCCATCCGCATCCGTCACTCATGCCCTCTCTGGACCGCGCATGGCAGAGCTGCTTCCGGTGGAGCTGCGGCCCAACATGCTCCAGGGCGGCCGCATGCGCTTCCCCCTCCTCATGCAGCCAGGCCTTGCTCATCAGGCCAACAACATCCTGGATCCCTTTTCTCAAATGGAGTCTTTTAACCGGACCGAGGGCACTCTGGCAAGGATGCAGAACCCCACGTCCACTCGGGCCGACACTCTGGCCAAAGCCAATAACGACGTGCTGCCTAGATCCGATGTGGTGGGCTCCCAGCAAGATGGAGATCAGGACTACAGATTTCCCCCGGCGGAAAAGCAGAGCACGGGGTTGTTGAAGACTCCTCCGTTGGAGATGCGCACTGAGCCGGTTCCTGCCAGACCACCTCTAATAGAACGACCCCCGAGAACAATGCAGCAAGCTGAGGTTCGAGAGAGCAGAAGAGAAAACATGTCGGGGGGCTTCCGGAGTGAAAGCCGCTGGGGTCCACCAAGGGGAGACTTTGATGAAAGGAACATGAGACGCATGTCGGGTGGACCACCGAAGAGTTTCCAGGAAGAGCATTCGGGTTTTCAAAGTTTTGAAGGCCGCAGTGGAGGTTCTTCTGGCTCCTGGAACCACGGGCCTTCCTTTAACACCAACATGCACCAGGACTACGATGACCGGCACAGGCCCTGGGACAGGCTCAAAGACCACAACAACAGGGACAATGACTTCCGCGGGGAGCTGAACGGCAATCGGCGCAGTCGGGAACACGAGCGCGACAGTGAACGGGAACGAGAGCGAACACGGGGACACGAGCGCGGCAGAGAGCGCAATCGCGAGAGAGACCGAGAGAGACTCCGGGACCAGCTGAACGAGAAAGAGCCGGAGCGGGACAAGCCTCGCTGGACGCCTCTCTCAGCCCCGCCTCAAGCCCCGCCCCTGCTCCCGCTTCCGACGCCGCGTTCAGGCCCGGCTCAAGTGCCTCCGCCTCAGCTGTCGCCTCCAGCTGACCGGCCAAGTCCCAAAGCAGCGGGTGACCCACAGCCAGAGACGGTGCAACCCAAGTCTGAAGAAGCAACAGCGGCTCAAGACAAAACAGAAGAGACTGACTCAAGCCTCCAGAAGAACCTGGTCAATCCCACAACTCGGGCTCTTCCAGAACCTTCTGCGAGTCCCTGTCCAGCGGCGGCGAGCCCAGAAATGGCACCGGTGAACACAGTCAGTGAACAGACTGAGCTTGTGGCCATTGCTGCGGCTGAATCTGAGCTAGAGAAAACAGACACTGAGGAAACATAATCATCACTCAGTAGGTAAAGATCCTTTTGTACAGTTATGTCTGTAACCCTTTTGAACACTCTCACAGGACCGGCCGGATTCGCTGAGTTTTATCAGACACTTTAACATAAATTCTTACCTCCCCAGCTACAAATGTACTATAGGTGGCTCACACTAGGGGACTCCAATGGTAGGTGCCGTTTTAATGTTTGCTTTTATCCGGCGTTTTAAATCCAGCCAGATGTTTTAAGCTAGATGTTCTTTTACCCGCCGTTTCCTCTCTAACGCTTGCCAAACTGTTACATGTGGATCACTTGTAAATGCAGAAGGAAAGAGGTTTGGCCTTCCTATGGAAGAGTGTGAGGATGCTTGGACTGCTCGAAACACTTTCTTTTCAAGCTTTAAACGATGGCTTCTGTGGTGTCCCATGCATCACGTGTTGAAAGCAGAATATTCAGACGTGAACCACGGGATAGACTGCAGCGCGTTCAATGGCTGGAGAAACCCTGAAACGAGTGTATCATAATGCCAGTAGTCATTGTCTGCAGCTTTGGTTTGCTTTTTGTTCTTTTTTTCCAGAGCAAAAATGAAAGAAAATGTTGATTTCAATATCTTTTAGTTCCAAATAAACAGTTTGTGATTGTTACAAATGCTTTAGGACTGTATTTTCATTGCGTTAGAGAATGTGCACACAGCCGACTGAAGTTCTGGAGGAAGTCTCACGTCTAGTCAGTAGCCAAAGAAACTAACGTGTTAGCCCGCGCTCGCCACAACTACAAGAGCTTTTTAATACGCTTTTACGTTGCAAACTCGCAAACGTTTCTATAAGCTCCTCCTCACAGCGCATTTCCTGCTGACGCCGTACAAGCGCTAGTCACATTAGCGTAGCCTGCTTCAAGATGCAAAGTATCATGCAATAAAACATTAGGAAGACGAGGTACAGTAAATATGATCTGTACTGAACTAAACAAACCCAGAAGATGTTTTCACGTCGTCACAATTTCAGCGTAACAGCTTTCTCGGGCTTTTCTCGTAACTTGTGAAAAACACACAATAGTGACACTTCAGCGAATAGCGGGTATATTTATATTATGAACTTAAAATAAACTAAAATTACTATTTACATTTGAATACAATCCAGATTAAAACCGTGCACATCGATAAGACCAAAAACGTTTCACCAGAGAAATGACACGGTTTAATGCACAGAATGAGCTTGTTCCAGATCTCGATGTGGATGGAGAACGTCTAGCATGTGATGAAGTTGAACAAGACTGTAGAAAAGGCAACATCAGCAGCTGTAGAAAAGACGTAGTGAGGTTGATTCAAGGGAAGATGCTCTCCGATCTGTGAGAGCAGCACAATGAGATTTCCCTCAACATTTAACTGCTGAAGCCTTGCAAATCTCATCATCTACAGTGCATGAACATCATCAAAAGATTCAGAGAACCTGGAGAAGTTTCTGTGCTGATGACCATCGCCAAACACTTGTGATCTCACAGATAAGACATCGTCACTCAATGACTTCACTAGATGGGCTCAGGAATTCCTACAGAAACCTCGCTCCATAAACCACCTCAGACCCAAACTACAGCTCTATCATCCAGAAACCAGGAAGGAAAGCTTCCAGCGGGTCATCAGCGCTCAGTGCAAAAGCGTGGACGCTGTGCTTGCTTTGAAAGGCACTATCAGGGAAGATGAGTTAAAGGTTTAGAGCAAACGTCTACCTCAGACAACAATGTAATGCAACACACATACTGCAGCCATTACAACTGCCTAGGAAAGTCGCCGTGTACCGGCCACAACTGGCTGCCTAGGAAAAGAGTCAGCGCTATATTGGCAGAGGAAGTGAAGTGAGTTAGTATGACCACTAGGGGCAGTATTGAGTCTGAAGTGACCAGTGAAGTTACGCACACACAGTTAAGTGACACACACGAACCTGGAGCAGTGGGCAGTCTTAAGTCAGTGGGCATGTGGGGCCCTTTGTCTTGCTCAGATGACACTGAGTTGTAGAACCAACCGAACCCGGATTTAAACCTGCAACGCTTAGGGATAGAATCAACTCCCAAACGCTGGAAAACGACTGTCACAGATCTTTCATCCGTTGAAATGGTGGTCAAAAAAAACCTAAAAGACAAAAATGTGAGCAAATTCCAGAAGTCAAAAATCTAAATTCTCAGATGAGGAGATGCTGCTAACTGTAGGAGTCAGATTTGAAACAAGCTCATTTTGTGCATTAAATGAATTTGTTGCTTTCTCAATCAGTGTGTGCCGTGAATATGTAAAGTTTGACATATTCCTCATGTATGCGTGTTCAATAAATCTAACAGTGAATATTACCAAACATGAGATCCATTCTGTAGAAAGTTATGACTCGGCAGATTTTAGTCTTCTCGGACACTTTGTTGCAACAATTGGAAACGATTATTACTGATTTTCTATCGAAATAAATGCCAAACTACAATTGTACTTGTACTCTAATAAAAATATAATGTCTGTTTCTTCTAGAGTAAATTTGAATGACTCACTGTTTTCACCCGTCGGGAGGCTTCTCGCCACACGTGCATCCTTGTTTCTGAGGTGCGGCAGTTATAGCTGATAAACTCTGGAGGAACTTTGTCTGAGTTTGACAGTAAAGCAGCTGTGTGGTCTGGTGTGTCCGCTAAAGGCTGATGATGAGAGTCTTGTGTTTGACCAGTAGAGGTCAGTCTCGCGCTGTCTGTTGGTTTGACTTGACGCTGGAGAAATACCTAAAGGTGTAAATCCACCACTACTCTGTGGTTCAAGTCCAGTCAACTTAGACCTTTTGAATCTGAGGCCTAGTCTTCACCAATTGATGTCCATTGTTTGTTCCTTATACAAACTTTCCCATGCTGTTCACAAACTAGCTGGTAATTCAAAATGCCGCCACACTGAATTCTGCAACGACGCTCAAAGGAAAAAACTTGAAATTGTTAGTTCATGCCACCTTGTAAAATAATGTTCCACACATCCAAAACTGCATAAAAATAGTTTTAAACCCTTTGCAGGGGTAGACATTAGGGCCAGTGTCTTTTGAAGTTCACAGGCCCAACTACTAAAACCACTGGCCCAGGTCGAAGTATTGATCCCAAATTTTGAAATAAGGTAATACTAAGACTGAAAAAAGATAAAAAAAAAAATAAAAAAAGTTTTTTTGCCATAAGGCTTTACTAAGACATAATGTTTTTGACATAAGGTAATAGTAAAACATAAAAATTGTCACAAGACAATACTAAGACAAAATTAATTTTGGAATAAGGCTATACTAAGACAAGGCAATCCTAAGACATAAAAAATGTTGTCATAAACCTATACTAAGACACAAGGCAATACTAAGACATACAAATCTTTTTTTTTTGTCATAAGGAATAAGTACTAAAACATAAAATTGTTACAAGGCAATACTAAGAGGTAAAAAAACCTGTAATAAGGTAAAACTAAGAGATAAGGCAATACTAAGACTGAAAAAAGTTTGATCATAAGGAAATACTAAGGTATAAAATATAATTGTAATAAGGCTATACTAAGGCATAGGCCAATACCAACATTTCATTTTTTGTCATAGGCTTATACTAAGACAGAAGGCAATACTAAGACATTTTTTGTTTTGACAAAAGGCAACACATCTTTATTTAACGAGGATAATTTGCGAGGACGTTACTTATTGACCGCATAAGTTCATGCGTAACCACGTGACGGCGTCGCCTGCATCTGTAAGGTGATCAAAACAGAACGACTGGTAAATAATGAGAAATTAGACTTTTTTTTTTTTAATCGAGGCATTTTTTTACTGACACATTGGGCCACTATTTGGAGCAATCTGGTGGCCCAGGCGGTATTAAAAGTATGTCTGGGCCATTTATATTGTAAAACCCAGCTTTGGAATGATTGTAATCCACATACTGATCACAGTGACAACAACATTGTTGTTATCACCAATCATAACGTCAAACCATCTTCTACGACAAGAGTAAACGCTCAGAAACATGATAAATCATCGCTCAAGTACCAAACCAGTCAGTACTGGTGGGCAGCAGGTCGAGGTCGGGATCTTATTTTTGAGAATCATAAGTAAGTGAATGGATTGGCCCCTAGATGCTGGCATTCGTCCAGCTCCTCACAATTCTGATATTAAAAAGCAGCTCAGAAAACTAATGGAAGTGCAAAACTTGTTATAACACACGTATATTCACAAGTACTCAAACACACACGAATTTACAGATAACCACGTAGACGCAGAAATCTAGACACACTATCATCTAAACATACCAAACCCTAACTCCTCTCATACTCATTCTAACCTCAACACAAACTCAACTGTAACTTCAGTCAAAAATCCCATCTTGACCCACAAACAGGCTTCAGAATGCTGGAGCCCAAAGTCCCCACAAAGAGGGACTCACTAGCACGCACACACACACACACACACACACACACACACACACACAATCTGAGGACTGTGCAGATAGTATACAATTCACACCATTTAACTTGTGTGTGTGTTATTTATTGTTGCACCTGTGTGTGTGTGTGTGTGTGTACGCATTACTGTCGTCTCTTCCACATATGATAAAAAACCTGCAGCGGTTTGTCTGATTAACTTTCACCGTGTCTGATATGTGTAAGTCATTAGTTACAGTCAGTCCACCAATTGGAAGGAAGGCTGCTTTTTTTTTTAGAACGTCACAATTTAGTCTGCTTGGTCGTTGATAGGAAAGCGTTATATATGACCAATTGGCAAATGTCGTCGACAGTTGACGCACCTTTTTGTACAAGTGTCAAACAAATGTAACACTTCATTTTGTCGTTCTGTACCTGGAACATTGTTGTAAGTAAATCCCGCAGGCCACCAGCCAATCACAGAATCTCCAGGTCATGTGATCATCACAGTTTTCATTTGCCCTTACTGGATAAATGTTCATGTTAACATTTAACCAAATCATAACCAAACTTGTGTTTGACTGTTAACAAAAGTCATGATGCAAATAACAAGTAAA
The DNA here is from genome assembly GCA_028031935.1 of Paedocypris micromegethes. Classification (NCBI taxonomy): domain Eukaryota; kingdom Metazoa; phylum Chordata; class Actinopteri; order Cypriniformes; genus Paedocypris; species Paedocypris micromegethes. The sequence continues at coordinate 8,779,325 of CM051497.1, forward strand.
ACAAAGAATGATATTTATGAGCGTCTCTTTCGAGAGTCTTACAAAAGACAAGGCTAATTAAAGGAGTTCAGGTTCAGTTTTTTTGCACTGTAAAGCGCTTTTACCAGTCACTGACCAGCTCAAAGTGAAATCCAAATGTGTGTGGTGAACACGCGGGGAACGGCGGCCTTGATTCAGGACTGAAGTGACAATGCTAGTCTCGCTGCAGTGAGAAGCTAGCGTTCCTCAGCGTTTGGAGCTGTTCTGGTGACCAAGACTGGGTCTAAAGTTACGCTGGATCAGACGTATTGTGGATCTTCATCACTCGCCTGCAAGAGTTACACGGGAAGAGCCTGTAGAGGAACGTCCATCCTGAAGGAACACTACAGGGCCTGAGTAAGACCACAGTGGCGAGAGAAAGCGTTTGGTGCGGCCTTGGGCTCTGAGCAGATCGTCTCCTGCAGCTCGGCTCGGCTCGACTGGAGAACAAAGCGGCGCTGAAGCGTGGGTGTGCGTGACTCAGTCTGCCGCGGCTTCACTCCTCCGCTATTTATTCCTCCTCCAGCAGCGGTGTGAGAGGCTGAGGACCTTCTGTTGGGCCTGTTTGAGGGAAGAGTGAAAATCCTCGTCCAGAGCCTGACATCTGATCGGGTGGAAACACTGAAGGCGAGATACCGCGAAACAAAGCCATCCTTCTGCTGCACTTGAGGGCAATAGTGATCAGTGAGTAGGGGAGCAGTGGGAAAGTGGCAAGGTAAATCCCAGCTCTCTGGTGGGTTCTACCACTGAGTGTCCTTCAGCAAGACCCCCTAATGCACCCCGACACCACGGCTCATGACTGCCCACTGCTCCTGGTTTGTGCATAAATAAATAAGTGTGAGTGATCACTGCTCTAGTGTGTGTGTGTGTGTGTGGGTGTATGTTTATACACTATCAGTGTGTGTGTATAAACAATATTTATATTTAGACATTATATTAGGCCATAATCCTCAAAACAAGCTGTAACTGAGGCAGTTCCAGTGAAGACGAGCGATGCAAGAAGATAGAGAAGATCAAATCACATACGAGGGAGAATCCCCCAAATAAACAAACGCTATGAAAACCTGAGGAAAACATAGCAGAAACATTTCTCAAGCAAGGAAGAGCAGGAGCTGAAAGGTCTGGCACAGAAGGTGGTGCTGTCACAGGAAGTGATGCAGCACACCTGCAGTGAGCGTGGAGGCGGAGTCTCACACACAATTACCCGCTCATCAGCATATTTGCCCTTTCTATTGGACCTTGTCTCCTTCCAGCGGCACAAAAAGGTGCAATAACCTTTAGGGTTTTGTACTTTTGTAACGTATTGTATGTAACTTCCTAGTTGTTTTTACAGCGTGGTTTTGTTTTAATTGTCATATTGGGCTGTGCTCCCACATTTCTAATGCTGTATCCACCTAATAAAACATTACAGAACAACCTTGTATATGTAGATGCACGCATTTTAAACTCATGTAAAAACAAAATTATATTTTTCAAAAAAACATGTCACTGGCGAAGCAGGCAACTTTCAATCATCAAGAGCACAAAGATTTTCTATGTGAAATGTTTTTCACTTTGGGGACATACCAACTAAAAAGAATATTAATGAAGCATAGTAATCAGTAAGCAGATTAATCATAATAATATGAATACTAGTAATAATAATAAGAATAATAATAATAATGTGTAATAATAATATTACTGTTATAATATCACAGATCATATACATATAACGATTGGTTGTTAACATGATAGAAAATTCGGTAAGTGTTACGGAACACTGTATTTGGAGTGTTAAAGCATTTGGAGTAACTGTTACAGTAATTAGAGTGTTGGAATATTTGGAGTAATTGTCACAGTATTTAGAGTGTTGCTGTTTTTGGTGCGAGTTACAATAATTCGACTTAGTATTTAGACTGTTATGTATTTGGAGTGTTACAGTGTGTGTGTTACAATATATAGAGTGTTACAGTTTTTGATGTGAGTGCTACAATATTTTGTAGAGTGAGTCTAGTGAGTCGTAGAGTATTTGGACTGTTACAGTATTTGGAGAAAGTGTTACAGTAGTTGACGTTGTACAATATTTAGTGCTATGGTATTTAGAGTGACAGTAATGAAAGTGTTACATTACTTGGAGTAAGTGTTACTTTACATTACTTTACAGTCATTTGGCAGACGCTTTTATCCAAAGCGTATTTAGAGTGTTACAGTTTTTGGAGTGTTACATTATAGAGAGTGAGAGTTACATTATTTATTTTGAGCAACTGTTACAGTATTTAGAGTGTCATAGTACTACATGTTATGGTATGTAGTGTGAGTGACAGTATTTTGAGTGAGTGTTACAGTATTTAGTGTTACAAATATTTAGTTTATGAGTGTTACATTCTTCACCAATGACTTTGTAATGTTAGCATGCCAGAGGAGACTGGCACCAGAGAGTCGGATTCTCCCTGGGTTTTTTTCTCTCACCCCGCCAGAGAGGTTTTGTTTTCCTAGCCACTGTCGCGATCTAGCTTGCTCTTCTGGTCATAGCCCACAGTTTGAACAACAATGGACATTTTTCTTTTTGAAGACTTTTTCACATAGCGACTTTGCGTTGGTCTCGGGCTAAGAAAAGCGCTATATAAATAAACTTGAACATTATTTACACTGTTACAGCGTTTGGAGCAAGTGTTACAGTATTTAGAGTGTTACTGTAATTAGAGTGTGGGTTACAGTCTTTAGAGTGTTTAAGTTTATTTATATAGCAATTTTCTCTGTCCCAGAACAACTTAAAGCCAGTACTACCAAAGTTAGTATTTAGAGTGAGTATTACAATATTTTAAATGATTGTTAAAATATTTTTTAAAGTATTTTTGCAATATTTAGAGGGAGTGCTACAGTATTTAAACCGTAACATTTCACAAATTAAACATTTGTTGTTGATTTTTTTTTCAAGTGAATTAAATATTTGTTATTGAGAATGGCGCTAATCTCCATTTTAAACATTCCAGTAGGTGGACAGATTTTCATTATTTGTGATGGTCAGTTGTTCCTCCTTCCAACTGTGTGAATCTCGGTTTATTTCGTTTAATTACATTTGAGCATTTTAATATTTGCCATTATATTTTGCCATCATACTTATAAAGCACTTTTCCCAGAGGTTTCACTTACACACACGACATACTGGACCTCACTAAACCAACATTGCACACATTTGAACTACTTCAGCTTTATATGGCAGCCGTGGCCTAGTGGGAAGTAGTTGGATTTGGGAGCTGTAGGTTCGATTCCCGGGTCCACTGGGCTCTACAGCTGAGTGTCTTGGAGTGTGTGTGTGTGTGTGTGTGTGATGCTGAAGCGATGTTTTTGATCGGTTCGGTGTTTCTGCAGCTGCTGGTCTGCAGTAGAGGGAGAAGAACCCGGCAGGAACGCTGACTGCGGATTGAACCGGAACCAACCACCTGTTTTAGTGAACTTGCCCAGTCCAGACTGCAGCATTGTATACTGGTGAGTGAGTATCCAATTTTTTATTTTAGCTGATTAGAATTCATAAAAAAGTAAACAATTATCTTTGATCGCGATTAAATTAGTAAAAAGACAATAACTGTGAAGCATTTAAAGTCGGCTTTGATCTTCCTAAAACCAAGCGTAAAGGACCAGCGCCACCTTGTGTCAGGGAGTGAATCTGCACGTCAATTGGCTCATCGTGATCGCGCCTTGTTCCTCATGCTGCAGTCTGAGGAGAGTGGATCACGTCTGCATCCTCCAGCAAAGAGCAAGTTGTAATCTTAATCTTTTTTTTAGATTTCTTCAGTCTGAGTGGTTTCTTCATTTCTTCACTTTCAGAATTTGCTGTGTTCCATATCAGACCGGTCAATCAGCTACTGCGACCTGAGGGACAGCTAACCCGCGGCTCGGTTCCGGTGCTAGCATTAGTTTTAGTGCTAGTATTGCTCGCTCATTCGGTGTGCGTGATGTCTTAAGGGTTTGGCTAGGTAAGGACCGGAGAGGGCCTCTTGGAACTCTGGAACTTCATTCTCTATTTTACACAACCCAATAGATGATGGACAGACAGATTTTCTTCTCTTGGGCCGTTGGTCTATAATCAAGTGGTTTTGCTTTGTAATTGCTGATCATTGCGCTCGTCAATTATCAATTTTTTCACACAGTGTTGTTTTTTGTTCATCTTCTGTTCTGTAAGTTGTTTCAAGACTCGGACTCACAGCGAATCAGGCCATCACAGCGTAGAAGGTTCTGGATGAGATTAACTATCCATGTTTCACCCGGCGCGTTTCAACAGCAAAAGTAGCTGCGAGTAAATCTTTGAATTATTAGAGTTGGTGTGACTGCGAACGTTGTGTTAGATTTATGAATGCAATATTAGTCTGTAGGATTGGCCCGCTGGCCGACTGCCAAGAGAAAAACAAGTGTGTGGCGTGAAAAAATTGTACAGCTGTTTAATTAAGTCGTGTTTTTATTGTCGTCTCACACACACACACACACACACACACACACACACACACACACACACACAACAGAACGTGTCTCTAGAAAAGCTCTGGGAGCTTCTTTTCACCAAGTTTCAAGCTTGACTTCTTGAAGAACCTGGACTTCTATGTGTAACCGACTCATGGTTACAACGGCAGCGGACCGAGCACACGGCCCTGAGTGCAGCCCGTACACCATCAGCTCCAACATGCTAAACGACGGCGATTTTACACGAGCAATGAGCTCCACAATAAATATTGTCATTTAATCGATCAGGTTTAAAACCACACGTCGTGTCAGACATTTTTGTCGTCAAATAAGAACAAACCTAACGCTTAGGCCGACATTCTGGAGATGATGTTTGAGAAACGTCAGTGAAATGCTGATTACTAAAAGAGAAACCTTCATGGTCCTAAAGCACTTTAGCATCAAGTGAAGAACAGAGAATGGTACCTTTACACTTCACAAAGGTGAAGCCTCCGATGAAAGGTTTGAGTCCTTGAGGAATTGGCAAATGCTTAGGATCCTTGCTTGTCTGCGGCGTGGTTCAGGATCTTCAGGATGCTGGAGCTTACTGGCCGCTGCTGCAAGTTTTCTTGGCCCGACGCTTGAGTCTCAGTTCTTCTCTGAAGTCGTACTCCAGTAGACCCGTGTTCTCCGCACAGACCCGGCCGTAAGCCTCCGTCAGCGCCCTGAACTGAGGGATGGAGATGTCAAAGGGTCGCAGCGTCGGATCCAGGTCAGCCAGACGCAGCAGCTTCTCCGTCAGTTCCTGACGCTGCAGCTCCGGGAACAACATTCTATGGACGGAGGAAACTCAGAACACAAGAGCCAGACCAAGAACATCTAGTCTGTGAAGATCAGACGAAGTGTTTGACTCACTCGAGGCCTCGGTGGCAGTGCTTCCTGCGGAACTGGAAGACGTTCTTCACCACTCGCTCCACCAGATGGAAGGGCTGCAGGATTTGTGGATCCACAAGCGGAGTGAAGGTCACCACGGCCACGTCCACCTGAGGACCAGAACCATCAACCCAACACGGTAAACATCAGTCAGTCTGTGGATGTGATTTCAACATCAGCTGTCAGTACTTCTGTATGTTGTTTTGTTCCTCAGGATATTAGACATTTTTGTGGATTTATAGTAGTCAGTCAGTCTGTCTGTGTGAAAGACAAACAAGCATGTAATATTCCCACGCGCGTCCATCTCTCCAGGCTGATGCATTCGTCCTGACAGGAGTTTGAGAGACGAGCGCTCTCCGCTGCCGAGCGGCCCGAGGCGAGCGTGATGTTTCCCTCACACATGGAGAACAGTGCTCTTGAAAAGCAGATCCCACGTGAAACACGAGTCTGCAGAGCAGCTCTTTTACAATCCATGTCGTGAAAGAAGCAAAACATCTCCATGGTTACCGATATAAAAGTGTCTGTTAACTAAATCAACATTTTTGTCAGCTCGTCGAAAGCCTCTCATTACGCCTGACTGACATGAGCAGCAGAAGACGACAGTGACGGAGAGAACACTCATTCTCAGTAGGAACAAACATTCAGTTTCTTCTTGTTTGTTTTCTCGTCCCAATGTTCATTCTCAGTGGAGTGAAAGACATGACGCAAAGACTTGGAACGTCACGGGTTGAGAACAACAACGCAAAGTGAGTCTCTATCACAGTCATCTAAACTACATTTTCTGTTGAACAATGTGAAGGTTTTAGTGAATATACTTGTGACACTTCAGTCTTATTTGCCAAAAATATTTCAATGTTGAGTTGCTTTGACCTTCAGCTGACGGAGAACATTCAGCGACTCGACTGTCTCAAATGTCAGGTTCCTTATCATTTATTGATCTGTTGTTGTTATTTTATTGTGTTCTCATTTGCATTGCACACAGCCCCTCCCACCACACGCAGCCCCCCCCCCCCCACACACACACACACTTCTGCAGCAGGAGGACGGATGGAGGGCAGCGGTAGAAGAATCACCTTGAAAAACGCGCGCGGTTCAGATGTTTCGTCCTACTCACAAACATTAATGTTTACAGATGGGACACATATGCGAATGTGTGAGAAAAATCCTTGTGTCAAAAACAAAACCTTTATCTCTTTATATAGTGTGTGTGTGTGTGTGCGTGTGTATATATATATATATATATATATATATATATTATGTATTTCTTTAAACATTTTAAATATACATTACATTAGATACAGTTTAAAATAATGTTACTTTATATACAATGCATTAAGTAATAAATAAATACTGTACAGCTGATTGTGAAATGTGTTATATAGTACAAATAAAAAAGCTTTGTATGTTTTCTACAGCACTATTATTTAAAAAAATTTGTAAGAATTGTTTGTTTTTAACAAAAGGTAACGATGTGACTACCGTTAAATCTCCGTTTACGGAAAGACGGAAGATCATCGAGAACAAAGCGACATTTGAACCAGGAACATACAGACAGACAGACAAACACACACACACACACACACACACACACACACACACACACACACACACACAATCGAACAATCACAGCATCACACTGCACCACACACGCGCTTCGCCTCCGAAAAGTTCCACCGCAGCGTCGGTTCAAGTGGAGGCTTTTTCAAACTCAGCGCACGTGACGTGCGCGTGCCACACTCTTCCATGCGCGTGAAGTTGAAAAATCTGCGTGACGTCGAGCAGCCGAGCAGGTTTGTAAACAGCCTCGTCGGTGCTTTCAGGAGCGCGCGCGGAGGCGCACACACACACACACACACACAGCGCCGCCGCTAACGATGCGAAGCCTTTCACCCGACACTTGTACACCCGCGTTCATCGGTCTGCACACGACCTGCCGCGCCATAGTCTGCTCTGCAGCAGCCGAGGTAAGGACGGCATCTCCGCGTCCCTCTGTTCTAACAGCGCCGCTCGCACAACGCGTCGTTTCGAGCTTGTGTGTGTGTGTGTGGTGTGTGTGTGTGTGTGTGTGTGTGTGTGTGTGTGTTTGTCTCTGACGACTGTACTAGAGATCCGCTGTCTGACATGTGTTTATTGCATGTAGTGCCAACTCAGCGTATAGCCCTCTTCTCGCATCCAGACACCGGCACCAGGCATGTGCAGGGGAGAACAGCGGAATCAATCAGAGTCGGGGGCTTGCACATCCCCTGTGCCGCTTTATGTAGCTGGCGTGCTGGGTTTGGAGCGAAGCCATTAATTTCTCCCCCGTTTCTCCAGGCATGCGGCAGTGCTGAGGCGTCTGCAGCGGCGACTGAATGAGACCGAAGAACAAGCAAGCGTCTGTGAATGTCGGGCAGAACAAGAAACGCGGCAGGATGGCGTCCACGGGCACGCAGATCTTCGCTTTTGTACTGGCATTGCTAGGAATCCTGGGTGCCACGGTCGCCACGTTATTGCCCAACTGGAAGGTGAGCGCAGACGTGGGCTCCAACATCATCACTGCCATCTCGCAGATGCAGGGGCTTTGGATGGACTGCACGTGGTACAGCACAGGCATGTTTAGCTGTACACTGAAATACTCTGTGCTGGCGCTGCCCGCGTACCTGCAGACGGCGCGCACAACCATGGTGCTGTCCTGCGTCCTGGCGGCACTGGGATTGTGTTTGGCCTCTCTGGGCTTAAAGTGCACGAGATGGGGAGGGGGTTGGCGCGCCAAACGTCACGCCGCGCTGGCCGCCGGCACCTGCTTCCTGGCTTCGGGGTTTCTGTGCCTGGTTCCCGCCTCCTGGTACACCAACGAAGTCATTGCCAGTTTCTTAGATGCCAACGTGCCGGAAAGTAACAAGTTTGAGCCTGGTGGCGCCGTCTACGTGGCCTTTGTGTCATCGGGTTTTCTTTTTGTCAGTGGATCTATTTTCTGTCTTTCATGCTCGGGAAAGCAGCATGGAGCACAGGATCTTATGCTGCTTCCTCCAGACAAACTCCTGCTGCAGCAGCAACAGCATCTTCTCCAGCAGCAGCATCAGGACCAGCATCAGTACTGCTCGCTCTCACCTCTGGACAACAAGACCGGCTACAGCGTGCAGGACTACGTGTAACTAGCCCCGAGGATGGAGACGAGGGCACTGCCACCCACCCCTTAGCTGGAGGAGTGTGAGGAGAAGTGATGCAAAAGTCCTTGTGCTCGTTTCTGAAGTGTTTCTATTCCGTCGTTCTCCATCGTCAGACAAGGAAGCACAAGCGGCGGGGAACAATCCCACACCCTGGCTACAAATCTCATTATGACGGACTTCAGTGCGGCTGTAAAACGTCGGCTATGTCCAAATCCATTATATGCAAGTGCTGCGCTTGAAGAGATTGACGTTTCACACGAGTCGGCGGGTCAAGCAGAACGTTCCAGGATTGACAGGTCTCGGTTTGTCAGTCTCTCCGTTACGTACGATGCATTATCTGCATGTTTGTAATGACAAACAGCATTAACAACTTAAACACAATCCCCATCGCAAACTAGCAGACGGAATTCAAATCTTATTTGTCGTCGAGTTTCTGCACTTGTGGGATCTACTGGTAGCATATCCTGGAGAAGCACAGACCCCGAGGGCCGCTGTACTGCGAGAACGCCCCATCTGTGGAGACGATGATGCCTGCTACGCCCAAAGATGAGAACTCCCGTGAAACAGCCGGTGACCTGAGCAGGGCGCCGTTACTTTGCTAGCTGACTAGATGATTGATACTCTAAGCATGTGTAGAAAGAATGCCTGAACCGTAGCCATATAGCCTGTGCCTCCAGATCTCTCGTAGATGACATTAGGAGTGAGAAATGAAGTCAGATTTGTCTTGGAAAAGGAAGGTGTGACATCATGCTGATTAGACCTCCTGCCCCTCCCCTGCCCAGGGCATGTGTCTGTTGCTTTGTTCCACCTGTCAAGCGCCCGCGCACGCACACACACACACACACACAGTGCTATTTGTGTGTAGTTCAATGATGCTACTCATTGCCATGGAAACCCTATTCTACACTCATACATACTTGTTGTGAAGTGTGTGTCTACAGTGCGCAGGTCTGATGGGAAACGGAGGCTTTGCCGTGAAAATCTTCCGACTCCAGTCTAAATCAAAAGGTGACACACATAAATAGAAATTTAGGTAAAAACTAGGAGAAAATATATATATATTTTTTTTGTTTGTTTTTTTTTTTTTTGAGAAAATTTTTTTAAAACACGTTTCAGTATAACACCATTCAATGCAGTCATCCTGCAAACTGACTTTATCGCAATACTTTTTAATGCAGACAGTGTTGTTGAGGAAGGAACGAGAACAGCTGTTCAATCTGGTCAGTGATAGGCTGCTGGATGTGATGCCACCTTGTTCACGCCTCCAGCTTTCGATCACGCATGCACTGAATCCTCGCGCTATCGTCCGCGCTTTTTAGTGATGTAACAGCAGCTTGAGAGAAAGGTGGATTTATCGCCTACATCTGTGTTTTGTGTGGTATTGAGCCATAGCTGTCGCAATGAACGGCTCGACTGTAAATTGCATCCGCTGACAAACCTTTGAAGATCTAAACTAAAAGATAGTATTCTCGTTTGATTTCTCAACATACCAGAACAGTCCACGTGAAACTGTTCAAATCATCCTGCACTATAGTAACCACGGTGGTTCTGGCGGAAGGAAAGCTTGTGATGAGATAACACACACACACACACACATAATAGGATGGTGCGGTTTCTTTTGCACTTTTGATTCGACTAACTCAAAACATGACTTTCCCTTCAGTGAGATACAGAAGTAGAGCAATGCTCTGCTGACACACTGAATCCCTCAAAGCTTCCTTTCCCACACCTGCATGTTGCGTGTAAACTGGCCAATGCATGTACTGCACACGCCTGGACGGAGCATGTGCGCAGGACTGGGACACGGAGCAGATGGCTGCGGCCCGGCAGGCGGCGGTGGAGATGCTAGTGCAATAATTCCTCCTGATGCCAATGCGAATGTGCCAAACGTACTTGCCAAATGTGAGATGATTTCGTGACGCTCCTCGTATCCTCAGAACACACAGGCCTTGCACAGGTGTGACTCGCTATTCAGAGGAATTTCTTATGCTTTTCGTTCATTTTTACATTAAAAAGGAAAGAAGAGCTCAATAACTTGGAACGGTGTAGTGCTGTTATGGCTCATCATTATATACGAGGCGTTCAACCGCGTCTTGGAATCCTCATTCCTAAAGTCTATTCAAACTAATTTCTTATTATTCTACTTATTATGTCAATAAACTCTTACAATTGATCATGTTGGTCACTGTAGCATGTAGTATGTAATCTGCTTGGACGTTCGTTCCCATAGAACCGCTGGAGTTGATCGGGCATCAGAGCGTGACTGCAGTGGTCCGCGGTCGTGACCAGCACGGGCAGGGCTCAAGTTAAAGGCAATATACCAGTGTAGGTGACAGTATTACAGGACCTCACGTACGTGAACATGCTTGTTTCAGTATTGAAGCACAAGCTATGCTCATCAGGGTTCAGTACTGGAGCGATTTTACTTTTGGATTGATTTCTCATCTTTCCTTTGTAATACTTTAAATCCTCTGTTTTACTAATTAAGTGTCAAATCCAAGTTTGTTTACAACAAAACTGTAAAAGAAGATGCATTGTTTAACCAGACAGGAAAACGGTGTGTGCATGTTTTCTGGCTCACACACTTGGAGTGATATTAAGCATTGCTGAATGTGTGGCGATACGGGTTAGTTACTAAGCTGCGGTGTGGACCAGGTCGGTTTTCTTCAGATACAGTATTCCGCTTCTGTTTCTGTACAAACAGCTCAAGCTTGCTCAAGTATGTTTATTTTCATGATTAAAACATTGTCCAGAATTGACGTCCTAAAGACTGTTTCATGTTCCAATTTTTGTGGCAACTTTACAAACACATAATATTTTAACAACTAAACAAGATGAGCCAATTTGTTGTCTACTGATACAACACAGACAAATACATTTTGAAATGAAAGCGATTATTAACCAATCAGGCCAAAAATGCAGAATTTAAAATGAGTGTGTGTGTGTGTGTGTGTGTGTGTGTGTGTGTGTGTGTGTGTGTGTGTATTTGTGTGTGTGTGTAGCGTGTGCCATTTCAAGTTCTGTATTTGAATTTGATCATTTGATGACTTTTTTGGCGTTTGTTCAGATGTTTTTATTTTTCATTTTATTATTATTATTTTATTAATTAGTTTCACATTTTTTACTTTTCTTCCTCAGATTTGTTTATTTGTACAGTTGAATTAATCTTCTTGTCTCCAGTGTTATTAATGGTTTTGTTTTCTAACCATATTGTCACAAACACACATATTGTGTGTTTTATATAAAAATTCAAACCAAATTGAATTAATGAGATAATGATTGATTATGTGAGAAAATCATAGCATTCGACAAACAGACAAACATAAAAGACAGTTGTTTAAATGTTAAACTTTGATGTTCAGGAGTCAATTCACAAACAAGAACCACAATGCAAACCAGATTTCACGATTGGAATCAACCGGTCAGCCACACATTCGTTATATCAGAACCGACACAGCACTGCAAATCAGAACAGATATGGATCTTGGCCAAACAGAATGACCACGTGCTCGACCAATCAAAATAGATACATCACTCTACCAATCAGAATGTACTTCAATACCACACAGCCCATCAGAACGAACTTGCTCTCTGCAAATCAGAACGGACATGGCATTCAGCCAATCAGAACTAACTCAAATACTGCTCAGCCAAACAGAACAGCTATTCAAGGACAAACCACAATACAGGGAAGGACCAAAAAAAAAAAGAGTGGTCTCCCCCACAGAGCCCAGATAAGCCCGGCAGGCATGTTAATATCCCCCCACCATTATAAATAGAACTCCGTTCTGAAACGCTGTCCTCAGAGATCGCCGGCACAGGATAGAACATGTGGCCCGATCCGTTTCTTCTCCACTATAAATCAGTTGGTTTTAAGCTTGATCCCAACTACAGTCATGGACTTATTTCCACGTCCTCTGGGAAGGTTGTTTCGGGATGCGTGTTATGGTACTGCGTGCTCTGCACCACACTATCTGCCATTATGTCCCTACGGGCGTGTCAGAGGCGCGGTCATGGGGAACCACGAATCATCTCTGTCCCACCGCCACCAGAACAGCGGGGGCTGCGCTTTACTGTTTAATTCTGTGAAAAGGTCAACTCAGGGCTGATTGTGTTGCCATGGAAACCATAGTAGACCAATGCTTGTGCTTGGCCACTGGAGCCCGCCTGCTCAGTGGCCCCCTGGCAAAATCAAAGGTTTCAATGTAAGGGATAACACAATGTTTCAATATGCTAGCTAACTTTACATTCATACTATAGTCCACCAATCATATAACAATACATCTAGTTTTAGACAAATTAACAGCAAATTAAATCTAATCAAATAAGGGTTAAACGCAGCTCCTTCAGCGGCAGTCTGATCCACCCACAGTGTAGGACGGAGCGCTACCGCAGGTCCTTCATCCTCACTGCTGTCTGACTGTAGAATGCTGAGGTCTGACAGGTTCAACCTGCACTGTTTTTTAGTCACTGTACTTCGTTTGGAACTTTTCGAGCTGTAAATATTTACCAATACCTCTTTTGTATCGTAAATATATATCTCTATTCAGTGCTTTTTCAGTATTATTGTTATTTTACTAGAGGCTGTTCCGGCAATTGAATTTCCCCACTGTGGAATTATTAACATCATAACATCTTCCACTCATGTTTTCTTATTGCCAAGTTGTGTGTGTGTGTGTGTGTGTGTGTGTGTGTGTGTGTGTGTTGTACTATGATTAGTGTTGAAAATTATATTGCTGTGCAGCAGTTTCAGGACGAGCAGAACTTAGGGTAGTAAAGTCTCCCAGTACCGATCTGCCACTAATCAACCACTGGTCTACCGCTGGTCCACTGCTGATCTACCATGAGTTTTTAAAAAAATCTCTTTTTAAAAATTTGATACACTAGAAAACCTGCAAGTAGTAGCAGGAGATGCCGCTGCTGAACACCCTCCCTCTCTGCACGTGTTCACCTCACAGACTTCCGCTTTTGTGATAATTCTTTTGTACCAGCAATTTTTCTGTAACCGTGTCTCTCCGGACAGATAAATGGAAGTGTAAAAATTTCACATGGAGAAAATTGCCGCAAGAGTAAACGGAGAAGCTCGACACTGGAAAGTGAAGAGAAAGTTTGGCTCACGTCTGGCCGGGGAACGAAGGCCGCTCCGGGGATGGTGAAGCAGTGTTTGACGCTGCAGAGATACTGGGCCATGACAGACAGACGGCTGCGCTGAGGACTGCTGGTGCTCGCCGTTAGCCTCTGCTCACAGGAAACAGCAAGTTACACTTCACCAGAGAAACACACAGGTCCTCATAAAGATGTTCTAATAAATACTGAACTAAAAGGTTTGATTTCTGTCAGACTAAGTCCTAAGCCAGCTATCTCTCTCTCCCACACTTTCTCTCTGTTTGTCTGACCGTGTCATGTCTCACACTCATGTCTCATCCCACCTGTGCTACTTCTTTCTGGAAGGTCAGTGTGAGTCTGACGCGTCCATACTGGAAAATTCCTGATTTTATGGAGATCTGCTCCAGGTATTTCAGGATGAGCGGAACAGACACACTAAAGGGCAGATTCCCGATCACGTGCAGGTCCGGCGGAGCTGGAAACATACTTGCATCAGTACGGTTGACTTTGCGCCTGCCTCCTTCATAAATACCTTCTTCCCATGTCTTGGCGATGTTCTGTGGGAAGCAATCATCCAGCTTGTAGTGAAGGATGTCACCTAGTGCAATCCTCATCTTCCCTGGAGCAGCTTCTGACAGCAGCTAAAGGAGAACACAAGAGAAAGTCTGAACTCGTGATCAGAAGGTTACATGTTCCAATCCTGCAGCAGAGGATCAGTGTCCCTACCTGCTGCCCTGTGTGTGTTCAAGAGTTGAGTGAGTTTTACTTTATTCAGTCAGCAAAATGACAAAAAACCCAAGTCGATCACATAAAACAAGTAAACTACATTTTCTGATGGTTCTAAATCGCAGCCGCTTTAACCTTTGTGCTTCTCTAAAATTTACTTCTTCAGCTCAATGTTTTTTTTTTTGTGTAACCTTGCTGTTGCTCACATTTCTGCTCTGCACATTCTGCTTTTCTCTGGACTTCCTTGGAGCCATAGAGGTAGTAAAATAGTCTTCACAGCTCGCAGTACAGTATTTCTTTCGGTTGCTATCCTTCTCTTAGCAATCACCATGTGGCAGTCTGGAAATTACATCAAAATGTCCACACCTCTGGTGTTCCAAGGTGTTTCTCTGAACTTTGCTGTTTGTGAACAAAGTTGTTTGTGGAAAGAGGCATTTGTGAACCAAGGTACCACTGTAGTAGTGTTAAATTGTAATTTACTGTTGCCTGCTATTCCGGTATGTTCTGGGTCATGACTAAAAGAATGTGCGAGTGCGCAAGCAAACACAGTGATGATGTGTATGTGTGTATAAAAAAAAAGTGATTTTAGATATCAAGATTGTTAGAGAAAGTTGATTCTAGTCTGCGTTCAGATCTTTGACTCAGTACTTCAGTAGCCTTTAACTAAATGAAGTTCTGTCGGACCTGTAAACTGGGAAGAAAGCGGGGGTCTTTCTCCACTACCAACAGATCCGCAGCTCCAGCTTTCAGAATGGACCTGGTGATTCCTCCTGGTCCTGGCCCGACCTCACACACGTGCGCGTCCTTCAGGCTTCCTGCCTGTCGTACGATCTTATCTGAAACCAGCAACAAACTCAAGTCAAGCTCACTCGGCCCGAGTCCATCCGAGCAGAACCTACCTGTGAGTCTCAGATCCAGCAGGAAGTTCTGGGAGAGCTGCTTCTCTGCCCTGAGCCGGTAGAGTTTAATGATCTCGCCGATGGTGGGCAGCGGAGGAAAGCGCTGACAGGCCAGACTCTGTGCCATAGCTCCTACACACACACACACACACAACATTCCTTAACCTCAACAATTTACGCAAATTCTCTACAAACATCATAATATCCAACTTTAACGAATTGTTATATTAGAAATATTTATTTCATTTTTGATTTGCTGGAAAAATATCACAAAAATGTTGTGTGTGTGTGTGTGTGTGTGTGTTTTGTGTGTGTGTGTGTGTGTTTGTAAACTGTCATTTACTAAACGTAAACGTTGTTTCCATCTGCTTTTACGTTAAACATACAGGACGAATAAATTAAAGCAATTTCAAAGCAATCTTAGGAACGTACACGGAGATTTTTAGATTAATAACACGGGTAAATATATTTTAAGCAAATGCCATTAAACTAACCACGCTTTCTTCAGCGGTCAGGAGCAGACTTCTTCCTGTGACGTTTTTGTTACGTATGAGGTGCGTTCCCCAAAGTGGATGTACACGTGATTACGCTAACCAACCAAATGTCTGTAGGCGTGGATTCGTGTTGGCATGAAGCGCACGTCATCTAGCATGGCTAGAGGCATTGGTTGGTTTTATAATAAGGGGAGGAACCCAACGACTGTGTTCAGGGCAGGACAATAAAAACGGAAACACTTTGCAGCTACGTATTTTTTTATAATGGAAAAAATATTTTTACGCTAATGGAAATGTGCACAATACAAATTATACGCCGTATAATAGCTACGTATATACAATGCAAAATATACAGCTGGTACAATACCAAATTAGAGAAAAGATTAGAGTTACAAAATAAAGGAATTAAATTGAGAATGCATGAAGCGTCCGGGCAATAACAAGATAAGCAGTAAATCAACTCAAAACACTATGCCTGCAATAAAGTTTATTGCACTTTTGGAACACGCCTGAAGAGGGCGCTCACCGGTATCAGCTGGGATGTCCAGTGGCAGGGAACATGGACTCGTGTCCGACAGGGTGCAGGTTCGAATCCCCCTACTGCAACTAACACTCCCGTCCTTGTGCAAGACACTGAACCGAGCGCCACAGCTTAATTAGGTTTGTGGGTTTGTGTGTGTTCACTTCACCGTGTGTATGTGCACCGGTTCACTGGTTAAAAGCACAGCACAATTTCGATATTGTCCCTAAGGTGAGTAGTAGCAGACACATTATATAATTTCCCCCCGTAGTCGGATTGAGTTACATTAAATCAATCCATTATCACATACAGTACAAATATATATTTTAAAAATATTATTACCTGGTAACTTCTATGTTACAATTAATGCACTTTATAAAGTTGTTATAAAGGTACAGTACATACATTTAAAACAGATGTGTTACATGTATATAAAAAAAAATTACACTTGAACTATAAAACTACATTATCAAGAAACGAGAAGATAATTTGTAGCTGTGTTAAATTGTGGTTAAGTGCACAATATATAAAGAATAAAAATACAGGTATAAGAATATAATGTTACCATACATGCAAGTGTTCTGCTTGTTATTTCATAGGCCGTGAATCGCCTCATCCGCATCCTCCTGAGTTGACCAGTGGTCAGTGGTCCAGAAGCGACTTAACTATTCACAGATAAATGACACCCAACCTGATACTCTGAGCAGAAGTGGCAATTGTGTTCCAGCAGTCGGGAGCTGGACCCAGTCTGTTCTAATCCCAGACCCCCACAAGCTCCCCGACACTACAGCTTAAGGCTGCCCAGCCCACTGCTCCGGTTTTTTGTGTGCGTGTGTCCCCTAGTGGCCAAACAACTGATTACGACTTTTACAGTAATATAGTGGTACCTCTTTTTATTTTTCTCAGTAAAATAGTCTCTATTAACTAGATTAATCAGCACCACGAAAGGCGACAAGATCAAGCAAACATTTATTTATTAAAAAAAAAAAAAAGTTTAAGTCCTTTTAAGTTAATTTGTTTTTCATGAGATTTATTTGTGTACGCTCTGGTGTGATTGTAAATTGAATAAAAGTGCAACATGTCACTATGTGTGAGGTGTATTGACTGTCCGTCAACAACAAATAGATAATATCAAGCGATCACCATGTCAGACCGTGGCAATGCTGTACAGTAACATGTGTCGCACGTATATATTACCTTATATAATTTTTAGCCCTTCAGTCATGGTGGCCTGAATTATTGGTTTTGGGGTACTAATTTAAACACTTCATACAGTCTCAGTCGAGCTGAAAGCCGATGTTTGATTTTGTGGGTTTACAACATTGTCACAATCCTTTTTTGACCTTTAGTTTTGATTTTGTGACCTTGACTTGTATTTTCGTCTTTAGACTGCACTTAATCAAACACTGTTGTTCTCTTTTAATGACGTGACCTAAAACTCTTGTTTAAAAAAAACTTTTAATAATAAATCAATTACAACATTTCTGAAAATTGAACCCTACTGCCTAAAAGTCTGTACAAGGCGTGATCTGCTCGTTTCTCATGAGCTTCTCACAGATCACAGCTTCATCTTCGCTCCTGCACCACAGGCTAAACGCCAGGTCAACTGTCAGTGCTGTGATCTTGGAAATGTGGCTTAAAGTGATCACAGACACATGTCTGAGACTCCACTGCTTCATCCTCACACTCTTTCGGGTTTTCCACACTGGAGCTGAAGGCGAGATCCTGATCCTCCAGACCATCACTCCTCTCCTCCTGGTCCGTGTCCTGCTCTCCTTCTCCTTGCATCTCTCTCATGAGAAGAACCTGGTCCTGGTTGATGTGATTCCTGGATCTGGAGAGAGCCACCGTGACACTGTCGGTGAAGCTGAAGCGACGCTTGAGTCGAGGCGAGTGATCCAGGCTGAGGATGGCGTCACTGCAGCTCTGGGAGCGACTGGGTAACTTGCGTTTCCTCTCGGCCTCCACGTCTCTGGGCTTGACCAGGTCTCTGCAGCTGTCCCGCTTCTTGGCCATGAAGCTGAAGATGTGGCTGTCATTAGTGGTGACTGGAAGCGGAGCTGTTCTCTCATACGCGTCATGCAGGAAAAGGTTCCGCCGCTTGCGCCGTTTTTTCAAGGCTTTGTGAGCTTCGACCACCATGTGGACCTTCCAGTTAAAAAACAAAGAGAGCCACGCCAGGCCCAGAAAGATCCACACCTCCACAAAGTAGCGGTAGAGCGAGGGGTAGTCGGCGTTAGGGTCCACACCTGAGACCACAGAGAGAGTGAAGCTGAAATACAGGGATACAGTTGATCTTGGCTTAAATACACATAGCTTGGTACTACCTAAATAACTATAAAGGATTTAAATGAAATAATGAAGTATATTATAATCTACTTCTCTTTCGGCTTGTCCCTTATCAGGGGTCGCCACAGCGAATCATCCCTTTCCACCTCATTCTATCTTGAGTATCTTCTACTCTGACCCCAGCCAACCTCATGTCTTCTCTTACAACATCCATATATCTCCTCCTTGGTCGTCCTCTTGCCCTTTTCCCTGGCAGCTCCATCTCCAACATCCTTCTACCAATATATTCACTCTCCCTCATCTGCACATGTCCAAACCATCTCAGTCTGGCCTCTCTGACTTTGTTGCTAACACAGGTAACGTGAGCTGTTCCTCTGATGTGCTCGTTCCTTATTCTGTCCAACCTCGTCACTCCCAAGGAGAACCTCAACATCTTCATCTCTGCTGCCTCCATCTCTGCCTGCTGTCTTTTTCTCACTGCCACTGTCTCTAAGCCATAGAGCATAGCTGGTCTCACCACTGTCTTGTACACCTTTCTTTTGAGTCTTGCTGACACTCTTCTGTCACACAACACTCCTGACACTGTCCTCCACCCGCTCCATCCTGCCTGCACTCGCCTCTTCACCTCTTTTCCACACTCCCCATCACACTGCACTGTTGATCCCAAGTACTTGAACTCCTGCACCATCTCCACCTCCACCCCCTGTAACTTCACTCCTCCACCCTGCCCCCTCTCGTTTAGACACATGTATTCTGTCTTACTACGACTGACTTTCATGCCTCTTCTTTCCAGAGCAAACCTCCACCTCTCTAGCTCTTCCTCCACCTGCTCTCTACTCTCGCTGCAAATCACTATGTCATCTGCAAACATCATTGTCCAGGGAGATTTCTGTCTGACCTCATCTGTCAACCTGTCCATAAGCATAGCAAACAAAAAGGGACTCAAAGCTGATCCTTGGTGTAGTCCCACCTCCACCCTAAACTCTTCTGTCTGGCCTACAGCACATCTCACCATCGTCTTACTCCTCTCATACATGTCCTTGACTACTCTGACGTACTTCTCTGCCACTCCCGACAACCTCATACAGTACCACAGCTTCTCCCTCGGCACCCTGTCGTATGCCTTTTCTAAATCCACAAAGACACAATGCAGCTCCTTCTGACCCTCTTCTGTACTTTTCCATCAACATTCTCAAAGCAAAAATGGCATCAGTGGTGCTCTTGCGGGGCATAAAACCATACTGCTGCTCACAAATCTCTACCTCCTTCCTAAGCCTGGCTTCCACTACTCTTTCCCACAGCTTCATTGTGTGGCTCATCAGCTTTATTCCCCTGTAGTTGCTGCAGTTCTGCGTATCACCCTTGTTCTTGAAAATCGGCACCAGAACGTTTTTCCTCCACTCCTCAGGCATCTTCTCGCTCTCTAGAATCCTGTTAAACAAACTGGTTAAGAACTCTACCGCTGACTCTCCTAGACACTTCCACACCTCTACAGGTACATCATCAGGACCAACAGCCTTTCCGCTCTTCATCCTATTCAGAGCCTTCCTCACCTCATCCCTACTAATGTCTGCTATTTCCTGCTTCTCAACATCCACATCCTCCTCCCTTCTTTCCCTATCATTTTCCTCATTCATCAGCTCCTCAAAATACTCTTTCCATCTTCTCTGCACACTCTCCTGGGTTGTTAGTAGCTTTCCATCTCTGTCTTTAATAACTCTTATCTGCTGTAGATCCTGTACAAGTCCATCTCCCCTTCCTTTGTGTCTAACCTGTCATACAGCTTATCATATGCTTTCTGTTTGGCCTTTGCCACCTCCCTCTTCACTCTGCGCTGCACTTCCTTGTACTCCTCTCTACTTTCCTCAGTCCTTTCTAGATCCCACTTCTTCTTTGCCAACCTCTTCCTCTTTATGCAGTCCTGTACTTCCTTATTCCACCACCAAGTGTCCTTATCTTCTATCCTCCTACGAGATGAAACACCCAGCACCTTCCTACCTGTTTCCCTGATAACCTCTGCTGTAGTTTCCCAGTCATCAGGCAGCTCTTCCTGATCTCCCAGAGCCTGTCTCAATCTCTGCCTGAATTCCTCGCAAGCTCCTTCATCCTTTAACTTCCACCACTTGGTCTTCTGTTCTGTCTTCCCTCTATTCTTCTTCCTCCTGACCACCAGCGTCATCTTACACACCACCATGCGGTGCTGTCTGGCTACACTCTCTCCTGCCACCAGTTTGCAGTCACTAACCTCTCTCAAATGGCCTCGTCTACATAGGATGTAGTCCACCTGTGTACTCCTACCTCCGCTCTTGTATGTCACTCTGTGTTCCTCTCTCTTCAGGAAGTAAGTGTTGATTACAGCCATTTCCATCCTCTTAGCAAAGTCTACTACCATCTGTCCTTCTAGATTCCTTTCTGTCACACCAAACCTGCCCATCACATCCTCATCACCTCTGTTCCCCTCACCAACATGACCATTGAAGTCTGCTCCAACAACCAGTCTCTCCCCTCTGGGAATACTCTCTATGACCTCATCAAACTCACTCCAGAATCTCTCCTTCTCTTCTAATTCACAGCCCACTTGTGGAGCATACCCACTGACTACATTCACCATCACCCCTTCAACGTCCAGCTTTAAGCTCATAACCCTGTCTGAGACTCTTTTCACCTCTAGCACATTGCTCCCCAGCTCCTTCTTCAGGATTACTCCTACCCCGTTTCTCTTCCCATCCACACCATGGTAGTACAGCTTGTATCCTCCTCCAATACTACGTGCTTGCTGCCCTTCCACCTCGTCTCTTGCACACACAGTACATCTACCTTCCTTCTCTCCATCATGTCTGCCAGCTCTCTGCCTTTCCCTGTCATTGTGCCGACGTTAAGAGTCCCTATTCTCAGGTCTATGCTCCTTCTCATCCTCTTCTCTCTCTGTTCACGCACCCTCCTGCCTCCTCTCCTTCTTTGACCAACAGTAGCCCAATTTCCACCGGCACCCTATAAGTCAACAGTACTGGTGGCGGTCGTTGTTAACCCGGCCTCGATCGATCCGGTATGAAGTTTCTTTGAATGACTCGCATGGATCACGTTTGACTAGTTTTACGCCGGATGTCCTTCCTGACGCAACCCTCTCTATTTACCTGGGCTTGGGACCGGCACAGAAGTCACTGGCTTGCAACCCCTGTGGCTAAATTAATGAAGTATATTATAATGTTCTGCTCAATTGTTACTGCTCAAAGTAAGTGAGTGAGTCAGTGTGGCAGTCACGAGACTGTGCTCTGCAATTCACCATCCAGTGAAGTTACTTGACTACATTTTGCGCAACAAGTTAGTGTCTTTTTCTACTGCGGTTAATTTCTTGTGCGGAGGAGATGATATCGCCATCTGCAGTATGCTATTTATGAGCTAAATCAGTTGCACATTTCAGTTGTACTGAGACTGACCTTTGAACTGGCCATTAGTCTTCAAAGTCTGAAGCCTATTTGAGACTGAATTTTAGACTGAAGTTAAACTGTGTGTGTGTGTGCATGCATGCGTGCGTGCGTGCGGCACCTGCTACAAGATCACCAAAACCAATGGTTGTGAGAGTGACAAAAGAGAAGTAGAGTCCGTCTATGTAGGTCCAGTTCTCCTGAGACATGAAGACAAGCGGCGGAATTAGCAGATGGACCAGTAAACCCCACAGCAGGAAGATGGCCGTGCAGGTGAGCTGCGTCTTCCTCTGAGAAACAGACACGTCACCACACTCCTCGCCGCTCAGCAGTAGCCACTCACCAGAGTCAACCCTTTCTTCCTCAGGTATCGACCCAGATGTTTGGCTCTTCCACCGAAGAACTTCCCCATTTCGCTAATCCAGGTCAGACAAAGAGGAACGCCGGAAAGACCATAGAAGATGCAGAACACGCGGCCACCGGCCGTTTTAGGGGAAATGTTTCCATATCCTGTGAACAAACAGGGTTCAGTGCAAGTCAATGGAGGGACTCCACTATGATGTCATTTCAAGTGTGTGTGTATGTGTCTGAATGTGTTTATAGGTGGATACTCTGTAACTTGAGAGAACAGCCCAATAACTCAGCATCTCGAGAAGGAAAACTTCTGTTTCAGACCGGAAACGAATCAGAACTTTACCAATGGTTGTGATGACAGTGGCAGCAAAGATCACAGCGTTGGGCCAGTTCCAGTTGTTGAAGGTTCTGTCTCCGGTGATGGTGACACCCTGTCCGGCAGCATCAGACACGACCTGTGGACGCAGAAGATGTTGAGCGCGATAACCTCTGACCTGTCGCCGCTCAGTAACAAAAGACAGGTCATGGTGGAATTAACAGATCGGCGTAAAAGTCACATAAACCGTTACGGCCAGGAGTCAAAATTCTGTTGTATTGACTCACAGGGAGAAAACACACACACACACACACATGCACACGGTTTGTGGTTTAGAACAGTAAACATCTGTTGGCGCGTTTCTGTAATGAAAATGTTTCAGAGGAGTGAGTGAGTGAAAATTATATTAAAGTAGATTATATATGAGCTATAATGCTGGAACTGTACGACACTAAAAATTCTTGGTTGCACAAGTCAGAGTTTTATCTAGAATGCCAAGGCCTAAAGTCCAAAAGCTGGTTCTTATCTCCCGTCTGCAGCTCCAACAATAATGTGCCGTCTGACGCTCAACAGTGTCTGGAGCGTTTCACCTGAAGCCGGGCGGGCGGGTGTGAAGTGGGCGTCGCCCTCGCATGTGCACAAAACACTGGAGCTGCGCTCACACTTTCAGACTATGTTTCCAACACAAAAAAAGAACAAGAGTTGTGACTTTTTATCTCAGAATTCTGAATGACAGAAACCCTGCAAAATAATTTGCTTGGTCCCGAAGCAAATCGCTCATGAATTCTTTTTGTTGCAGATTGTCGACCTTCGATGTTGCGAACAGAACTTCAACTGAGCCGCAGCAAAACATTTTTTGTATTTCTGAAAAGTGAAATGTAACCCTGACCTTCACTCTGGACCAGAACCAGTGCATGGAGACGTGAGGGTCGGGCGGAAACACTGACCACAGCAAATTTCATGGTGATCACCGAGATCTTAGAAAGTGAATATTCAAAGTTACGCTTGTACAGTGTATGTGTGTGAGAATAACATTATACACACACACACACACACACTAAAATCTAAAAGAGTAAAGCAGATTTCGTGTACAATCATCTTCAAGAATGCTGATGTCACTATTACATTCAGAGCGACAATGATTGACGGAGATCTTCCGCTGGTCTCGTGATGGTTCTCAAATGATTCACAAGCGTTCTCCAGACGACTAAAGTCAAAGAAAAGACGGGAGACACAGCAACGGCTTCCTCTCTGATCCGCGTTTGTTTTTTATCACACACCGTTTACTCCCACTGGTGCTCCTCTCCAACGGGCAAATACTGAAATTCATTGGTTTTGTAATTGGTTGTCCACTATCCGAGATGGTGTCTCCAGACCCAGAGTTGTTGGGATTTATGTTAGAACAACAAATGGGAAATACATTTAACCATTTAGCTTTTCTTCTACTACACCTTTAGATAGTAAAAGAATAGGCCAAGGGAAAAGTAAAGAAAAAGAAAAGCTAAATGGTTACATTTGTTTTACTAAATATATGTATTTATATATTTATGTATATTTATATAATGCATTTCTGTTTTTATTTATACAGAAGTACATTTATTTCCTATTTGTTGTAATAATATTTTGTATGTATGTGTTTCTGCATTTATTTATACAAAAGTACATTTATTTCCTTTGTCATTTATATTTGATTTTGGTGGTTTTGGTCCTCCATATATCTTGACTCAAAATAAAGGATAAACAAAGACAGAGCCCAGGAGCAACAAATGCGCTGACTAAAGTTTGTGTCTGTGTGTGTGTGAGTATGAATGATCTAGAACAACATCCTGATCTGGGAGGTTCTGCCCTAAAAAACATCAGGAATGAAAAACATGGAACAAGAATCAGGTGAAAGACAAAAAGAACATCTGCAGGAAGCTGGTTCCACCAAGATCTGCCTTCCCTACTAACGCTTTCATATCTTGTCTGATTTAATTACATACAAAACGTTTCCCATTCTTCATCACGTGGAAGTGTCCGTAGCTTTTGTTTCTGAAACATGAGGAGAAGGTGTTGGAAACAAGTTCGCATTGTTCCTGTCTCTGTCAACAGCGGCGTAAAGAGAGTGAGTGTGTCAGTGAGGCCAAAACTGTGCTCTTCATTTAACTATCCAGAGACACTCTCTCTCTCTCTCTCTCACACACACACACACACACACACACACAGAGCAGTGGGCAGTGGACGGGGATTCAAACCTACAACACTTAAGTGGCAGGCCCAGCTCAGACAACATTTCTCTGTTTCTTTTACATGGTTTACAAACAGCTTTGTGAGGACGAGTGGAAGATCAACTCAGTTCGCTCAGAATACAAGAGTCACAAAAGTGAGTAATAAAGCGCCACCGAAGAGCAGAAGTGTGTGTTACGCAGATGAGCCTCAGGATTGTGTAACATCTGGAGTAACTGAAACACTCGCTCTTTCAGATTCTGTGATGATGAGAAATGAAAGAAAAACCAAATAATTGTTTTGTAAATTCAACAAAAGTGTCACGAACAAATATTGGTGTCTTTACAAACTCAATATCTCGAGAAAAGTGTCACTGGAGAAGCAGAAACGATACAATTTATACTTTGAGGAAGACTTTGAGTTTGATCATGCACTGGTCTGATGTTGGTGACGGTTTAAGGCCCGTCAAAGTTCTGAATCTCCTGGCTACACAGGTGAAAGCAAAATCCAGATCAATTCTCTTTAAGTCGAGCCAGAGAACTTGTTTCTGCACGTCTCAGTGATTCCCGCATAACTGCCACAAGTTCTGCTTCCCGATCCAGAGCTCACGAGCCACTAATAATGACAGCACACACTCACAGACAGATAGACGCACACACCTGACAGCTGGACTCCGAGGAGCTCGTGCCGGTGACGGACTCACCTCCAGAATGTGTTCCAGGTCCTTCTTTGTTAGACACGTGTATCGCTGCAAGATTTCCTGCTTTTTCGCTTTGTAGTTCTCAACTGCGACTTCCCAGTTCGGTTCCTCCAGAACTTGGAAAATCGCAGCACCAATAGACAAGTAGAAGATGATAGCTGAAGTCAGAATCGGACCCTTGTCCACCATAATGAAATGAAGCGGACCGGAGCCACTTGTGTGACTAGTGTGAACCCACGCCAAACGCGCGCATGCTCACTCGCGCGCTTCACTTCACTTCACTTTCTTTTTTTCATTTGCTAGTGTGAAAAATCACGGAACGCAGACGAACGCGGGAATTCCAGCACGCGAAGACCGCACGAGCGCATCTTTCACTGCACGCGCTATATCCGATAATTATATGGATTAATTAGCAAACATTCGGTTTACCATAATGACATGGATTATAGGCGTTATCTGACAATTATTGTGTCGTTTTTACAAAAAAAAAGACGGCAGAAGTAGCTGCTATAACTAAAAACATTACAAGTAAAAATGTATCGTTATAATACATTACACTGAATAAACATATGTCCCGCGTGCACAGACACATAGTGTATACAGTTACTGTCGTTACTATATACTGTCGTTTTTTTTTTTTTTTTTTTACACTAAAAGGCACACGCTGCTTGCTAGCCGGCCTCAGCAAAATCGTTCACAAAACGAGTTCGATTCGGAACGAAGACGTCTTTCAGTCGGGCATCTTTTACGGTGTTAGTGCCACCTGTCGGCAGAAAAACACGACACGCTATTCTGATTAGTAATGCATTATAAGTAAACACATGTGGAACGCTAAAAAAAAAAACGTGTGTCACGCTACAGTACACAGCAAAATAGTTTATTTCTCAAACAGACACAATGAAAGAAAAAGAAGAGACCAGGAATAATAGCCTTCAGTTTTATTCCGGCGTCTCTGCCGTGTTTACTAATCACTACTGTCGCACATTTAGTAAAACCACGCCACACAATGACCACTTATTTTAATTTGAAGGTTGAAGTAGACCTAAAAAAAAAAAGCTTAAAGAAGCTTAACAAAAGAAAACAAGCAAGTTAAGCGTAGTTTTACAACGTTGCTACTTGGCAGATTCATTGTCTTTTCCTCTGTATATTCGCGAATAAACGAGCACATGTGGTTTCGTCGCAGCTTCAGGTTGGTCTGTGTATCTCTGCCGCAGCAGCATCAGGGTCCGGTGAAGGTCCTCATCAACACTGGTGCTTCAGCGCCAGCTGCAGGTAGACAGAAGAACAGCAGGCATCAGAACTCGTGTGACATACGAGGTTTCATTTGCACACAACAAGGTAAACACGTTTTCCTGAGTCTTTTTTTTTCCTCAGCCAAGGCGTAATTTGGGGGCCAAAACAGAATTTTATGTGATGCCCCTCTGTGACATCACAAGTTTATCGAGTATACAATTTGACTAATTATTTTAATATTTACGTAGCTGTTAAATTCTACATTAGAATTGGTGACTTAGCATCATCACTGCAGACACTTGTCAAATGCAGAATTACATTTTCCCACCGAGAGCTTAAGACAGGGGTGGCCAACCCGTGGCTCTTGAGCCTCATGCGACTCTTCAGGAGCTTTCATCTGACGTGGGTCAAATATGCACACGATGTTAACTGTTTAAAAATAACAAATAGTATCATGTTGGTGTGGGTTTTTTTTTTTTTTTCATTAAATCTGGCTAAGCAGAGGTCTTTGTATGTACAAGATTAAGGAATGAGATGATGTTTATAAGTGCCCATGTGTATGATGTGGCTCTTTGCAGTAAATCATAAAAAAAATAGTCGCTCTTAGTCTCTGACTAGTTGGCCACCCCCTGGTTTAAGTGTCCAAAACTCAAAACAATCGAAACGTGAAATTGTAGTCATGGGTGTCTGGCGCCCCCTTGTGCCCGCAGCAGCCGCTTTCTCCAGTTACCAGCTGCACTGAACACGTCAGACCGACCGAATTTCGCGGAATCGCCTTGTCTGGGGTTCGGTCTCGCTATTGCTGTGTGGGATTATTTCAGCAAAGTGTATTCAGAGATCCAGTATGTTTGCTGCCGCCGTAGCTGACATGAAATTTTGTTGTGCTTTGTTTTACTTATACGCACACTGAAAAAAAAACAACTTAATTCTTTCTTAAAATCCTTGGAAAAAAATTGCACAAAGCTAAACAAAATGTACTGCTATAATTGTAAATAAAACTTATACAACAGAAATTAAGTGGTAAATCTGATTTTTTAAATGTTTTAATTATTAAATTAGATGTATTTATTACATACCACACACGTTAATAATTTTACACTGTATAAACATTAATAATGTAAAATTAATTAATACAATTGAATTATAAATGAAGTGTTTAATAATTCATACAATTATTTATTAAGTACACTTAATGTTTTTTTTTTTAGCTATTATAACTCAGAATTATTGTATTATGGGGAAAAATTGTTTTACTCATTTCATTATAAATGTTTAAGATAATTGTCCAGCACCATGAACGGGACGTCTGTCGAGGAAAAGGTTCCTTCACTGTGACCAGCAATTCAACCGTGTTATTCTGATGTTTTACCCAGAAAGACGTGAGACATCACTACATCAGAGTCACTGCTAATACATTGTGTTGCCATCTGTTAGCTTGTATTAGCCATGCATGCTAATTCTACACTTTCATGACATACTTCATACTTAGGTCTCATGTCTGTTGGTGCTCTACAATATTGTGTCGGCCATTTGGCTTTGCCCAAAAATGTACAAACATTTCTGGCTTGAATGTTTGATTTTTGGCGTTAGTCAAAGTTTTACCAAACATTACTTTCAATAAAATTGTAGCTTTTAACTTCAGTCTGGAACAGATTTTTAGAGTGTTTATTGGGCTAAATAGGAGGCTGAAGGACCTTGTGCGCGGTGTCAGCAAACTGTTGTGCGCTGTTCCTCATCTCCTCCGTCTTCTCCTCCGCGCGGCCCAGTCTCTCTCCGCGCTCACCCAGCGCCTGACTGGCCTTTTGCACCGCGCCACTGACGCTATGGGCCGCACTGCTCAGCGCACCGGTCCCTGCAGGACAGAGAGACCTGTGGTCACAGCATCAGATCAAGAGAACCAAGAAGCATGGAATCTGATTCAAAAGTATAGTGCTGGGGTTTTACTGTACAGTTGAAGATTTGGTATTCACCATGATGAGCACTACTGGACTTCAGGTCAGCAAAACTGACCAGTAACGGTGATGTTCACGGAAACGAGACGAGAGTGCAAAATCTCTCTCTGGCATCTTGAGAACCTCCTGCTGATTTAGAGAGAAGTGGAGGACTTGGCTGCAGAAGCCCCTCCCCCTCCCACTGAACACGACTCCTTACTAAACAGTGATTGGGTGGTTATGCTTGACCGCGCGGATGCCATTTCCCAGCGACTGTGGCGTCACGGTAACTGACCAAGACTGTGTGGCTGCCAGGAGACGGCGGGGAAGCAGCACAGAAACCAGGGCTGTGTTTTGTGTGCGAGTAGAACACTGCTAGAGTGTAGTTTGCCTTTTGTGTAATTACAACATTGGTTGTGACTCTTTCTGTGTAGATTCTGCACTGGTGACGCAAGAACATCGCACAGCAGAATAACACACACTCACGTGACTCTCAACGCAAGAACAACAGCAGCAATATTTCCGACAAACACAGAAACGATCGGACTTGTGGTCTGACTTTGCCCGTGATCTATCTATCCCCCTGACCTCTGACCCCAACTGTATCAGCTTGTGCTCTAAACAACACTACTGCGACTTAATTGATTTGTCGTGGGGCACAGACATCGTCATGACTGGTGCACAAAGAGCATGTAAGGACTAGCGTGTAGCGTAGCGGGAGGGCGGAGTCTCACCTCCAAGAAGTTTAGAGGGGCAGTTGAGGAATTCTGGGAACGGGATCACCTGGGGAAAGTAGCGCTGGCAGGTGTGATGCAGGACCTGAATGAAGGTGGACTTCTCTCCGGCAGAGCCGGCCGTCCACTGGTCAGAGCCTCGCTCGAACACCAGGTCAAACTCTGCGCAGTCCTGGACACTCACAGGGATGTGTCGGAAGCTTTCAGAGCCTCCACAGTCGGGTCATAAGGAGTCGGGAAACTCACTCGAGAGGCGTCAATGCCGTCCACCTTCCGCAGCTGACCGATGCTCCACTGGCTTCTCCTTACAAATGACGACGAACCCTCAAACTGCTTGATCTTTGTGAGGAACACCTGAGACGGCTTCTGGTTGGTAACTGAAACCACACACACACACTTGCATTACTATCATAGGAGGGTCTCACTTTGACTATTTACACACACACACACACACACAGACACACACACACACACACAGAGACACACAGACAGATGCTAAGTGACGCTGCTTGTGGCTGTGTTGCTGATGGATGATCCTCAGGAGACTTCCGCAGGAACCACACACCACTGATATGCTAATGAAAGTTTATTTCTAACTCTGCTGACGCACTACTCTGCAATTAGAATCATGATGCACAAGTCAAGGATGAAGACACACACATACACACACATTCATCCATCCTTGGAAATGCAGAAACGTCTCTGGTTGTAGAAGTTCTGTGCTGGATCAAGCACAGCAGGAGTTTCTCATCTACCATTGTTTGCTCAGGCCTCTGTTCACACACAGCACTTCCTGCCCCGCCCACCTCTCTCCGTCTCTCTCTCTAGGCCACACTAGACTTCACAGGAACCTCCTGGTTAGGCAGTTATCTGAGAACATTCTTCAGGATTCCAGCTCTTTCTTCACTGCGGTCAAAGGTTCAGTGGCCACTTGCACTGTTCACTGACCGCAAGATTTATCAGCTCTGCATCCAGAGAGAATTCCTCACAGAAAACTAGACACTACAGGAGTAGACAATAAGGGAAAATTTCCACAGTAACTTTTGAAGTTCACTGGCCCGAATATCAAAACTACTGGCCCAGGTTGACGCGTTGTTTATTTATTGTATATTATAATAATCGCAAAAAAAAAAAAAAAAAAATCTTGCTTGAACAACATGACAATCATTTATTTTGTTTAATGTAGGTTTAGTGCAAAGTGCAGCAAAACTGAGCAAAAACAAAACGAGTGCAATTCTCTGTCTTTTCTTTTCGTATTCTTTTTGGCTTTCCCTCAATTTCTCTCGTGATTTTTTTCTTCTTCCTGAAACATGTCACCTAGCTCAGTGGCAAACATTTTTGTGTCTTGGGCCCAATACAGAATCTATTTTTTTTACTTCATACTGTCAGTTAGATGGTTCTATCCAAAGCAACTTTAATTTCTTTAAAAATGTGTTAAGATTTGTAAAAATTGTACAGTTTTTTTCTGGGAATTGAACCCATGATCTGGTGTTTCCAATCCCAGCGCTACAGACTTAGCTGCTGTACCAATTATTCTGCATCCAATCTTAAAAAGTTTGCAATTTATTGCTTTATTTAATCTCGCTTTCCGTTTTTGATGCCTAGTTTTAACGAGATTATTTGCGAGGAAGTTGCTACTTTTATATGCCGCGGCGGCGCACGCACAACGGCGGGAGCAACCGCGGAGGCGGAGCACCAAAATCGTTGCATAGTAAGACCGTCGGAATCACATAACGTGTTAGCGGTAGTTAGCGAAACAATTTAACAGAAATGCGGGTAAATGATGAGAAATTTTATTTTTTTTATTCAGTCATTTTCACTGGCCCCATCAGGCCAGCAGTTGGACCGATCTGGTGGCCCGGTTGGTTTTAAAAGTAGGTCCGGGCCGCCAGGCCATTTATGTTGTCGACCCCAGCACTAAGTGACCATCTCACTTCTGGGTTCCTGATCAATACAAATTACTGACTCAATATCTTCATCTTCACTAGATCAGCTACACAAGCAGCGATAAAAAACATATGATAAACCAGAAACGCTCGTCTTCAGCAGTGTGATCTGAAATGGAGGTTGGTTCTGGATCTGGTTTTGTGAGAAGAACCCTGGAGGCTATAGAGACTCACATAAGCATCAACATTAGTTTTAAATTATTTAGCACTTTAAGCCTGGTGATTTCTACACTGCATGATTACAGACCACGACAACACTTTGTCTTGCTTTGACACTGGCCAGAAGTCTGATGCTTTATAGAATGTTGAAGGAAAGATGAGATTTTGATACAGTACTTGAAATCTAATAACTCTGAAATCTAATAACTAAATACTCTGATTTAAACTATATGAGCACAGCGATACCACACCAATCCTGTACTAGGTTGATTTACGAGGGTTCTTTATTTAATTAATTAACCTGACATTAACAATAAGATCAGTCTGCGATGAATGCAGGAGAATCAAGATAAATTAAGCAGCCACAAGCCAAGAGTCCTGCCACCTAGTGTCAGGACGTGGATCTGCGTGTGAATCCCTTTCTGGCTTTGATGAGTAAATGTCCTCTCGCTGAACTCCTCTGATAGTGATGGTGTGCTTTCAGATCTTCCCCACCCAAGCAAAGCATTTTGGGAGGATTCCTTGCTCCTGTTGTGATCAGACGTGTGCACGGTCCTTCTGAGAAGCTGCGTGTGACTCAGGATGAAATAAACAGCTGTTCCAGGAACCAAATGAAGTCAAGCCAAAGAGGGGAGATAAAATTGCTGTGAGAGTTTAATCCAGCTCTGTCTGTCTGTGTGTGTCTGCTTCAGACTCTGTGTGTGTGTGTGTGTGTGTGTTTGTCTGTGTCTGTGTGCATTTCTCTGTCTGTCCCTGTTTGTTTATGTGTGTGTGTGTGTGTGTGTGTGTCTGTGCGTGTATGTATCCGTATTTGTGTGTCTCAATGTGTGTGTGTCTCAATGTATGTGTGTGTGTGTCTGTGAATGTTTGTCTCGTCTATCAGTCTGCCTATCTGTGTGTGTGTGTGTGTGTGTGTGTGTGTGTATGTGTGTGTCTGATTGTCAAAGTGACCACGTGTGTGTGAGTGAGTGTGTGTCTGCGAGTTGCAGTTGTTTCCACCAAATCATAAGCGTGTCTGTGAGGGTCTCAGTGAAACGGCGTTGATATTAACCCCTCGTCGGTGGAAGCATGAGGCATTAACTGTTATTCAGAAGAGTAAAAAAAACTAAAGTCACCCTTCATTTATCAGCTACAGCAGAGAAGTCGCCTTATTTGTAAGTTGACATGACTTATTCGGCAGACTTTTCTCCAAAATCACTTTAGGTTCAACTCTTTATATGTGTCACATACATTATGAATCGAGCCTCGTCGTCAGAATTTAACTTACAGGTTTGATTGAAGCCATAACACAAATGATCCAGTAAAAACAACGCGACTGCCATTTTTGTTTTAATTCCACATTTTCATTGCTCAATTATAGAAATATTTTCCATCAACATGGAAAAGCAAAAATGAGGGAAGAAGCTGAACCCAGCGAAGCACACATGAACACGGAGAGAACGTGCGGAAGGATCTAGATCTACCTAAGCGGTCAATAGCAATACATCAACACAGACGCATCCACTCATTCTCACAAACGGCAGTTCTTTACCAAACACGTAGCCCGACCTTTACTAACACCATCTACCAGTAAAGCAAACACAAACCCGTTCCACAGCAGGAACCCATCCAGGAACATAAACGGAAACGGCCACGTTTATTCAAAAGGTTTGCGCTTTTGTTCTAATTTGCTCTGACACAAAAACTCCCCTTCTGTGAAAAAACATTTGACTGTAATAGAATATGAAATGTGTCCCAAGCATCAGCTGCTTTTGACCAAAACATTAAAAGGGAAAAACATCAGCTCAGCTCTGATCAGCAGTCTTTATTTTCCAAATCAATCAAACATCAGGAATTTTTCCTTCCATCCACAATCTGTGAGGTGTTTCGCTTTCAATGGGTTGGGTTGAATGCCTTTCAGTGGATCAGTAGCTGTGGTAGGCTATTGTCCAGATGTTCCATTGAGGAAGAGGAGAACAATACAAGGAAGAGCTGAAGACAACTGACACTCTCTGAAACTGAAACTAAACTGTGACCTTGAACAATTCTCAAACTTGAAGGGCACAGCATCCACTCACCAGCTCCATTTCTGGAGTGATTAACAAAGTTTTTGGAGTGATTTAAAAATGTATACACGTCTGTTATGGTCAGTTTACTGTCCACAGTGCTGCTCCTCAGAATGCGTTACCATGGCCTGCTTTTCTTCTGGTCGGTCTATGTCCAGTCATGTTGGAACTTTACTCTACGAACGCTTCCGAGGTGCCGAAGAAAAGCTTTAGATTAGCAGGATTTACTTTATTCTTTTGATGTTCAGTTCAGATCTTTTGCAGAACTGCAGCTATTTAGAACTAAATTAGGAATTTAGACTAAATCAAGTTTTAATTAAAGATCTACTTCTCTTGTGCCAGTGTTCTGGCTCCATCAGCACTTACAGAATAGGAGACACTTCACCAGCATCAGCAAGTCCTATAGTCAGTCCAGCAAGAGCAAAGCTGAGCAGTTTGTGTGTGTGTGTGTGTGTGTGTGTGTGTGTGTGTGTGTGTGAGGCAGAAGAAAAGCTTCATTCAATAGTGTGGTGTTAGCTGCACAGAGGACTTGTTTTATTCCAGTTTGAGAATCAAACAATCAAAAAGGACTTTTGATTGAGACCAGTGAAAGTATTGAAACATTATTATAGTATTCTGACACACACACACACACACACACACACACACACACACACACACACACACACACACACACACTTATCACTCCTTTGCTTTCATACAAAGAGCTTCACACTCAAACTTGTGATCTTTGTGTTCTTCTGACTGAGATACGACAACGATTGTAAGTGAAAGGCTGGACGGATGAATGGACTGACGGACTGAGCACTGCATGGACAAATTGAGTCTGACCTGACACACAGATGAACGTGGCGTAATCTCCCTGTCCACCAGTCGCCAGAAATGGGATCTTCTTCTTGGTCCTCCTCTTCACCCGCGTGGCTGCCAGCATCCTCTCGTCGCTGGGACCAAACACCTCCTTGTTGAGGGTCAGTTTCTCGCTCATGGTGGTGGAGACACGAGAAACAATTCCACTGTATTCACGGGCTGCGGACACAGAAACAAACACGTCAGACAAGCGCCTTCATTGTTCAATGAGGAACCTCCCATTTGTTCCTCAGATTCCCACAATGCTCTTCTAGTCTTATTTTGGGGAACTTTCCAGGTGGATTTGTGAGAATGCAGATTTAGATCTTCAGACTGACTTGAATTGTAGTTTAGATGCAGACAATAATAATAGGGTGGATTAATAACTATTTTGATAAGAACAGTGATTTAGATTTTTCCTGTTAGTGTGCAGTGTTACTATCCAGTTTATTACACATGTCCACGAGGTGTTGAAATTTGGCAAATCAAAATGTGAAGATGACCAAAATCTTTTAATATATTCATGAAAACCACATCTACTTTTTTGTTCAAGCGCACTTCCACGTCCATGTTAATGGAGTCTCTTCAGTGTATAAAGTTAATTTAGCTCTCGACAGAACCGTTGTATTACTTGCTGATTCTACCTGAAAGAATTATACACCAGGAAATAGTAACTGTAACAAATTTCGTGTAAACTAAAATTAAGAGCATCATGTTCGAAACTAAAATCTCTTTTTAAAACCACATCAATAACCTTTGTGGAACTGCTTTCTGTCACCTCAGGAATATATCTCAGCTGTGTCTTATGCTCTCTAGGCCAGATGCAGAAAAACTCAAACGAGTTTTTACAACCTCATGGTTAGATTACTGTAAAGGTCTTCTGGAAACGTCTCCTGCTCGACTAGATAAACTTCAGATAGCGGCTGCTAGACTAAACAGAACAAAACTTTACGACCATATGAGTCCAGTGTTGATGTCTCTACACTGGCTTCCGGTAAATTACTGTATACATTTTAAAATTCTCCTGATCACACTTGAAACCTTATAAACAGTTGATCCATCATGAAGTGAACTTATTTCTTAATAAGATCGATCAAGTTGCGCTCACCAAACTCAAAAAGGTAAGATAGAAACTGATCCGCTAGCAGAGATTAACTTCATCGTCGCTAGAAGAGATGAACTCTGTCGTCTGTGGGAGGGGCGGAGTCACTTCTGAACCATTCAGATAAGAGACAAAGTTACTTCAGCCTCCAGGACCTCCATCACACAAAGACTTGCCAGCCAGACATTTCCACGGGTTCCTTCTCTCTTGCTCTTCGAAAGAATTTAGTTTCACAGTCTGAATGAAATGGTATGTTCTGCTTGTAAAAAGTGCTTTATAAATAAATTCATCTTGCCGTATTGTTTGAAGAGTGCATGAGGTTGAATAGTTTGAAAACATTTGTTTGTCATGCAAACTCACAATTCCTGTGGCTTTGACAGAATGTCCTTGCTCCACACACTTTCATGCCGTTCAGAAGCATGTGTTTCAGGATCTGGGATATTAACACCCGGCTGATTGGAGGTCAGGTCACTCTTATCCCTCCGGCCTTCAGCTTGTGGTGATAACATACTTCTTTGATGAAGTAACACACCAGCATCGGTTTGAAGCTGTCTAATTGGCAGTGTGTGTAGATTTTATGACGCGGCTGGAAACATGTACTGAGATCCCGAAAAATAATGGAACAAAAGATGAAGGATCTTTTCAACGTAATGGATGTTGATTTGCGGTTGTTGAGAACAACTTCCAGTAACAGAGACGGAAGCAAGTGTGTGAGAAGAGCATTTAAAAGCCGTTTGCTGCTCTCAGGATCACTGATGTTTGCGCTGCCACTCCATTTCCCTCTACAAACACGCACAGAAGAAAACCAAACACACCCGCAGAGGCAGAGATGTTCCAGGAAAATCACAGGAGCACGTGTCAAAATAAAAGTCAAAATCACACACAGGAACAACAGACCAACAGTTCAGAATCTAGAACAAAAATCAC
Source organism: Paedocypris micromegethes (assembly GCA_028031935.1). NCBI lineage: Eukaryota > Metazoa > Chordata > Actinopteri > Cypriniformes > Paedocypris > Paedocypris micromegethes. Next base: position 8,815,798 of record CM051497.1, read on the forward strand.
TCCTCAAAACAGACGGATATAACAAACCTTCGGTTCCTTAAAAGCGAAAAGTATAAAAGCAAACACTGCTAAAATATTTGATACAGTAAAAGATCTGTATCATTGAAACATCACATTTCATGATTTTTATAGGCACTCAAAAAATCTAAATACTGCATGACCAAAATGTCACTTCAGATAAAAGTGTCTGCCAAATGACTGTAAAGTAAAGATTATAAAGGTGTGTGTGTGTGTGTGTGTGTGTGTGTGTGTGTGTGTGTGTGTGTAAGAAAGTGTAAAGTGAGAGAAAGAGAAAGAGAAAGAGAGACAATTTGAACGAATGGATAAGCTGAACTAGAAAACTGAAGACAGGGGGGTAGTGACATTGAAGAAACAAGAAAAAAATACAAGAATATATTAAGGACAAATTCAAAATCAGAAAGAAGGGACTGAAATATAAAGAAAAAGAATAGACGCACGAGAGATTCTGAATTTCCCGCTTTTATTTTTTCCCATGCTGGGTCTTTGAATCCTATTGGTGGAAAAGTGTGGAAACTGTCAGGACTTTTATGCTAATTGTTTTCATCTTATGTAGCGACGGACATAATCATAAACAGTAACTTATTTCACGTGCGCATTACTGTAGCGTCATCGAGTGTCCGCACGAGCAAAGTTCGGTTTCACGCCGAGCAAAAATGAAGCAGGTACACACGCGCTGACGAGACACTCGATGCATCGCGTCACAAAGCGGCTTACAGTATGTGGGACAGAAATCCGCGAGTGCGACCGGAGTTTCTTTCACCTCAATCTCAGATCCACAGCTCCGCTCCTTCCGTCCAGACGTCCGTCTCTCTCTCTCTCTCTCTCTCTCTCCCATCTGATCTGCCACGCACACGCGAGGAGCTTAACCACGCGCCGACGACGTTTTGGGGGGGGGGGGGGGGTGCGCGGGTGCGCGCGCGCGCGCGCGTGTGTGTGAGAGAGAATGTGTGTGTATGTGAAAGAGAATTGAGAGTGTGTGTGTGTGGTGGGGTGGGGGATCAGACATACGTATGAGAAAGTTTGTGAGATTGTCAATAGCAATCCTTTCGAACCGCTGTGACGTGATGACGTTGTCTTGCTGGTGGGCGACGGAGGAGACGAGCATGTAATTGAAGTGAATCCTTTCTTTTTATATTTTTGAAACGCTCTCCCACGGGGTTTGTACGGACAGGAACTGCTGCAAAATAACCTGCAATGTTGGACACCAGAAGTCGTCCCCTACCACTGAACCAACTGTCATTAAAATAACATGTATCAGAAGCGGAGTTGAGAGACGAGCTCAGATGAAGCACTTACTTACTCACTTGAAGAAACGTACCCGAGACGCAAATAAAGGCAATTTCGATAAATTATTTTCGCTTTAATGTCAGCAATGGGGTTATTTGGTCATGGCACGGCGGGAATGGCAGGGGGCGCTGTTTTCATCGGTCAGACAAAACCTCTCAGACACTGGTTGATCACGGTTCGTTTAAACTTCTTGTCATGTAACACCTACAATTTAAGACAAATCAGATGGTCAATCCCAGAAATACAGTGGCCTTGGAAACATTGTTGACATAGCACCCCAGTGAAATAAAAAGACCACAAAAGATGTGGAATTTAAAAAAAGACCATTTTATTATTAATTTCTCAGTTTAATGGCAATTTTACAATCGTATAACAGCAGGCCATGCAGCACCCTGCTGAGAACTCAAACCTTCATGTAACCAATACCTCCTTCATGTGGAGAAAGTGTGAAGAAAACAGTGTTAATGTCCACGCAGTACAAATCCCAGAAAGCCTGATTTAAATTACTTCATTTAACCTGGAGCCTGTTCTTACTTCTTCATATGCATTTACACACACACACACACATATATATTTATATATGTATATACTCATAAACATCTGTAATCTAAAGATCTGCAGACAAAAATGGCTTTTTTCCTCTTCTGGAAAGCGAGAGAAAAAACACAAAATCCTGTACATTTCATTAAAAAGCTGAATGATAAAACCAAAGAATACTTCACGTAGTGTTCCTTCATTCTGACGCGAGCGAGCCAGTGCAGGTTAAAGCGAGTAATACTAGACTGGTTAATCATGAGGAGTGAGGGGAAAGAATACACTTCATATAAGGGTAAGAAAGAGAGCGGCAGCGGCGGAAAGGATCCTTCTGGACCCCGACCCTAACGATGCAGGTCTCAATCAGGTCCTCTCCTCATCGCTCGGCAGCCGCTCTCAGCAGTGCCGAATAAATAATCAGAAACCGGTGATAGAGAAGAGAGCAAGCGTGAGAGAAGACAGCTGTGAGCACGGCTCAGACCCAGCCGCTGGTTAGCTTGTAGAACATCTCCTCGTCCAGAGACTCGTTCTGGTCCTTGGCCCGTGTGGACAGGAAGATGTAGCCGCCGATAAACTCATGCACCACCTTGCAGTCCACCTCAGCGCAGATGAAGGCCAGACTCGGCTCGTCCGCGAACTCCACCGTGACCTGAGAGCAAAAGCGTGACAATGAGGAACCTGCCGAGTAAAACTCTCGCTCTCAAGGAAGACGCAACTGAGTCAAAGCATCATTAGTCAGGAGAAGCAACCTGCTGATATAGTGCGCTCAATCTATCGCTGTCGGTACAGTTACACAAGTCCAGGTCTGGCCACTCTGTCTGTACGACCTTCTCAGGAGGAAACGCTCTTGCACTCCAATAGCCAACGAGGCTTTGAACAAACCTGATCATCTTGAGTAAGTGATGGAGAACTGGAGAAAACCTTCTCACCATCTTGATCTCCCAGTTGACGTTCCACTGTTTCATGTTGCTGAAGCGCCAGGTCTTGATGGCATCGCCCGTGCCGGCGTCCATGCGGATCAGTCGGTTGTAGGTGATGCCGATCAGCTCGTCTCTCTTGCTGCCCTGGAACCTGACGAGGCCAAAGTGCAGGTTTAGTCTGTGCTCTATCAGACACGCAACCGCTGCCACAAATGTTCTTACTACAGTCTGTCACTTTCAGTCTCCCTAGCGGCTCGATCTTCTTCATCACTACGTTCAACACTCTTGTGGTCGCTAGCACAATTCTGAGAGATCAGTGCTTTTACTCAACTGTTTTTGCTTGAGTCTAGTGTGTATTGCTCAGGTGAAGGTTTAAGCTAACACTTTATGGTGTTAAGTACTTGAGTAAATAGACTTTAATAGTATAAGCAGCTTTTCTCTTTACTTCACTACATTTCTGATTGAGTATACTGTATGTACTCTTTACTACAGTACATTTGAATAGATACTTATCGTTACTCGTTCACATATTTTTCTACCGCACTTAATTTCTTGAGTGTGAAAGGTACTGGTTACCATTTATGAGCTAAATCCTGTGAACGTGAATTAGTGGTTGCACTTTTTTTGCACATGTGAGTTTGACCAAGACTGACTTTTGTCAGGTTAAGAAGTTAACTTAAGAAGACTTTGTTCTTCTTAAATCTATTTTGTTCTGCCATTTTTGAAACATTGGTGTTAAATTTCCTTTCTATATTAGAAAAAAATCTCATAAATGGTTTCTTGTGTTTTACATTTCTTGATGTTTTTTGAGCCTAAATTCAGTACTGTGAAAAATACTCGAGTTCTTTTGACAATTTGATACTTTGACTTTTACTCAAGTGTCCTTGTAATTGGTGGCTAGTAACGTTTCACATTTTTTTACACCCCTGTCATGTTTCTAATAGCAAACAAATTGGTGCCAAAATGTCATCACAGCTACAGCTAACACGATTTAGCGTTTTGGAAACATGTTAAGTTACCAACATAACATAAACGTTGTTAGCATTTTAAGAGCCACAGCTATTGAAGCTAAAGATGGCTGCTGTGCGATAACTTACTTTGCTAGGAAGTGTGTGATTCCGAACTCAGGTAGGGACTGCCACGCCTGTATGAAGCGCATCTTTGCCTCAATGAGGCTCATCTGTGCCACGTTCTGATGGGCCTCCAGGATCCGAGCGGATATCTGATGAAGAAAGCCATGTGGAACACATTGAAGTGACTTCACTTCAGCAGACGCAGTTCAGCCGCCACCGTCTCAGTCACCAAGGATTCGCTCTCCACAAGCCAACACACCCACCGTGACGCTCTGAACTAGTGATGCACCGAAATGAAAAATCTTGGCCGAAACCGAAAAAGAGGAAAGCCTGGCCGAAAACCGAAACACCGAAAGAAATGCATTTATTGCTATGATGGTGTACTAACTTTACTAAAACTAAGGTATTGCAATTGCATACATTAATAATGAAGTTTCAAAGAATACATGAAACAAAATGTGTTACAAATATGCAAATATTTATCAAGTATATAATTCAAACTAAAATGTTTAACTTGACCTACTGGCCTGCTGAAATGTTGTGAAATTAAAAGTTCCTCCATTAAAAATTGCATTTACGTTTAAAGAGCATTCAGAACAAGTGAAAAGGATACAACATTTTCTCTGCAGGTCTTAATAATAGTATAAATAGGTTGATGTTGAGCTTGTCATCTGACTGACATTTGAGAAAGATTTGAGACTTTAATTAAATAAGGCAATACAAAATATACATTTTGCAGAAATATACAATCCGTCACATATAAAGTAGCCTAAAACAAAATAGCCTACGTATTAGTATTATTAGAGGTACTTTCTTGCAAGATTTCACTGAACATATCAGACAACGAGGGTGCAAACCCTTCATCTGGTGCAGAGATGAGTCTGTTATCTGCTCTGCTCAGTCTTGGTCTTCGCGTCGGTTCTGTGCTTCTATCGCTGCCATTTCTCGCACGCGCTGCTTTAACTCCTCATCTAAATAATGCTCTCTATAACGCGGATCAAGTACAGTCGCGATGAAGTGCAGAGGATTCGAACACATTTCTACGGATCGTGTGCTGACAGACTCTAAGCGCTGACTTTTCATTGTTTATATTGTGGTATTTACCGCCACTTTGGGCGCTTAAGGGCTGCGATCAAAGTAATAACGTCCGCTACAGATCAGTGGAGCTGATCTCTGGTCAGTGGTGTGAAGTGAATGTCGCGGGGAGCTCGTGATCTGCGCTGCGCTATATGCCGCCACTGCTCGCGTGCAGCTCTCACGGTCTCTGCTTACGTCATCAACTTTCGGCCGTGTTGTTTCGGTGATAAAAGTGTTTCGGCCAGAAAACCGAAAATGCACCTTTTGGCCATTTTCGGCCGAATATTTTCGGTGGCCGAATATTCGGTACATCCCTACTCTGAACAGTTAGCAACATGCTATGAAGACGCCACACTCCCAGCCACCGTCAGCTCGTGATTAGTCCCAATGTTCTAACCGACAGACTGAAGGAAGTCACTGGAGTCTCCCAGCTCTAAAGGGTTAACTGCGATCTGTACATCCGTGTTCTTGATCTCTCTACTCCACACACACTCCAGTGGTGTGATTACAGAGACAGGCCGGGCCTCAAAATCTTACGCACTTTTAAAAATGATAATGGAATTTGCTAAACACTGTACACACTCACTACACACACACTATTTACTCCCTACATGTTTCACGTTACTTACACACTTCAGACGACTCAATCCTGCAGCATTTGTATGGGACGAAACACAGCACAATGAGATGTTTCGTGTGACTCTACTACACTAATGCAAATTTTCCTCAGAAAATGTGAAACATTTGGAGAAAAAAACGTTTCTCGGGGTCTGACGAAAGATGCAGCGGGAGACACCAGTGACTCAGACAGGGAGTTCTGGAGAAGCGGTTAAAGAAAGGATCTCCACAGTGTTAGTGAGTCATGGACCGTCTGTGGAATAAGTGACTTACCAAGTCCCTGACCAAGCCCGGCTGAGGAGCGCAGGAGCAGGAGGAGAGAAGAAACAAGGGAAAGCAGATGAATGAATGAAGGAAGCAGAAAACAGCATCAACACAACTGTGAGCGGGTTTCTCTCTCCACCTGTAAGCCTGCTGCCGCACAGGAGGTGGCGCCTTAAGCTTGTGAGGTGTTATTCCTAAAAGCTCCAGCGGAACTGCCATAATCGGGCAAACTTTGCAAGCCACAATGGGTTCTAACACTTGACATAGGGGTGAGGAATTGAAGAACGGTAGATTGATGGAGCGCTTAGGCAACCTCACCTCACTGGAGCAAAAATATACACATTTTGGGACACGTAACGTATACACGTATGTGCACAAACCTTTGTGATTGACACAGTAAAAATAATGCTAAAAATATACTAGTAGAATTGTTTTACGTACATTTTGTGTAAATGGTTCCACTTTTTAAAACGTGCTCATAAAGAAAATAAAATAAATAGTTTTTTATTTATTTAAATAGCCAATTAACAGGATTTACATAAAAAAAAAACACGATTTTTTTACACGTTTTAAAACGTTTATTTGGCCGCATATGGCCCCCGAGCCGTAGTTTGCCTGTTCTATATGTTGTATTTTAACTTGTGAATAACTTGTGTTTTCAGTGTTTTAATCTGTGACTGGATTCTTTAGAAACTGCTTTGTTCATGAAGGTCCAAAAGCAAATACAGGTCAGAAGAAATGAAGCCTACTTAAATAAGAGTAATTACCAGTGTCACGTTACCAGAGAAACCTTCCAACTGTTGCTACCCTGTGGCTCGGAGCGAAACTGCTGCATGGAAACAACAATCCTCTCAAAGGAAGCTCAAGGAAACTGAGACAGTTAAGTGTCCTCAAATGTCCAGAACTCTGCATCCGTCCAGTCCGGTCTGGGTGACACGACTTCACACACACAAACAAGCGCTTGTCCTCCCTTCCGCGTTCCCAGGCCGGACCCATTTCCTGAATGCTCTTCCCGCCTGTGTCCACTCCCACCACCCCCCGTCGCTGTAAGACGACACTGGCAGCCATCGCTCCTCTCTCGCGATGACCTTCATTTAAACCGTGTTCTGGGAGAAGTGAGTGAAACAACACTGCAGGGTGACGCTTATGCTGGACCAGGACCGGAGCCCGTTCCTGCTGACTGACGCTTTTACAATGTAGATTCATGTGACAGGGACTGAAAGACTCAATCTTCTTCAGCACGGGGAGACTCACTCAGCAACATCCAATCAGAAAGCATCAGAATCCACCCCCCCCCCCTTGTCTCTCATTCTCCCCTCCCTGTCTCTCATTCTCCCTCCTCCTCTCTCTCTCTCTCTCACACACACACACACACACACACACACACATACGTACACACACTGCAGCGGTGGGTGAGACGGTCTTTACCTGCTTGCTCTTGTATTTCTTCGGGTAGCGCGGCGATACGAGACACTCTGGGTTGATGTCGGTGGTGATGGGCTCAATGATCTGAGGATCAGGATTCATGTGCTGCATCTTCAGGAAGGACAAAATGTTCTGCACCTCTAAGCTGTAGGAACTGTCTGCCATGGTCTTTCCTTTAGAGGCCAAACGACAGGCCGCCATCCACTGAGCATACTGCTTCTCCTGGAGAGCCAACAGAGAAAGAGAGAGTGTGAGAGATGTGAAAGATGATGAGAGACAGTGACACCATGCGACTCGTTCCAGATGCTGCTAATAAAAGCTATTCACTATATATATATTCACTATATATTATATTCACTATATAATTATATAAATCAAAAGCAGCTTGTGAAGCAAACATTTCCAGAGGGAGAAAGAGACTCACAGTGTCACAGCGCAGCCAGATCTCGTTCATGCCCTCTGCCACTGGGATCAGCAGCTTGATGTTGAACTTCTGACCCGAAATGTTCACGTCCGGTGTGACCTCACATCCTGCCGGAGATGGGAGTGGTCAGCGGCTCCACCACTGGAGGCAGTGGCGCTCTCACCTCTCAGGTTCATCTGGTGGGCCGGCGTGGAGTGTGCTTCCTCTCGGCTCTTGTAGCAGGAGATGGTGATGTCCTTGAAGGTGCACCAGTATTGCTTGTAGCCTTTCAGCGTCAGCTTCTTGGGCCTGAAGACCAACCAAGAGAGAATGAGTGGAAAAGAAAAGAGTAAGTGAGAGTAAGAGCAAGAGTGGAGGAGTAATCAAAGAAAGAGTTTAAAAGAAGACATTAAAGAGGCCAGAAAACAGAAGCGAGAAGTACAAAAAAAAATGTTGTAATCACAGAGGGAAGATAAGAGTGTGTTAAAGAGAGAGAGATTGACAGAAAGATACAGAGAATGAGAGGGTGAGTGACAGACTGTGATGGAGAGATAAACAGAGTTTCCTGCAGCTCTGTCAGCAGATGTGACTAAGAAAAGAAGGATAGCGAAAGGGAGAGAAGAATCATTGACTTCCACACACTTGAAGACTTTGACGTAATCAGCCAGTTCAGGGATGGAGGTGATGTCGCCCTGCGGAGCAAAGGGAGATGTGAGACATGTGGCCGAGAACCAAGACCTGACGCGACACGATGCCCCAGTACCAGAGTGTTGGAGGTCTTTCCTCCCTCCAGCGTGATCTCCAGGTCCGAGAGAGCAGCGTCAACCTCGTCCACTTCCTTCTCACTGTTGTTCATGTGATTGTCTGAGGACATGATGGACAGCTTGTTGATGTGGTACTGGGATGGAAAGCAGAGGATGCAGACAGAATTAAAGAATAATCACAGACAGGGTTCATATTTTCATGAAAGATTCATTAATTCATTCATCCTCTTCCGCAGTTATTCCAATTCTGGGTCAGTCACGGCAATTCTGTGTCTGAAGGAAGGACATACAATCCTACAGTCAATTACTCCATCAACAAATTCTCCTGAATAAATGATGAACCACAGATGTTTGAGGGACAACATGGAATCTCGACACAAAAAGCGGACCATCGGCTTATTGAGGGTTTTCACCCACAGACATCTCACTGAAGAGACAGACTGACGAGTTCAAACAGAAAATCGACACCACCAATACGTCTCCCACCCTGCAGACCCCGGGTGGTCTTCATCGTCCCACCCCCTGCCACAGAGAGCCACACTAAATATACACCGACGTGAAGACAGCTAGGCGTCCTGATGTGTTGTCACTCAGCATTTATGAGGGTCTAAAATAGCAGTGTCATCGTTGGGGGAAGAACACAACCAGCAAAAATGTAGAAAATACAGCCATATTGCGCGGACCGCGGTGTGTGTGTGTGTGTGTGTGTGTGGAGGGAGGGGGGGTCATCCAATCCATTAACGCGAGGAACACAAGAAGCTGTAGTCGGTCTTATGCAGCAATACCTGCAGAGCTGCGAACATCATCATCTCCTCCTCGGTGCAGTCGATCTCCTCCAGCAGGATGGCCCACTTGGCCTGCTCATACAGCTGGTTCACTCGGATGGCATCATACTGCAGAGAAGAGAAAGATTCACCACTGTTTGTTCTAGATGGCTAGATGGAGTAGTGAAAATTGAAATATACTTGTGTTGATGGATAGATGAAAATATAACTTCACAGATAGATGTAAAAAAACAACACTGGAAGAACAAGGATTTTTAGAAAAGTGACGGATGAACCTCTACATGATAAGATGGGTAGATAGAATGATGCGTAAATTGATGAATTTGTGAATATGAACATAGGAAGGTGTTTGAAATGGATGAATGACAAGTGGGTTGCAGGATTTTGAGCGCACTGACCTTTGGGTTTAGGTCAAAGAAGCTGTGATACTTAAACCGAAGGAGAAGAACCTCGTTCTCTTTCACATCCTGCTCCATCAGAGATCTGGAGGAGTCTAGCCACCTTCACAGACACACGTGTGAGTAGCATGAAGAAAACAAACCATGCATCAGACAGACTGAACGACACTCACCCCTGATTGATCTTGGCTTTGTCCAGGAGGGACTGAGGCTTGTAGAGCTTGACCACAATGTCGGGTGAGGAGATGGGTTGGCTGACTGCCAGGATGCTGGGGTTTCCTTCAGACAGTGGGCTATCTCCAAACCAGGCAGAGGTGGGTGACAGGGGGCTTCCGTCCCGCGAGTCGTACGTGGGGGTCATAGTCTTGCTGTAGAGTCCAGGACTGGAGTAGATGCTTCCTGAAATTAAAAACTGTTCAGCAGACTGACAACATCACCACACAGAGCTAGAAATCAGAATCAGGGTAGAGCATGCAGACCACCACAAGCACACCACTGATCAAGCCCAGTGACAGGGACTTAACAATGTCCTGAACCTACCACCCCATGTGCTTCCGCCTGCCTGGTAAGTAGATTACGGGGGACAGCACGGTGGCATAGTGGGTAGTGCTGTCACCTCACGGAGGAGTGAGCAAGACAGTACAAACATGTGAAATGTTTTTGATCTTCAAACACAAAACACATTTCAGGAGATTTGGAAAAGCTGTCCATAGTGAGTAAGACTGTGGATATTGGTGTCGTTGCGTCCCCCTCTGTGATTGGTTGCTATCAATCTGGGGTGTGTCTTGTCTGAGTTGGGACCCAAAATTGACCAGTGGTTTACAAAGCGAATTGATTTCTAGTGGAACTAGTGGCATTTTCTCACACTCGTGGAACTCAGAAAACCCTTTTCTTTTCAGAAAGAGTGTTTTGATGATACCCTGGGATTCTATAAGCCCCTGGCTTTAAATGGCCAGATTTTCTTTCTGAAATACACTGCTCTAATGGAAAAGTTGCCTCAGCTCACATCCTCTTTGGCTTGAAACCGGGTTAAGCACCGACTGTAACTGTCTGAGGGTCCCGTGGACCACCGGCCTTCATCTGTAACCACTCTCCACTCAGCTCCGGCCTTGAAGCTTCTCAACAGCTCGCTGGAGCCGCTCTGTCTGGCACGGATCAGATAGTCCGCTCCCGGATTCTGATTGGTCAGCACAGTGTGTGTAGTAACAGCTGCTCGGCAGTGTGTTTGACACTGTAAACCACGTGATCGAACCTGAAGCGTCACCGAGAAAGACAACAGAGGAAGGGAATGGAGTAGAGGTGAAAAAAGCATGCGGTTATTTGACCAAAAGCCCACAAATGAACTTCAACACAATCCAGCAGCGACAAGCATGTGTGAGCAATGAAGCACAGCAGAGGAGAAACACACGCCGGGTGCGCTCGTGTTGTGGGACAGGAAGTGTTTGTGGGGGTCGTGAGAAGAGAGAGAGGAGGTCTCGGGGGCGGGGAGGGGGGTGTTTACTCTCTGCTCAAGGATGTTTACACGAGTTCTCTCTGATGCCACTGAAGCCTCATGTTTCTCCTCAGGGCCAGTCTGTGTCGAAGCAAGTCTAAAACCAAACAGGTGGCGGGAAAACGTCTCTAATAACCAGGAATCCCAGCCGTCGTTTAGCGGAATGAATGATCCATGAAAATACGGCAGTTCCTTGTCTGCATGCATGCAGCTTTACCACAGCAAACACCACAAAATGCAGACGGCCCGAGCCGCTTCTGAAGAGTCGTGTGTGTCGAGAATTCACGAGGAAGTGACGCGTGAGAACACCGTTTCATTTTAGAAACTTTAATTTACCATTAAAAACCAGGACACGAAGAATGACGAAGAGATGCAGCAGAAAGCAGAAAGGTCTTTTATAATCAAACACGTATGTACATTATAAACGCAACGTATTAAAGCCCAAATCCAGTTCTATATCTAGAAAAAGACGATGAAGGAGTGTGAGATGCAGGCGGTCAGTCAGTCAGGTGACCTGAGACCAAGCCTTACCTTTCACTGGTCCAATGTAAATTACCTCAGAGGCTTAAGAGAAGAGAAATGTAGAGAAAACACAACAGAAAGAAAAAAGCAGGGTCAAGAAAAGCAGGTACAGAGATGAACAGAGTGAGAGAGTTGTTCAGAAGAACAGAGGCAGGCAGACAGACAGACAGAGAGAGAAGAGGTAGAAAGTTCATGCACACATTTTTTTCCAATACAGCTACTATTTGTTTAACATTTTTAACATTCCTCTGTTCTCCTTTGAAACTGTAACATTATAAAGAACATTCCCAGGTCAGAAAATTAAACCCAGAAAATGTGAAAAAGCGACAGTTTAAGACAAGCAATGAAGCAGAGAAGGAGGCTAAACCAGCACGACACGCTCCTGATGAGCACGCTACAGCCGTCCATCTTTGCATCCCACAACTCAACGTCAGAGTTTGAGAAGGTAAACGATAAAATCTAATGATGAAAAAAAGACGCTGGTAAAACATTCATCCATCTACTAATATTCCATCATTAGTTGGGCTTGTAAACACAGGAAAAGAATCACTTGCAAATCCACTGTTAAGATACAACATTTAAGCTGACAATGAGTCCAAAAACTCCAAAACCGAAATGCTGCAGACCAACTCCAAAACGTTTGCGTTCATGAACCAGATTCATCCATTTAGCGTGGATCTCACACACAAGCCGCCGACTCGACACTCTCTCAGGAACACCAGCGAAAATCCACTCATGCGTGAACACACAAACCAAAACGCCCTGGTGCTCAAGCTCCAACACTGCAGCCTAAAGAGTCGCAGCAGCGGCGGACGGGTGGAGCTCCAGTACTGCTCCTTCCCTCCTCAATGCAAACCTTATCACAGCTCCTGAGAGACACGATCAAATGCTGCAGACTCGTTCATTTCCTCCTGAAAGAGCTACTTCAGGGGCCCGACACGTCAGCAGCTCCGCCTTGTGTTAATGAAGGTCACGGTGAGGGTAAACGCTGGTTAGTGCGGGCATTACTCGCATGGGGTGAACTACACGAGGTTTGCAGACAATAAACTCAATTCATGGGGACCCGAAAGAAACAGAGTCCGCTTTCTGCACATCATGACTGGCTCGGCGTCACACCCTGCCACTCGCCTTCAAAACGCCAGCGTGACCAAATATGTCAGGAATCTAAACCATTCACGTCCAAAAGTCAGAGAACAGCAGGCCGCCGGCGACCCACGCGGCGCATGCACAACAGCGCTTTTGTTTTCACGCTCCGCAACTGGCAAAGCGCCACTAACACAAATCGAATCCTGCTGTTCTTTCTTACGTTTACTACAGTAACAGCACAGGGGTTCTGAAGAGACTCGAATCTGCTGGGGGAAGCAAAGGTTCCTGGTTGGCTGTAGGTTCATCTGACAGAGTGAGTGGTGAGTGACTAGAGCGGCCGGAACCAGAGTGAGCAAGACGACCATAATATCAGTGCTGAAGGGTGTGGCTCACACACCTGATCCGGGGGTCAACAGCGGCCCCTCCAGCTCCAGCGTCTCTTCCTCCGCCTCCTCCAGCTTCTTCTTCTTCTTCTTGGGGTCGCGGGGTTTACGCAGTAAAGAAAGCTCCTCCGGGTGACGGATGTCTGCGGAACACAGTCAGTTAAAGCTCCAGCGCTTCAGAGCCAGAGAGTGGAGTTAGAAAAAAAAAGGAAAATTAAGTCAATGATGGAAAAAGAGGTAAGAAATAGTGAAACACAGAGAGAGGCAGACAGAAAGAGAGAGATGAGAGTGAATAAGAAAAAGGCAGAGACAGACAGAACGAGAGACAAAGAGACAGGATAAGAGAAAAAGAGACAGAAAGGCAGAGATACAGATAAAGCAAAAGAGGAGAGAGAGGGAGAGAGAGAGAGAGAGAGAGAGAGAGAGAGAGAGAGAGAGAGAGAGAGAGAGAGAGAGAGAGAGAGAAAGAGAGAGGGACTTTTTTCACTTTACAGCAGGACACGTTGAGATTTAAAACCTTCTTCTGCTGCTGATGGGAATTAAACACTAGTGTGAAAATACCAACCATGACCAACACACACATACCATCAGTTACTTATTGGACACACACACACACACACACACACACACACACACACACTTGCTGGTTTGCAGTATTGTCGGTAGAGGAGTGCGAGGGTCCAGGAGGAGCAAAAATTACTTGTTTGGTTGTGTTACTAAAGCAAAAGCATTCCAGAGGTTTTAAGAACTACCAGATGGCAGCTCTCTCTCGCTCTCTCTCTCTCGCTCTCTTTCCCTTTTGCTCTCTTTCCCTCTCATTCTTTCTGTCAGTCTCTCTACCTCTCTCTGTCTGATTCTCTCCCTCTCGCCCTCTCTCTCTCATCTCTCCTGCCCATGTACAGCCTTATGTGAGAGCAGTGCAGTCGGCTATTGGAGAAAGAAGAATCTGCTCCCAGATTCCACCCAGCATACAGATGATCAGTCAGCAAACGACTCTGAACCAAACAGCCGTATTTCACATGAAGCACTGACCAATATTACCCAGCTACAACAGAGGAGAGAGGAATCACATTCCAGCCTTGTACGGCATAAACTAAAGGGGAGGGAAGAAAAGAGAGTCGGTGGGAGAGCTAAACGAGAGACAACTGGAGAGAGAAAGAGGAAAGTAAAGAAGACTGTGTCGGGGGAAAGAAAGGAGGTGATGGTGAGAGGGAACAGGGAGCTAAAAGAGTGATTTAGGAGGTGAAGTAGAGAGAGAGTGATGGGGTGGGGGTGTGTCATGGGTGGGAGAGAAAAATGTGAATGAAACTTTCACTGCAAGGACTGACCATACATCCACAACTATGGGTAACAGAGAAGACAGAGAGAGAGAAAATGAGAGAGAGAGAGAGAGAGAGAGAGAGAGAGAGAGAGAGAGAGAGAGAGAGAGAAAACAGAAGAACAGTTACTCTCCCTCTTAAAGTCAGCAGAACCACCGAGTCATCATCCCCTGAAATATCTCAGTCATACATTCATTCCTCACTCCATTAAACACGGTCACGCGTTCACTCTTCTGAAGGACTTTAGCTCAGCTGATCTTTCCACAGCAGGTTCTAGTCTGTGTGGAATGATCTTCATCACGTGCGACTATTTTTGTCTGGAAGAGAGCGCTTTTCATTAAAATGAAGGATGGTGCGCATACCAGCCAGAGAGAGAAAGACAGAATAATATATAGAAATATATATAGAAATATATATATAGGAAATACAGATTATGTGGATTATGTGTAGGCAAGGTAGATGGGGGGATGGGAATCAGAAAGATAGAAAGAAAGAGAATGACATAATGTAGAGAAGGCGTGTCCACCAAGGCCTCGCCTTCTGAAGACTGACAGATTAGAGGTGTTGACAGTAAACAGAAGCAAGCTCTCACTGAAGGTCTTGCAGATGTCGGACACGGCCTTGAACACTCGGTCTGAGAAGTTGACCTTCACCCTCATGTGCTTCATGTTGGGCAGCTGCAGGCGGAGCAGCTTGTGCTGCGGAGTGAAGAGCAGCCGGGCGTCGGCCTGAATGCCGTACTTGTCCAGCGTCCAGTGGGTCTTCAGCAGCCAGGTCTTCTTCTTCTCCCACCATAGGGCGTGGTCCGACCAGTCCTTCTTGACGTCTGCCGGGAGAGAGCAGGGTCAGCACACACACAATTTCTTTCAGAATAAAAATGTAACGCAACGTTTCTTTATCCTTTTTATTTAAGAAATTATTCAAATGATGAGTTGTTGAAAGAAACAATGCCACATGATTCTCACAAGATTCTCTTCGTCCCTCCTTTGTCTGTCTGTCTTTATTTCCCCCTCTCCTCTTACTTTCTATCACTCACACTCTCCTCTTCTGCCTCGCTCTTTCACTCACTCACTTCACTCTTCTCACATTTACTTCCCTTGTTCAGACAGACTTGAAGGATCCTAAAAATGTATAGTAAAATGGATAAATTGTACACTACAGTTGCTGTGATTGCATGATTAAACACAGTTACGCCGTACAATTTCATCGGCCCCCAAGATGCTCTAATGTGGAGCTGTTATTAATGTCCCAACAATATGAAGCATTGACAGCATATTTTTTCACCGATGATTATTCCACATCTTTGTCACAATGAGATGAGAAGTAATAAATGCAACATGAAACCTTGAAACACACTCACTCACACACTCACTCACACACACACACACACACACAACCAACCACTACTTTTATTTACCAATGGTGTTCGTTGAAAAATAAATGTACAAAGAGAACAAAACGCATCAGTGTGTGAAGATCATGTAAAGATCATCCCGATAATTTACTGTATAACATTATTCAACTGCGCGGATGAGAATGGCACTATAGCCTGTTTGTCACAATGTTATACAATGACAACCCACCCCAAACGTCTTATCATTTTAGCTTATCACACACAGGTTATTGTTACTGGCGTTTTTTTGTAAAGCACTGCTTTTAGAAACATGCTGATCAACATGAAGACTAGAGACTACATTAATTCATTAATAGTGAGCTTTTCTTTTCCATCAAACATTCAGACAACTGACAAACATTACGGTGCCAGAAAAAACTAAGAGCAATAACACAAAATCACTGCCAAAAAGACTAAACAACACTAAAAAGGACAAAAAATAATTGCCAAGCGCACTGACCGTGGAAAAATGCTTTCCAAGGATAATACAGTGCTGCATTTTAGAAACGAAATGATCCTCCTCTCTGGTCGATAAATATACCAGACAAAAAAATTAACCAGACTCCCTTAGTCATCATTAAGCCAAACGTATGGAAAAATTTTTAAATACAACTCTTGGCTTGCACTGGGGCATTGAGAGACACTGAGAGAATCTGCAGCTCCGAATCGTGAAATGAGCTCGGCGACAGGGTGTAGCCATTGAGAGCCAACGTTCCTCGAAGGAGCCAATGAGAAGCTTGCGTATGTCGCCTGCAGTTCTTAAACTTTAAAAAAGCAAAAGCATGTTTACATAAACCTGTTACGTTATAACAAGGAGCAAAGAGAAGCAATATGCGGAGACAATAAACGTTTAAATAAGGTTGAAAGTGTGTCACTTTCAATGTATCAACATCACTTCAGAATCAGGTTGGCTGTAGTTCAGCCTGTCTACCAACCCCTAATCAGGTGGCACTGTTGCTGCCTGACAGTTCTAGGGACTTATGCGAATAAGTTCTTCCATCACACGAGCCTTTGGAGGTCAAGCCACAAACGGTTTCAAATCCTGACTGATGCTTAGGATTAGTTACAATAATACAGTGTTATGCACACTATTTCTTTTAATTTCAAGTCCCAAAAGACACAGGATATGATACAGCAGATTGTGCCTTGTGTATACATACTTGAATAAAGGCAATGCCTTCGTCCTGTAAACGTGAAGAACATCTGCTGTAGTAGAAGTTGAGCATCAGAATGGAGAAGAAAGGTGATGTAAGAGACACGTCATAGTTGCAGGTGTCAGACGGGCTGGTCTGAGGGTTACAGAAACTGCTGGTCTACTGAGATTTTCACGCACAACTATGTACATAATTTCCAGTGAGCAGTTTTGTGGAACTAATGCCTTGTAGAGGTCAGAGGTCATGGCACAATGACCTGACTGGTTCTAGCCGATCGAAACAACAGCAAAACCACTTGCTCGAACTGAGGTCTGCAGAAGAATATTTCTGAACGCAGCACTCAGACCTCGAGGCAGATGAGCTGCAGCAGCAGAAGACCACACCTTCCGTTTCTGCTGCCATATCCAGATGGTAGAGTCAGAATTTTTCTTCAACAGCATGAGAACTTGGATCATTCTGCCGTGTGTCTGCGGTTCTGTCTGGTGGTGTGATGTCTTCTTGACACTTTGTGCCCATTAGTAACAACTGATCATCATGTCAGCACCACAGCTACCAGGTAGTAGTATCGCTGCTGACCATGTCTGCTACATCCAGCAGAATAAAATGCCATGTCATTACGTGCTAATCATCTCAGACTGGTATGTGGAACATGACAGTGTGGCGTCATCCTCAGAGGTCCGTCAGAAGCTACCCTGCGGCGCTCATTGCTGCTCACGGCTTGTGTGTGTGTGTGTGTGTGTGTGTGTATGTTGGGCTAGGATAGGCTATACAGCGTAATAGCATTCACTGGTGCAATTTGTATGACATCACAGATCCGGACTTGATATTGTGTGATAGGCTGATTTGAAATGATACTCTGTATCTGAGATATTATAGCTGGTTTCACCCAGGAGAGAAAGTTACGTTAGTCAAGTCAATGTTACAAGACAGAGGCTCATACAACACCATTTCCTGAACAAACCAGTGTGTTGTTTCTACTTCAAGTAAGAGAGTATTTTTATTTTAAAAGGTTATATACTGAAAAAGAGACGCCATAGATTTGTACTGTGTGTGTGTGTGTGTGTGTGTGTGTGGGTGTGCAAATATGGTACCAGGCTAAAACAGACAGGGTCAGTTGTTGTGACCGGACCCAGACACGTTCCCGCGTTTGGAGTCAAGTGCCGCACACAGACCCGTTTTCACTCTCCGCTGAAGGCCCGGTGAATTCCCTCTGGGACACTAAACCTCCAAAACCAGAAACAGTAATTGAATTAGCTGCCAGCCATTAATATTTCTTGGCTAAAAATATGCTGTATGAGGTCATGCTGTGACGAGAAAACGGGGGCCATTAAACCGGAGTCTCATTCTCGTCCGCGTGAACACCGGAGCCGGAGACATGCCGGGCTGGGGCAGGGAACGGCGGAGCAGATTTAGTCATTGCGTCAAAAGTGTCAAAAAATCATTTTAAACAAAAAAAAATGTAGAATTTTCACAGACTAAACGGTTTCATGCTTTTGACCATGGGTAAAACAAACGATTCGATCCAGAGGAACCGCAACTGAACTAGAGAAGAACGGAGATGTGATCCGTTCCAGTGTTCCTGAGAAGATCCGGATCAGAACAGATGGTATCTGGGCTGTGAAAGGAAGCATCTATGGGCGGGGCTGCCGTTTCAGTAAATATTTCCTGTCTTACAGATTACAGCCATACCCTCTCACACACAGGCAAATAAACAATCACTCCAGTGTGCAAGTTTGCAGCTAAACACCCAAGGTACACTCTCCAGTGTGACACTACAATCTTTCCTAAAAGAAAATTAGGCGGTTGTGGTCCAGTGGTAGGGGACATGAACTCATGTCGGAGAGGTTGAGGTTTGAATCCACCTGCAGCTGGTTCTGCAACTAAGTGTCCTTGGGCAAGACACTGAACCCCACTTGCCCCCCGGGCGCCACGGCTTAGGCTGCCCACTGCTCCGGGTTTGCGTGTGTTCACTTCGGTGTGTATATGGATGGGTGGGTTAAATGCAGGAGCATCAATTCAGTATGGTCCCTAGTGGTCATATTGAAAACACCTCATTTTCTTTTTAATTCTTTTCCTTCCATTGTACACTCCCCAGTGTGACACTCCAGTCCCATCGTACACTCCCCAGTGTGACACTACAATCTCAACGTACACTCTCTAGAGCAGACCTGGGCATAATACAGCCCGGTAGCCACATGCTAAATGTTAAACACTTTAATCGATTTTGTTTTTTTTTATGAACACATTTTACAAAGCGGAACCGTATACGCAAAATGTACATAAAAGAAATGTACTAGTATAGTTTTAACACTTATTTCTACACTGTCAGTCACAAAACAATAACGATTTGCGCATATACGCTTTTGCATGTGCAAAATAATAGTAATTGAACCTTTATTAGTCCCTCATGGGCAATTTTTTTCTCTGCATTTAACCCATCCGATCACACATGAACTCGGAGCAGTGGGCAGCCACACGGTGCGGAGCCCGGGGGGCATGTGGGGTTCAGTGTCTTGCCCAAGGACACTTAGTTGTAGAACCAGTCGTAGGGGGGATTCGAACCGGAAACCTTTTGGACACCAGTCCAAGTCCCCTACCACTGGAAACCTTTCTGCACATTTTCAATCATTTTCAACCCCATAGTACACTCTCCAGTGTGATACTACAATCTCATTGCACACTCTCTAGACTAGAGTGACACTACACACTCACTGTACACTAGTGTGACACAACATTCTCCCCGTACACTCTCCATTGTGACACTACAATTCCACTGTACACTCTCTGATGGGGCTCAGATTTCTCCAGACGTCTGTATAGAAGAGAATGGAAGGTTCTGAGAGGAAGTGATGCGTCCTCTGATGAATGCTGCCCCCCTCCCACACACATTCCTCTGGCTGGAGCACCGCCACAATTACAGCAGAACTGGGAATTCAGGACGGAAGTGCCGACCCTAGTCAGCATTTCCAGTGCATCCTTTCCTCTCTTCACACATTTCTCTCTGAAGGTGGATACTAGAAAGCTAGTGATGAGAAAGGTTCTCTCGAGAGTGAAGCTAGTCCAGACCCTTGGCCAGTGTAACGGAACCAGTCTACAGATAAAGTTCTTCTATAGGTGTGAGGCCTCACGAGGCACCGATAGCTAAAGCTCCAGAAGGTCACCATCTACACAGAAAAAACCAGATTAGATGCCCCAAACCTTTGCAGAACATTAAACAAAGCAATTGCTGAGAAAGGAGATTGTGACTTTGTACTTCGAGTAATTCCCCTGAACAGAAGAGAAATTAAAGATTGCAGTAACGTCTTCTTGAAAAGATTGGATTGATGGTTCTGACTCGGTTCTGAATCTGAACAGTTCTGAAGTGCTGCCTTTCCTCTTCACCATCGTGACAGATCCGGTTCTCACAGGTTTAATCATCACGGCTGGACCGGAGGATCAAACAGACCGGAGTGTCTCAGGGTAACGGAGTTTATTCATCCACACTTCAACACTTGATTCAGACTTACAGACCACTTCCACAAATAAGTAGTCGACATAGTATTTCTCAATAATTCTACATCCTGACCAAAGACAGTCAAGCTTCTCCCTTAACTTTACTTAGGAGTAAATAGAAAGTGCATAAAATATTCAAGAGAATCTTCAGGCAAGCGGATCGTGATCAATCAGGAGACGTTCTTGAGCACAAGTACTTGAAGAAACGTCCCAGCAAAGTGAAGAGAAACCTCTAGACGTCGGAACTCGGTTATCAGTTCTTTTATTGGTTTTATTGCAAATCGTTTCCTAAGTTGTTATCAGTTCTTCTATCGGTTTTATTGCGAATGGTTTCCTCACTTCTGGGTAAAACATGCAATGCTTTGTCAGCTTAGCTGTAGAGACAATAATGCTCTAATCATTTTCATTCAGTAATCAATACCTACAATACCTACCTGCTAAAAGTAAATCTAAACCAATGAGAAAACAATATTTCAGAAACTGTGAGAGGGACAAGACTTTAATTCCTGAAGATGAAGCAGAAACATTACAGTGCTTCACTCAATTTCAAGCTGACCACTTGACCAGTGACCCCACTCCAGGTCATTAAAGTCCACTGATCTCCAGAGAACACCTGATAATGACTTAGGCCAAAAAAAAAAAA
>CM051497.1:8836864-8846864 GCA_028031935.1 Paedocypris micromegethes
AAAAAAAAAAAAAGCAATAAACGCCTGCAACCACAAATGCCACACATCACAAGATCAGCATCACTGCTCTGAATCTGGCAGAAAATGTCATTCTGATCAAACAAGAATCAAACCAAAAGTGCCCAGTCGGTCATACTTGTGGAGGGGAAACCAAGACCAACAGTTACTGTCCAGCGCAGTCAAACGCTAGTTTGATGGTGGACTAGAGTCGCAAAGAGTCCGAAAGTTTACAGGTCCCAGTCCAATAGGTTCCACAGACACAGTTTCATTGATCAATGAGCCCATTAGCCCTTACCAATGATCAATGAGCCATTACCCATAACCCCCACTAGCCCCTCGACAACAGGCGTGAAAACAGACCACCACTTCAGTGTGTGTTTGTGTGTGACTTACCATTGCTCAAGCGTGTGAGTGAGTGTGTGTGTGTGTGTGTGTGTGTGTGTGTGTGTGACTGACATCTGCTCAAGCGTGCGTGTGTGTGAGAAGGGCCACAGCTCCAGCGTGTCTGTGAGAGAGACTAACCACTGCTCTGGTGCATGAGATTGACCACTGCCCCAATGTATGCATGTGTGTGTGTGCGCATGAGAGAGAAAGACTGACCACTGCTCTTATGTGTTTGTGCTTGTGTGTATTCATGTCTAGGTGACAGACGAGATGTTTGTGCAGATGACGGTGAAGCTGCAGGAGACCCACCAACAAACAAAAGCAGCAGAAGCGACAGAGTGGTGTGAAGAGCTGCACGTGTGTTCTCCATCTTCCTTCTCACACCAGTGCGTCTTCGCTGGGAAAGAGACGAGCACGGAAACAAAGGAAGAGTTGTTCTACAGCTACAAGCAACTTGAGGAAAGGAAGTCGACCATTTTAGCTCCTACGACTTGCGTTTTCTAACAAAAGTCGCTGTGTCGCTTTTCACTATAAAACTGCATTTTACTAAAAACAGTAGCTTGTCCAGCAAACCTGTAGTTCAGTCACAAAAGACGCAAGACTGCTGCACTCCGTCTTTCCATTCACACATTCCCTAATTGCGTTTCTCTCTCTGTCTCTCTATCCACACATAGCAAACTTAAAAACTGTCACAGCTCGGTGGAACTGGACTAAAGATGCTGCCGAACTACTTGCTCTATTCCAAGCTGACGGAGGCCCGTGATTCCCGGTCAAGGCCGCCCGGAGAGGAAGTGACTTAGATTGATATGGAAATGACAAAGCCACAGGAGCGTCACATATCGAAAAACCTCAAACCTGGCACGTACCGAGCTTCTCCACCAGCTTGAGCATCACCCCGCCGATGTGGATCTCCCCGGTGACCCTCAGAGATACGTCTCTGTGCAGGTCGGTCACGTGGATCTTCAGTTCCCATGTCCCGTCCGCGTAGCAGCCGTCT
This sequence comes from Paedocypris micromegethes, assembly GCA_028031935.1. Taxonomy (NCBI): domain Eukaryota; kingdom Metazoa; phylum Chordata; class Actinopteri; order Cypriniformes; genus Paedocypris; species Paedocypris micromegethes. The sequence goes on from CM051497.1 coordinate 8,838,246, forward strand.
GGCATCCGAATCCCGTCCAGCGCCATCCTGCAAAAACACCGCGAGGCGTGAGGTCACGGCGGAAACGAATGAAAAAAAAAAAACAACAGCAACTGCGTTTGATGACGTCTAAACGAGATGTGTGTGATGCTGACAGACGACGTTAGCTGTAGCATGAACATTTCACCCATTTTACCGCCCGACGCCTCCAGCCATCACGTTAATGCCCCATAGACGGTCCGAAAGTGGTCAAACGCGAGTTTTGGAACCGAACCGTGGAGTTTGACCTGTAGCTTCGACGACTAACGGAGAAGTCTAAGCAGGGCTCTGATGACGTCAGCAGCGCCAACTAAATAAAGACGAGCGGGTCAGCGCGCAAACACGCGCAAAACCCGCGAGAAAGTTCGGCTCCAGCTTGTTGGACTTCGTTTCGACACTGAGCGTTCGACGCGAGCGTAGGAAAACGCAGAGAATCGCGCGGAGAGTGAGGTCTTTATCCAGAGTTACGCCAGCCGCGTCCCGAGAGAAATCAGAGCGTCCACTAACCTTCACAAATCCACCGAAACAAGTCCACAAAGCACAACTTCAGCAGTCCACGAGTCGTCTTCCCGTATCTCGCGTGTTTAATCCTTTCATGAGGGAAAGAAAAGTCCTAAATCGGAATATCGCCAAAGTCCAGCTGCGGCGCTCCTGAACGGGTTTGTGTAAATGGAGTCCAGCTCTCTCTCTCTCTCTCTCTCTCTCTCTGACTCTCTCTCTCTCTTTCACACACACTCACTCTCACTCTACCCCTCGCGCCATCATTGCCTCCCCCTCCCACCCCGATTAACGTCACCCGGCGTTTTACAAACATGACGTGTGTTTCATATGAATAACGACGTAAGTCTTTATTTTCATCAGCCGAGTTCATTTTAAAGGCACCCTTTTCCCTTTGCATGTGCTATTGTAATGATTATTGTGATGTAATCACGTCTGTGTGGGTGTGTATTATTGGATGTCTGCTGAATTGTTCAGCGACTGCTTTTATGAGAACGGTGTTGTCACGTGATCGATTCTAAACTTCTAAAACTCACAAACAAAAAATCGTTTACATAAGCACAGTGTAATGTTTGCTCACTGTTCCCAAGCTTCTTTCTCTGTCTGTCTATCCATCCCTTTTCTAAAGAGGTAAGTAGGGCTGTGGAACGTTTTCTGTCACTCAATAATCACTGATTTTCTCTAAACTCTTAGATACCAACATAACTGCAACAAGTCAAAGTTTCGCTAAAAGTGTAACACTCTGCTTCCTTTCTTCTTTCCTTGGCTTCAGTATCAACATCTCTAGCATCTCTGCAGGTGGGACACACCCCCACTAGCCAATCACAGAGTGAGACAGACCTTAACTGCTTTACTTTCAAACTGTCTTTGGTTGCAAAAAAGGTTCCACATTTTTACTTGAATGTGTTAACACTTGTGAAAACTGTCCAGTGAGAACTTCCTTAGTTCCTTTAGTGACATAAAAGTAGGATTGCCTTGTTATTTATTTTCGTGTGTTGTTGGATAATGATCTGGTCGACATTCAACTACGGCTGAACTTGAAAATTACACCAAGAAATCAAAGAAGTGGACAGTCGTACAGTATTGACAGTATGTGTGTGAAGTTTTAATGAGCCATATTGATTCTTTAACAAATGTATCATGATTCTCTAAATCGGCCAAATACATCTACAATCATTAGAGCATAAGGTCCGATCTTTTCACCCTGGTCATTCAGGGTTTTCCAGGTAGTCAAAGAATGGATGGAATAATCATGTGATGCAGAGAAACAGGTTAGACAGGCAGACAGTAAGATAAATAGGAAGCACCTTTTATTCTAATAAATAGTTGTATCCATACATATCCATACAAGTGAACAGCTCTTTGACTGCTCACAAGCAGAATCCACATAGTGACTCACACACACTAAAGTTGCACGGCTGGTGCTGGAGACCCCTGGAGGAGCCCTGTGTCACTGCAGGGGTCAGAGATTTTTGTGCTGTAGTCCATGAGGAGGCACATAAAGAAGCAGAGGGCTCAGAACTCAGGCTTGGTGCTACGTAGGGCTAGTGGTCTGGTTCTGGGTTGAACTCTGCTGATTGTATATGAATGTCAGGAGGAAGAGGGCCACGTCGTTGGAGGTCCAGTAGGCTGTGTGAGAAGTCACTGCCGACCAATAGCGGCTCTCCACTAAACCTTCCCGCAGCTCATAGTCAATGCGATGCTCCATCTCAACTGAAACCAATGGCACCATGTTATAAAAACATTGTACAGTACTAAAACAGAGAGACAGACAGACTGACAGAAAAATAACTGGGTGGACAGATATAAAAAGAGACGAATAAAAAAAAAAAGACTTATCAGTCTGATGTTCTGACTATAAAGACAGACAGACAGACACACACACACACCTGTCGAGTCAAACACAGATGATGAAGACGGGGAAGCGGATGCTAAAGTGCTTAGATTGTCCTCGCTGTCTCCCATCCCACAATCTCCTGCAGGCGGCAGGCCGGGGGAGCGAGAGAAGCGTGAGAACAAGATCCCGCCAATGCCCTTGCCGATGCTAGCGGCCCCTGCGCAAACAAAGGGTCTGTGAGTCATGATGACGTGGGTGAAAAGACTGTGGTGTGCGTGAGCGTACCCAGAATCCCGGCCTTGCCCAAGTTAGTAATTGACTCCCCGTAGTGTCTCCTAGTCAGGACAGGGGAGGTGCAGGGGCTGATCTCGGGGTCGGACACTGGCTCTTTACTCGGGTTCAAAAAGGTGGGTCTGATCTCGTCATATGGAGTGGGGCTGACTGTGTTACACCTGCACACATAGATGCTCCTTGGTTGGTATGGAGGTCTGTCAGGTTTGGAATAGACTGAAGGGAGTCATGGAGAATCCACAGCATCACCTCTAGCAGAGGAGCAGCTTTAATATAAGCAGCTCAAATATAAACTCAGTAACTGCAATTGTGCAATGGGTTAAAACCACAAGTTAAAAACATCCTAAACACAGTATCTGATACTTTTACTATTCCTTACTTGATCAGGACCCTGGGATGAAAACAACTGCACCAGATCAGTAACCACATGTTAACCAGTCATGTAAATAGACTTTGTTACTTGGGTATTTTTTGGCTTCTTTCACGAGTCATTTTTCACTACATTTTTGATTGAGTGTACAGTATGTACGGTTTACTCCACTACAATTGAATGGAAACTTACAATGGTCCGTTACATTGTGCGTGACAAGTTGGCATCTTTTGTACCGCAATACATTTCTTAGGCGGTTGAGGGAATATCACGATCTATAGGGAGCTGAAGGTACTGGATGCTATTCATGAGCTAAATCACCTGAATTAGCGGTTGCACTTTTTTGCACATTCAATTTTGACTGGGACTTTTTATCTGTTTTGTGGTGCCATACCGAAACATTGAAGTGTTACATTTTATCTGTATATTAGGAAATAAACCTTTTAATTAAAGAATATTAATTATATTTAATTAAAATATTAAAGAAAAAAACCTCATGAATATAGAGTTTCTCTCTTGTTTTTCCACATTTCTTTTTTTTTTGCCTGAATTCTGTTTGAGTAAAATACAGTACATACATACAGTAAAATTACATATTTTATGACTTTTACTCAAGTCTTCTTGGAATTGGAGGACTTGTAACTTCCAATGGAGTAATTTTTACAGTACGGTATCTGTACTTTTACTCAAGTGTGTTTTCAGGTACTGTACTCTCTACACCTCTGACATGTAACTAATAGAAATATGTAACTGATAAAACGTAGCAGTTCTGAAATGAGGATGAAACGATTGAAAATGTTACATGGTAATATATGATATTACAATGTCTTATTGTGGCTTTTCAAATTTCTTTAAAATAGTCCTGAAAAATTTCTGACGTTTCATTGCTTTTTCCCGTTCAAATGATGTCATGACTTCAAATGGAGTTCTTTTGGAATAACCTGAAAGCTTCTTTTGGAGGAAATGACAAGATAAAAATCTGCAATCAGAGCGAAGAAAATTACAGACATGACTGTTGCTCCACAGACGGACTCGGCAGTACACACCACTGATATCAAACAGATTCTACCAGTGATGCACTCACAGCCTTTGTTGCTTCAATAATAACTCACATCACTACGTCATGTGGCAGATAAACAAAGTGACAGCACGTTTAATTCTCTGAAAGCGATCAAACTGACACGTCTTACAGTCATAAATTCAGTACAAGCTTTATAAGCAGGTACTGTGCTTGTGCTTACCAGTGGATCTGGACGGGAGCGACATTGCTGTAGTGCTTCAGCACCAGCGGCTCCAGCCTGTAGGCCTACAGAAACACTCATCAGACATCACAATTCACACGTCAGCTTCACAACTCGACCTTTACCACAGGATCTGTGGGGTGGAAGATGTTGAAGAGCCGCTGGCAGATGAAGCCAGGCATGATGTGGTCCTGGTTCCCAGTGTTCCCAGGTCGAATCCCTCTCAAGGCTAGGAACACGGCCAATGGAGAGCCCATGCAGAAGAAGTTCTCCACCTGAAGATTTCTGACAGATTAAACCTGTAATTTTTCATTTCACTCTTTAGTGCATTACTTTTTGCTTCAAAGTTGTGTAAAACATTTCATCCCATTTAATGCCGTGTACGGTATGTGTTGATGTGAGTTATCACTCAATGCCAGATTTTTGTAAACCCCACCTTAAACTCTAACAGAGGAGACGGTGCAAGTTTCATAGCCTTCAGGCCTTGAAATCGATCTTGCAGTTCTTGTAACCTGTAACAGAGGATTACGTGTCATGAACTAAGCATTTTCCCTAAGACACGGCCATGCAGAATTGTGGCGCCACCTCTGCCGGGTCGCCTGCACTTCCTCCAGCAGATGGCGCTCCTCACAGCTGCTCCACTGCAGATCCTCCCTGTCTAGCTGATGCTGGTGCTCCTGCAGGCAGAAGTGCACGGGGTCCCAGCCCGTCATGATGTCGAAGGCGATCACGCAGCCCAGAGAGTGGGAGAGGATTGACACTTTCCCCCCGCACTCCTCAAACTCAGGGTTCCGGGAGCAGAAGAGTGAATACAGGCGGTTCAGCTCTTGTGTCAGACCTTTGGTGATCTGAAAGAACATGCATGGATGTTTTGTCAGCACATGGTGAATGACAAACATGACAAACAAAAGCAAACAAGAACGACAGAAGAATAATATAAAAGGTTGAGAAGATGAACATGAATGTATCATATTAGACAAGATAAATCTGAGAGTGAAAAGAGAGAGGACAAGAAAAGAATTGAAAGCGATGGTGAAAGTGGAGGAGTCAGACCTCGTCTCTGTAAAGGGGGCTGGTGTAGTACATGATGTCCATAGCGCTGCTGTTGAGTAAATCTCTCAGGCCTCGGACCTTGTCAGGTGTGATGGACTCCACCGTATCTGCAGCATATGAAGATGAGCTCCCTTACTAAGTAGCTGCTGTTATTTCGGGGCTCTGTGAACATCTTACCACCGTCCAGAGTCAGTTTGGAGCGCCACTCGACGGGCAGAAACTCCACGCGTTCGCTTTGCTCGCTAAAGTGCTTCTCCTCCATCTTCCTTACAGCTTCTCGCAGCCTGAAAGCACACACAGCTTTAACCCAAAAACACAAGCAGCAGGGAAAGAGAAACATTTATTCGCTTTCCTGTCTCTCTCTTTTTGCCCCTCTCCGATGTTTCTCTTTCTCAAACATTTTGATTGTCCTTACTATAAAACACCAGAAGAGCTATAGGACATGCTGTTGTAAATGTAGCCACTTACATGCCTGTGTTCTTGATGATGCGGTCCTTGTCCATCTTCTGACCGATTCCATGAACCACAAACACGATGTGTGTAGTCTGAGGAGGTCTCTCGTCCAGCGACGCCTCTTCGACATACCCACGGTGCAGCCTGGTGCCACTGCTGGAGGCTGATGCCAACACAAAGCACAGAACTCAACATCACCACTGATATAAAGCTAAAGAACAACAACAACATCATGAGGCTGAGCTGCAGATTATCTGGAAAACTTGCTGTACACTTCTCTTCATTTAGCCAAAATCAAACATCATCTTTTCATTAAGCCTCGAACCAATGATCTAGTCGAGCTGAAGGCACACTCACCTTTGGAGAAGCCGAGCTTCAGCGTGACCGTGCGGGCGATCTTGGAGGTGGTGGCGTCGCTGTACAGGAACACCTCGTCCGCACTGTACCAGTCCACGTGACTGCGGCTCAACTGCAGACTGTGCGCCGCTGAACGAAAAAAGCAGGAGATGTGTGTGTGTGTGTGACTGAAGAACTGGGCATGGAAGCAACCATATAGACTTCACAACACCGGCACTGATTGTTTCAGTGTTTCTGATTCATCTGATTTGAACACGGTTCAATAAACTCTTTCTTTACCTAAATGCAGAACACAAGTGCTTTCTTGATCATTCTTAATTAATTTCTGAATTAATATCTAATGTTCCACATTGACCACACGTGACAATTGCAAATACTTAACATGTTTGTCTGCTTTAAAATATCAACAAGAAAATCAGACCTCCCTAACAAACTGAGATTAACAGTGAATATTTTTAGCATGTGATAACGGCCCACAAATATATATTAGGGCGGTCAAACGATTACTTTTTTTAAAACTAGTTAATCGAAATTACCTGATCAAATGAATCACGATTAATCGCGATTAAAAGACTGAAGCTTGTAATATTTGATATTGAGGTGCAATATGTAAATTAATGTAAACTCAACACTAAATAAACACTCGTTTAAATACTGTAAAATAATTTAGTATAATTTTTGTTCAATTTGCAATGTATTGTCTTTGTTGTTTAACCCTCCAACTGCTTTAAAACAATCAGATCCATAATGAGAAAAGAGAAGAGTGTAGAAACTGAGAAACAGTCTTGGCCTAACGCTAAACGGCTTTTCTAAATTCTGCATGTGCGTTAACATTAGGTACCTTGGCATCGCTTTCGCTTGTGTCTTTTAGTGCCGGTCTGAGAGCCGCTCCATTTGAACAGAAAAGGGAAATAAAATGGGGGGAAGTGGGAAAGAACTAGCAAACAATAAAAAACAAGACAAAAACACAAGATAAAACAGGAAGTCAGTATCTTCTGTACAAACCACACGATAACTTGCTGTCACTTCACTGTCTACTATCACCAGAATTGAACCAGGAACCACGATGTTCCAAATACCTGCTCTGTGACAGTAAAGACCAAAATATCACTAGAAAGATGCTGATCAAAATCATTTCAAAATGTTTCTTAGAAATGTTTAGTATTCATATTTATCCATCCATTTTCTGCTTTTCCATATCTTCATAAAGAGCTCGAGACAATCTCATCTCAATCTCAACTCCCCACAGAAAGGACTCGACAGTCCACAAATGAGTCATGAAAAGGTCCTGCTTGCTGCGAGGCGACAGCGCTGACCACTGAAAGAAGCTCTTAGTTTGAGACCCGGCCAGGATGTCTCTAAAAAGAGCGTAATCAGAACCGGAGGTGTACGTTTCTGTCTCTCAAAAGGTTTTTTAGAGATCATGAGTGCCATCATTTATTATATTTTTTATATTATTATTTTTTAGTGTGTTTTATTATTGAATATATATATTTTAATATGTAGAAATAAGCATATTTCTGCGTGTTGTGACAGTAACCTTACTAGTTGTCTGACGAGGAAAGATTCTATCTATCAGTGTCTGTCTAATTCGTCTTTCACACCCCCTGAAACCATCTCTACAGAGTCATATATGTGATAATGAAATTATTCTGGTTGTAAAAATTCCACCCATTAACTGAGTAGATGAGGATGATAGAGATGCGAACAGATGCTTTCTATCGTCTCTGGGTCGTAAGAAACTAGTCAAGGAATCAGCTGCTCTCACCGTCTTTTCTGTCCACAGTCTGGGCCGACGTGTCCATCTCAAAGGCGTGATGTATCTGCTGACCTCTGAAGCAGCTCAGGTGTTCTCTCTCAATCAGGTCACTCTCCTCTTCCTCCACCGGCATCCATGTGCCCTCAGTGAACCACTGACCTCTCATCACCGGGATTCTGTCTAGTTCTACTGAGACCACAGTAAAGACACAAAATTCAGTCCACTCCATATTTATAAAAGTATAGCATGACCGGTAAGAAGAAAAAGAGAGAGACAGACAGAGATGATTAGATGTTGTCAGTGGTTTTATTCATTTACTGGAATGACATGTCATCACCGACTTGTAATGGAATATCTTAGGTGACGTTTGCGTTTGTGTTAAAGTAGAGATTCTGAGAAGGACCTGTGAGAGAGGTGTCAGACACCAGAATGTGAATAATTCAGTGTCGAGCTGACTCTAAATACATACGCGTGCGTAAAAACGAAGGAATAGAAACACACACATACATTAGAGCTGCACAATTAATCGTTAAAAGATCGCAATCTCGATTCCACCCCCCCCCTCCCGAGATCTTAATCCAGCATTTATATGATTTAGCCAACTCGTCTAATCTCAAAATAACAAGATTTTGCATATATAAAAAAGGGTTTTAAAAGATTTTTTCTTCACATCATTACTTTTATGTTACATTGCATTTTTTCCTACATTTATTTACATTTAAACCAGAGTATTACATGTTAT
>CM051497.1:8857840-8877453 GCA_028031935.1 Paedocypris micromegethes
TTTTTTTTTTTTTTTTAAATAACTCTTATTATGTTTTTTTGTATTGTTAAATTATTATTATTGTTGTTATTATCGTTATTGCTGTGTCACACGAGTTGCCATGATGACGTCGGCTTTTGCCTAGTTTTAAAAGTCCCCGCGCCGGGCTGAGACTCACTGGTTCCCGGTCTGGACAGGACGAAGATGAGCACGACCAGGCCGAGAGAGGCGAGGTGCGCGGCGGCCACAGACACCCTGCGCAGCCACACATAGAGCCAGAAGTCCCGCATGAGGCCGAGCCCGTCACCCGCTCCACCCGCCGAGCTGCGCTCCACCTCCCGGCTCCTCATGTCCCGAGTCACGGACACTTCTGAGAGTACAAGTGTCCCGGGACGCTTCTCAGACCCTGTAGAGCCTCTCAGCGGCAGGAGCGGCGGCACTTCGGCGTGTGGAGCGAAGGGAGGAACAGGTTCGTCCGGACCGGTGCCATTTTTGGGAGATTGTGTCAGTGATGCCGTGAACTCGTTTCCTGCCTGGGATAAATCTGTGACGTCTACAGCTTTGTGTTGAATATTCATGAGTTGTGCTTTGTGATTGGATGGATCCTGAACGTTCGTCATGTGATGTTTAAATGAAAAGATCTAGATCAGGGGTGGGCAAACTACGGCCCGGGGGCCACATGCGGCCCCGTTAAATGTTTTAATCCGGCCCGGCGATATTGTAAAAGTTAAAACAAAGTCAGATTTTTTTTTATGTAAATCTGTTATAAAGGGATATTTGACTTTTTTTTTTTAATGTAAAACATTTTAAAAACCATAAACGCAAAACGTACGTAAAAGAATTGTACCAGTATATTTTGAACATTTACTGTCAGTCTATGGAATCAGATGCTGAAAATATCAAATTTAAATTTTCAAGAAACAAACAAAAGTCTACACGTTTTGGTTTGAAACTTTTTTCCGCTTCAGATTTTTTCTTCCGTTTTCTTTTCTTTTTTGTCATTTGCACTTCAGGCACAAGCTTCGCTTAGGGGCGGTCCTTACTCTGATTGGCTGGTGAGAATGTGATTCGGCCCCTTGGTCAAATGTTAGAACCCAATGTGGCCCGCGAATCAAAAAGTTTGCTTAGAGTAAATTTTACTTGATAGTTTACTAATAAACACATTTAAAAAGGTCCGGTTCCATAACGTTTTTGAAAGCGGTCCAGATGTATGTCTATATACAAAATATACATAAAATGTGTACACACAAACCGTATATTTCTTCATAATTAGCCTGCTTATAATCAATACTTGACTGTCAAATTAATTCAGAAACCTTTTGACACATTTATTGTTATGTAACATCGTACGGAGCATACGCATATCTATAATGTTATCTAACTCATGACGTAAATGCAGGACTACTTTTAAAAATGCGCGAGAATAAAAATGTTCAAATAAAGTGCTTACCTTTAAAAAGAAAAGATCGAGGAAGAAATTGCATTAACAAAACCACCTTCTTTTACGTCTCGACTTCAAAGTTTCAACTTATATAAAGGTAAAAAATCTGAACATATCCCAACAATGAAAATATCCCAAAAAAAGTCTCATATTCTTTGTTTATGATCATATCGGACAAACTTGTTTAGTCTCACAGTGTGTAATATGAATAAAGGAATCTGTCCATTCAGGATGAAAAACTATTTTTGCTGTCGTCTTTTCTCTTCAGTGACATTTTTATATTGATCGCTTCCTTTTTCTGTCTCACCCGTCCCTACTTTCTCCTCTATTATTATTATATTCTTTTTAAAAATATGCTTTGCTAGATGGACTTTTAGGAGCGCAAAGTGTAAAAATGAAACATCAATTATTTTTACACAATTTGGTGTTGGAAATATTACATATGATAATAAATATTTACTCATTTTCATTGATCTTTCGTGTTCTAACAGAAGGAACTCGTCTTACCTAAACATCACGCTCATAATTTTCTGTAAATAATATATTTAAATACTCGCACTGCAGCCGTCAACGTTTTTTTTTTTAAATAATAAGCTACGTAATAGATAAAACGGGCAACAAAATAAAAAAAAAATTGCACGTCATTTTATCGGTAAAAACGTTTTTAGTTTTTGATGCGAGCAACAAGTGAAAAAGAAATAAAGTGTGTCACTAGTTTAAATGTCAGGAATATTAGAAATGCCACGTTCAGTTAGAAAACAAACCATACGGAGATGAGTATAAAGAATAGTTTAATTCAATCTTATAAACATTTATGTAGCAGCATTGTTCAGTAGATTCTGAGGTATTTTCTGAAATCTTAGAGAAATTCTCTCCCACATCTTGAGACGCACACGCACGCACGCACGCACACACACACACACACACACACACACACACAATCAATCAGCCGAGCATCTGGAGGTGTGTCTGGTGGTCCGTCTCTAGTGGCTGGTAAGGCTGGCACTCTCAGTGGTGCAATTTTGGCTGTGGAAGAATAAAAAGGAGATTATTAATTGGTTATTAACGAGGACGGATGAAGAACAGCGTGTGCAGGAAGTATTCAGACCCCTTTAAAACGTTACACTGGCACGGCTTAAGGCTGCCCACTGCTCTGCTTTGTGTGTGTGTGTGTGTGTCTCATTTCACTGGATAGTTTAATGCAGAACGCAACTTTGATACTGCCCCTAGTGGCCAGACTGACAAACTCACGCACTTTTTAACTTTCCAGTTTTGCAGCCATTTGTTAAAAAAAAAAAAAAAAAAAAAGGAAAACTGCTGACACTGGCATTTATTCATTCTTTGTCGAGCCACTTGTAGCTAATTGTTGCACCAATTAATTTTTACTGAACTATAATAAACAATGTTGCACTTTAAATACAGATGAAAAAAAAAAAACCAAGTAATGTTTGTTACCGATTATAATTCTGTGGCTTAAAACAACACAATTGTTATAAAAATTTCATAAATGTAGCAAAATTAAACACAGCATATAGACTTTAGAGAGTCTTATTATCATTACTTGTTTTTAATTATGAGTTAATACAAGTGTATTAGTTATTTAATAACATTTATTAATAACATTACAATTGTAATTAATAGTCCAATTTGTTTACCTGTTTTCATGTAAAAACACACACATGTAGTATAAAAAAATAGTGTTGAAAAAACACTCTCTCAAAATACACTTATCTTAAGAAAAACAAATTCCAAGTACGACAATATATTTAGTTCATACAAGGGGTGGGCGATATGGGTTAAAATTCATATCACGGTATTTTCTAGTGTACAGACGGTATCGGTATTATATCACGATATTGTGTGTGTGTGTGGGGGGGGGGTGTTATTTTATATAAAGTACGAAATTAAAACGCAAGGGGAAACCTGGAGAAGCAGCTGTCATTTTTAATACCGTATATCTGTTAAAAGTAGTCCAGACATTCATTTAAAAAAAACATTTAAATTAAATTAAGAGAGAGAGAGAGAGAGAGAGAGAGTGAGATAGACAGTGAGAGAGAGAGAGAGAGAGAGAGAGAGACAAAAATGGAGAGAGCCAGCGCGACTCACGCTTTCCCTCTCTTTCGCGCGCGCGTCTGAAAACAGACTTCGACCAAAATAAAACGAGCAGAATTTTCTCGTGCGCGCGTTTTTACGGGACTCGCGCTAATTAAAATATCCGCTCTAAAAAACCGGCACATTACAGACATGGAGCGGCACAGCGCATGCGCGACACATGCGCCTCGCGGGTGATCTATTAATGCAGTTTCTTACAACGCTTTCTGTATTCGATTAGCAATGTATCTGTGTCGTAATTAAAAGTTATAACGAAACAAATGTATTTTAATGTATTAAAGCGTTGATATGTGTCATTCATGTGTCATTCAAAAAGTACATTCATGAAAGTGCCAAGGTATCCACGATATTGCAAAATCCATATCGTGGCACAACTCAATACCGCTATTCACGTTAATACCGCTATACCGCCCAGCCCTAGTTCATACCCTTTTTTTTTTTTTTTTAGAAAAATCTAAAAAAAAGAAACAAATTATTAATAATTTATACATTTTTAATAATAATTATTTAATACTAAAGTATAATAATACCAATTTAAAAACTTTGAAATATTATCTTTTTTCACATGTTAAAAATATAAAATATATCTTAAAATATATTTGAGCTTATATATTTTAGAAAAAGAAAATATAACAAATCCAGAAATAAAAAAAAAAAAGAAAAAACCCACATCATTAACACCAAATCCAAATACAACAATATATAAGTTTATACCTTTTTCCAAAATAAAAAACAAATAAATAAAATTAATTGTTAAATGTATCTGTCATATGTTTCATTTTTATGTTAAAACACTAGAACATTAGAATCTCAAACACGGCCTCACCTTTTGTGCGCCGAGCTTCTTGTCCCCGCCCACAGAGAGCCCCGCCCCCTTGCTTTCCTTCCAGGGGTAGAAGCCGGAGTGGGGGGACGAGGGCAGCCGGTGGGGTTTGGACGGGGGAGACGAACCGCTGCTCTTGCGTTTCTTCCCCAAAGCCTTGTGATCCAGGCCGCCCGCCCTGCTGTGAAGCCCCTCCCCTCGGGGAGGAGGAGCTTCCGGGGAGGAGTGGTGGGCGGGGCCGTGAGTCCTCTTAAAGGCCCAGTGCGGCTCCGAGGTGGGCTGGAGGCGGGGCTTGGCGGCGGGAGAGAGGGAGCCGTTGGTTTGGGGCGGGTGAGAGGGCGGGGCCTTGCTGACGAGGGGCCGGCTCGTGCCGTGAGACACGCAGTTCTTGTCGGGACTGGCGGCGTCCGAGTCGCTGAAGGAGGACTTGCGCTTGCGTGGGACGGGGGCGTCGGCCCGTTTGCTGGGACGTCCCACCGGGTTCCGGGGCCGACTGGGGCCTGACTCTCCACTGGCTTTGGACTGGGAGTTCTCCGAGTGACTGTACGTCTTGCTGGTGGAAGAACTCTGCAGGTGGGCGGAGCCGGAGGAGGGCTTGAGGGAGGAGGTCACGTGACTTCCCGACTTCTTCCTGGAATGCTGGGAGACGGAGGAGGGCGAGGCGGGGCAGCTCTGGGACGGAGGGTCCGACGCTTGAGGTATTTTTCTGTGAGTGGTGGAGAAACGAGGAGTCGTGAGACACGAGAGCCGAGAGCGAGGAGAAGATCTCTAAGCTCAAAAAAGATGGATTGTCCAATATATTACAAACGCTGGCTAAAAAGAGTCTTTTGGATTTGAACGATACGTTTGTGAACGTTCAATTGGACCTTTGATTCAATTTCAATAATAAAACAAATATTTATGAGTGAGTGACAGAGTGAAAATATAATGAGGGAGTTTAAATTGTGTACGTAATATGAAAGTTGTGTATGTATGCTATACAGTATAAGCCCTAGGTCTTATTTTGAGGAGGGTTTAGCATTGTTTTAGCATCAAAAAGTAGTCGCGTTTAAAGCTGAAATCCAAATTCAGCTTTAAATGGTTGTAAATAAAGTCACTGTGAAAAGTCGAAACCCGCGTACATCATGATGACATCATTCATGGGCGGAGCTACATACTTTGTGGGTGTGCGAGTCAATTATGTTATTAGGCAGCTATATTCTCAGAACTTATGACTAAAAATAATTGGCAAAAATAAGTCATAGCAGAATTTAAAGTAAATCTGCTTGTGGATTGAAGCAAAGAAACAAGTGCGGATGGCATTTTGTCAAAAAAAAAAAAAAAAAAAAAAAAAAAAAAAAATGTAATCCAAATGCGTGAAAAGCACATTTCGGCTATTGAAGAGATCAAATGATCAGATGATGTTTTTAAGCGAATGTCATTTTTGTTTGTAAACCTTCAGGAGGATGATCATGCCAGCAGGGGGCGTCAGCACTTACTTCCAGAGGTGGGCGCTGAGATGGTTCTCCACCATGACGCTCATGGCTGACCGCAGGTGATGCAGCCGTCGGTCGAAAGTGAAACCGCCGTGACCCAGAGAACGACTCCCGAAAGAACACAACTGTGAACACACAAGCATCATCAGCCACCCTCAGCAGCTCAACAACACCTTACTTTTACTCCAACAACCTTCACTAGGTCTTATTTTCAGTTTGGACTTTATAATTCCAATCAGCCTAAAAGTCCGGGTTCTACGGGTCACGTGCCAATTAAAAACGTTCTAAATTCCTACTAGGTTTTATTTTCAGAATATATGCCATTTAAATATGTTTTTTTTTTTAAATCCTACTAGGTTTTATTTTTTTAGGACACGCGTCATTTTAACAATTTTTTAAATACTAGGTCTTTTTTTTTTAGGACAAATGCTTTTTTCCCTAATTATAAAAAAATGTAAAAAATACTACTAGGTCTTATTTTCGGGCCATGTGTTAATTAAAAACAAAATCACAACCAATCTTTTTTTCTGGATACGCGTCATTAAAATTTTTTATTTTTATTTTTTCAGTCTTTTTTCAGGACACATGCTAATTAAAAACATAAAATTCTACTAGGTCTAATTTTTGGGGGACGTCCTAATTAAAACTATTTCAAGCTCTTATTTTCAGGACTCACGTCAATTTAAAAAATGATTAAAATCGTACCAAGTCTTATTTTCAGGACATGTGTCAATTTAAAACCGTCTAAAATCCTACTAGGTCTTATTTTCAGGACACAAGTCCATTTAAACACGTCTGAAATCCTACTAGGTCTTATCAGGACACGCCTCAATTTAAAAATGTCTAAAATCCTACTAGGTCTTATTTTCCAGATAGGCCTTACAATTCAGAGCCCGAAACAACGGTGCTTTATTTGTAAGTAAAGGTGTGTGTTGAGTTTTACCGCGGCGGGTTTGGGATGCCAGGGCGTGGAGTGCCAGTCTGCCGGACCATCGTGACCCTCTCCTTCGCTCTCGTCCCCGGAGGCGTGGGGCTGGGCGAGAGGGGAGGGCATCTGCGTGGCTCCGCCCTCCTCCGGGTTGACCTTGTCCTCTTCCGCTCTCTCGGACGTCGGTGTTCTGTCAGGACGAGCGTTAGGGGTGAGCGATATGAGCAAAAATTCATATCACGGTATTTTCTACTGTACAGACGGTATCGGTATTTTAACGCGGTATTGAGGGGGGCATTACATTTTAGTAGATCGGATTAACATAATTGGCAAAATTTGGGAGAGAGCGAGAGAGAGAGCGACAGAGAGAGAGAAAGCGAGAGAGAGAGAGACAGAGAGAGCGAGAGAGCGGCTTCCTACGGTATCTTTGTTTCTGGTTTTCGTCGCTTTCTTTTCCTTTTTTACGTGAAACCATGATTTCCAAACAAAAACAGACCTTGATCACAGTAAAACAAGCAGATTTTCTCGCGCGCGTCTTTAAAACTAAAACAGCCGCTTTTCTCTTAAAGGCACAGCGCAGAAAACGGAGCGGCAGGCGTATGCGCGTCGCAGGTGTGATCTATTAATTCAGTCTGTTACACTGCTTTCTGTGTTCGATTAGTAATGTCTGTGCCGTCATTGATAGTTTTAAGTTACAACTTGTAACGAAACTAATGTGTAATACTGTATTAAAATGTTTATATACTTATATAAAAATCAAATTCATGAATTATCACGGTATGGCAAAATCCATATCGCGGTAAATCTCAATAACGGCATTCCCGTTAATACCGCCCAGCCCTAACGAGCGGATCCGTCCGCTCTTGGAAAGATAGATCTGCGGGTTGAAACCTGAAGGCGGGGCTGTTGGTGAGGGGTCTCCTGCAGAGGGGGGGTACTGGTGCGTCCCAAGGCGCTTCTGGGCTGGTGGACTGACTGGCGGGGTTCTCCGAGACCACGCCCGAGCGGTCCCGAGTCTTCGAGCTCATCTTCAGCTCCGCCACCAGCAGGTCGAAGTTTTTACTCCGCCCTTGCACTTTTCTTCGCTGATGGACGGAATGAATCTGAAAGGGAGGAGATGGTGTTCAGAAAACGTCATTGTAGACGGCGAATCTCTTTATTTGGCAAATAAACCCCGCCCTCTCTTTATCTGACGAGAGAATGAGAGAAAGTCCGAAGTTGCAAAGGAAATATTATCAATTACAGTTATTTGAAGTTATCAAAAGCAAAGACATAGCAGAAAACTGACGATAGAAGACGGTTGAGACTGAAAATAAGAGAGATAAAGTGAGATATAAAAATATCACCGTCCAAAAAGGGAAAAATGGACAGAGAAAATTGTTTTTCTTCCGGAATGGACAGATTTCTTTCTATTCATATTACGCACTGGGAGACTAAAGTGTGTCTGACATGTTCTAAAACGGTTCTATCGTTAGGATATGTTCAGATTTGTACCGTTTCAGATTTGTTCCATATGTTCAGATTTTTTAACCGTT
Organism: Paedocypris micromegethes; assembly: GCA_028031935.1. Classification (NCBI taxonomy): domain Eukaryota; kingdom Metazoa; phylum Chordata; class Actinopteri; order Cypriniformes; genus Paedocypris; species Paedocypris micromegethes. The sequence goes on from CM051497.1 coordinate 8,866,134, forward strand.
TATTAGGTTAAAACGTTTGAATAGAGGTAAAAGTTATTTAATGCATTTTCTCCCTTTATCTTTTCTTTGTAAAGTTAAGCACTTTATTTTTATTCTTGTTTATTTTTAAAAGGCAGCCCTGATTTTATGTCAAAAGTTAGATAACATTGCAAATATATGCTCCGTTCGACGCTACACAACAATAAATGTCAAATGTCAAAAGGCTTCTGAATTGTACCAAATGTATTAATCAGTTAAGAAGATAAATAAACCATAAAACCTCTAATAGAACGTCACCTCTAATAGAATGCCACCCCCTGACGGAAGAGTTGAAAAACACACCGACATGGCGGTCTGTTAGAGGTTTTACGGTGTGAATGTACAGAATTTGTTTTTTAATTTTTAAGTTTAATTAAAAATCGTTCACCTTTTCTCAAATTAAACGTACCATTAGTCAATGTAATGTCAGTTTGTCTCAATCTAGACCATCAGAACGTCTTTTCAGTGCCTGTAATGACATTGTTACATATGAGCGAGTTTGTTACTTAACGAAAAAAAGTTTCAGATTAATTACATTTTAAAAACTATTTAATTTAATTAAATTTAAAATCTAACGCAAAAGTGATTACGTTATGTATACTCTTATTCTTCGGCATTTAGGTTCGAGTATTTCATAATCACGAAAGATCAAACACCCCATTTAAAAACAAGTTGAAATATCGAAAAATCGCGATCATATTCAGAAAAATTGCAATAAGGTTTTTTTCTCAAAATGGTGCCGCCCTAGTGGTGATGATACTAAAGAATCATCCAGAAGCTCAGGACGGGTTGAATAACTGACGACTCTTTATGATGCGAACGCTGCGCTTTCACGCTCGAGGGCCGGATGCAGCGCCACTCCGAGACGCACACGCTGCAACACGCCCTGTTTGGGACGCGGTGAAATTGAATACGCTCTTCCCATTTTTTTTTTTTTTTTTTTTTTTTTTTTTTTTTTTTTAAATCGCAGACTTGCACAACATCACTGTTTTTTTTTCATTTTCTTTTTGTTCCATTTATGTCAAACTGCTGCATTAAGGTCCAACCTGGCAACCCCTTTCCAATGTAAGTCAATATTTCTGTCAATCACAAGTTTCATGTGCTGAATTAAAATGCTTAATTTTGTTTAAATGATCCAAAAGAGACACTAATTAATTGTGTGAAACTATCCGTCTGTTGTTTTTCCAGCTTCATTCATTTTGGGGTCGTGAGGAGCTGAAGCAAAATTCACCTTAGTGAATAAAATCAGTTCATTCAAAAACAAAATGGAATTACTGGTTTTAAAATGTATTTGTCTTTTTTAAATGTATTTTTGTTCTATTCATCATTCATTTACTTAGTACATATTTCGGTCCATCACAACATATGTCATTTATCTTTCAGACTAGCAGGTGCTGTTTTTTTTTTGTATATTTTGACAGAGTTAAAATGTCAAAAAAAAAAATTGAGAACAAAAAAAAAAAAAAAAAAAAAAAAAAAAAAAAAAAAAAAAAAAAATGTGAATTTATAGATGAGTAAAAAAATGATGTTTGAAAGTGAGCTACTCACATTGCAGGTCAGAAGTCGAGTACAAACTTTCTTTCTTTCAGGGTCCAAGACGGCACAGTGTTTGTCGAGGTCACATTTTTTAACTGTAGAAAAAGCAAACCAACGGTCAAAGCCCAAACTAATCGCTCACTGATGACATCACAAATTGAGTTCTGCCATCGGGTGACATGGAGGACTTACTGGACTTACTGGTGTCTCCTCTCTGAGGCTGCGCTCTCTCCGTGGAAGGCGGCCGATTGGGCGACGGGCCCCCGTGTGGCCATGGGGGGTCTCTGTGTGTGGGGGGAGGGGGGCTCCGTGAAGGCTCGATGGGAGTGGGTTGCTTGAAAACTGCGGATTCTGATTGGGCGGAGTTGGATGGCGAGTGCCTGGAAGATTAAAAGTTACGGTAAAACCTCTAATAGAACGTCCCCTCTGGTAGACCACCAGCCTTAAATATGCACATATATTCACATCCTGTGTTGTTTGGGGCTCGTGTACGAACACAAAGGTTGAATTTAAATAATAACAATGTGTATAAAAGCATCCAACTCCAGATCTTCAGGTCAAAGTCTTGACCACTGAAATGTAATGTGGTATATATAAAATAATTTAAATAAGTTGCCTCAGAGAGACTCCAGTCAGCGGGAATCTGCTCTATTAGTCCCTATAACAGACAGGCAGCAACAGCGCCACCCGTCCTGGGAATGGTGAACAGGTGGAAATGCAGCAGAGTCTCTGCTCACACAACGAGATACATTGATAGTCCCTTATACAATTACCTTATTTAAACATCTACCGTCTCCTTTAGAGACAAATCGCTTCAATTGCTCGTTTTTACTACAAAACGGGATCATGTAAACGTGTTTGTGATTTATTGTAAAGAGTAAAAAGAGTTCAAGAACTGCGTGCAGCACACGCAAGCTTCTCATTGGCTCCTCCAAAGAAACAATTCTCTCCTAGTGCTGTTGCTACATGTGATAATCAGAAATTGTGAGACGAGTCATCATTATGAGACATTGTGTCCAACGCGTTGAAAACAACACCGCCTCTAGTAGAACGCCGCCTCTAATTGAGCGCTACCTTGACACAAAAATTAGTCCGCCATGGCGTTCTAGCAGAGGTTTAACGACATTTTCTGACGCGTCAAATCGGCAAAAAACAAACTCGGTCCAAAATCTCACCAAGCTCCGTCCTTCGAAGGCTTCGAGTGTCTGAACGGCGGCGGCGTGGAGGGGGAGTGGGCCTTCAGAGACGCCACGTGCTGGTTCCGGCTGCTCCAGGAGGACGAGGAGGTTCCGTGAGAGGGCGACGTGTGAGCGTGACGGGGCCTCTGCTGCTGGGACGGCGGCGGGGTGGAGCGGAGGTGTGCATAGAGCTTCACCAGGGGGCCGTGTCTCCTCTCGCAGTGCTTCTCGAAGGCCTGGGGCTTCACCACCTGACCGCAGTGGCCACACACCACCAGGTAGAAGTCGTCGTGGCCGGGAAAGTGGCCGAAGATGGACATATCTGCACATGAAGCACAGGGCGACCATCACGACACGCAAGAAGCCGTCATTAGTGTCAATGCCACCTCAAAGCAGACATAGTGACGCGTGTGGGTCAAAGGTCGGTAGTCTTTTAGGCTAAGACAAGAAAAAAAAAATTAGAATATTTGAAAACGTATTTCAGAAAGGGCAATAAGGCGACTAATCTGCCATGGCAGAGTTGAGGAACGTGCAAGCACGGCAGCGAACAACATTATCAATTCATGAAGATTGTCACACATGCTTCACAACTATCTTGTTTTGTTGTTGCACAGTTGTATTTTTGCACAACCTTCTCTTTGCCATTTGCATTTTTGCCTTCACTATTGTCATTTAATTTGTCTTTACTCGTTTTCTGTTAAAAACGTCTTTCTTTCTCTGTTTTTTTGCTGATGTAGAACACAAATATTTACCCTAGTGGAATTAATAGTCTATCTTATGTTATCTAGCAAAGCTAGAAAAAAAATTATTTAAGTATTAATAAGTAAATTATATATTTGGAGGTGGGCGCCACACGTGTGGCAGCAGCTTCTGTTTTAGTTGTACTTTATTTGCATTCATATTCTTTATCTTTATTTATGGTTTACCATCGGGGCTGCTGCAAAATGTACATTTCTCATTGTTGGGACAAATAAAGTTTTTCTTCTTCTTCTTGACGTTCAGTCCAATAAAATGTGGTCGTTGAGTCCCAGATACTGAAGCGCAGATGTGCCTGGCTTTGTTAGCAAACTACTGTAAAAATATTTTAGCAGGCGAAGTCTTTTTTGCCCTGAAATAGTTATAAAACGCTGCAATTCCTGTAATGTTTTGCTTTAAAATCAGCAGGTTTATTACTTGCGTCGGTTTTTAACCTCTTGAGCTCTGAAATGATATTCTTTTTAAAACTTGCTTTGCTAAATGGGCTTTTGGAAGCACAATCTATCATGTTTTCTTCGACCTTTCTCAAAAGTGACACATCTTCGTGCTCATAACTGTGCACAAATAATAAAATGACATACTTCCTTTGTAAAGACTCTACAGCCGACAGAACTACCGTCCTATTCACCGCCATTTTCACTATAATGCAAAATTTGCATTATTTGTCTGGAAAATTTGCAAAATTTGTCTGGACAATTGGACACTATAAGATGCTCTAAGACCACGACAACATGGTCGATCCATTTTTGCACGTCAGGGGTTAAAACGAAAACTCTGTGACGCACAGTGACCGGACAAGGGCACTAAGACCCAGGAGGTTAAAAGAGCCACGTCTGGCCCGCGGGCCGTAGCTTCACGGCCACTGATCCAGGAGACGCAAAAAGAGCCACGTCTGGCCGGCGGCTGTAGCGTCACCACCCCTGATTTAGGAGACGCCGCGACAGGAAGTGAGCAGAGCTTACCCTCTTTTCTCAGCGTCATGGTTTCCATCGACTTCTTGCCGTTTTTGCTGTATTCTTCTCCATCACAACCTGGAAACAGGGAGAAGACGTGTTAGAGAACAATCACCGTCTCCGTACCAGACCACAGCCACCGGGCATCAGAGTTTGAGTTCAATTTTGGACTATTGTGATGGTTTCCCCTGCAGAAAAAAGCGTGAAGTCTGCAACGCTGAGGGTGTCACCTCAGTTGAGGGAAACTGAATGAAAAGGGCGAGTTATGGACCGAATGGCACTTCACCGTTGACTGGGGCGACTAGCACCACATCGAGACGCGTTCGGCTGGTTTATTTCATATTTTTGCGGGCAGTAAATCGCAATCTGTGCCGTGAAGCGCTCATCTGTGAAGCAGTGGGTGGGGCCAAAACACAAACTACCTGCGAATCCGTCCACAGTTTGCGGATGTGATAAAGTGGCCGCAACTGACCAGAACACGCGGTTCGTAGGGCGACGCGTGGCCTGCGGGTTGAGTTGACGTGAAAAGCGACGCGCAAACACGCTCTTTTATGACGCCACGGGCCAGGGAGACAGCGCGAGCCGGTAACACGGCCGGCACTAGGACCCGGCAGGTTCTTTGTTTGGGTAACATGGTTCGGGATGCCGTGTCTTTTCCACTAAAAATAAACCACATCCGTGTGACTTTTTGCCAGCGGATGGAGAAATACGAGCGACGAGGCTTTCACTCACCGTCCGACGCCGTCAGAGTGGTTCTTTCCGACCAGACGCTCCAGCTTTGGCCAACGAAATCATCGAGACAAGGCAGCCGCCGTTCCAGAGCAGCCATTACTTTAACTGCGCGTTCACGCACCGCCATCATCACTGCGCGGCAAAGTCCTGACGTCAATTTGCTCGCCCCCGCGGGCGGAGGGGAAACCTACGTGCGCGCACACTGTCGAAGAGCGGATGTGTTTACGTATTATGCAAATAATCGGAACCGGCGTCGAACTTCATATTCCACGCGGAATTCTTAATGCCGCTCTATGTAGTGTTTTTTCTTGCTCAATTGTTAAATATATTTCAATATGTACTATTTTTACCAACTGAAAATGTTCAGACATTTTTACGAGTTTAAAACTAGCCCATACATAGTTATTTAACACGGTGTCTTTTTGATGAGACATTGATTAAATTTGTAAACGTGAAATACGGTACCTATTTTTTTAAGAGGTTAAATTGTTGTTTTACAAGGCTGCCATCTAGTGGTTACAAAGGTAACATCAACTTTTAAAAATATTTTAAATCAGAAACTTTATTCACCACGTAGCATAAGTATACACACACACACACACACACACACACGCTTACTTAATGTACTGTAAATTATTATGATATCTAGATTGCCAAAATATTTTTCTTAAAAAAAATCTTGCTAAAAATGTCTGATTGTAGTTATGAACAGTGACATTTAATTAGCGAAAGCGAGTGACGACAATTGTCTGAGACTGGCGACCATTTCCTTTTTTATTTTATTATTCAAACAGCTGCTTTGAAATCTAGTCAAGAAACACGTTGTTTAAAACAGTAAAAACCGTTAATACAAACTAAAGACCAACAAGATTCACACAATTATCATTTTAATGACTATATTATAGAAAAAAACCCACGTGTGATTTCATTCCGTAAAGATGGTACAACTTCCCACAAATGCAAAAAAAAAAAAACACGATTACAGTTGTATTTGTGTACGTAGTGTATAACAAGTGCCACGATTCTTCATTTACAGTGTTAAACAACAAACAGCAGTTTGACCAGATGTTTCTCGGCAGAAGCTGAAACTGCGGCCGTATGGCGAAGACTGTCATGAGCAAATCATACGAGAAAGTCACTTAAACGACATCCAAAACGTAAGTACAGACGCAATCCTCGGAGAACGTGTCACACACACACACGCGCGCGCGGACGAAAAGGAACCAATAAATAGGCTTAAAAAATGCGTCGGTGAATCTGGTTGAGGCTCGGACGCGTGTCACCTTCTCCCGAGGTTTCTCTTCATCTCTTCAGCTTCACACAGATTTCAACTCAAATACAAAGCGATAAATCAGTAACGGTCACACGGACCCGTCTGGCGAATCAGAAATGCTTCACTTTTTTGGCCTAGTCTCAGGAAACCTGCACGATAATCAAACACACACACACACACACACTGAAGGAACGGTAAGCTTATGGCGTTTATAAATGTAGTGAAGTTGAATAAAGCCGTCTGGCTGCGGTTAGGACGATGACACGCCTTCCTCGGCGTCGGGCGGCGGATTGGCGGGTTTGTGGAACGGCGTCTCTTTGTAGATGAACCAGCAGTTCCCGGCCCACAGGATGAGGTTTAGGAAGCCGAAAAGCTTACGGGAGAGAAACAAGTCAGAAACACCATTCAGAACACAAACAAACACACCACTTTTCTTTAAAGAAAAATGACGCATTATATTTTTTCAATTGGCCAGAATAACACAAACAGGACAATTTCTGATTGACCATGAAAAGTGTGTGTTCAGTGTTTATCACTAGGCCATAACATCCCACATCTATATATATTGGTTTATATATGGTCATTCACATCTATACTGGTATCCTGACTTATTAAATTAATCCGTGCCGAGAGCCGCTTTGTTCGGCAAAAATTTTGTTAGCAGAGTCGCATTTTACATATAATCCCTGACGTACGCAAGGATTTAAATATTACACAAGGAAAGTTGATTACTAGTTGAAAGCATTACTTCTGTTGTATTTTAGGGCGTCACAGAAGATAACACACACACAAAAAAAAACTCGACTGCCGCTTGACCAACCGCACTGTTCTAGTGCAGGTAAATCACATTAGTGTCATAAATATCAAACGTACATTTCGAAAACAAAACGAACGAAAATGTTTCACAATCATGGTTGTTTTTTTATTTTTCGCTTCTAAATCAAAAACCAAACGTAAATGTGAAGCATTTTCATTTGTTTCTTCAAAATTTACGTTTGATTTTTTTTTTACACTGATTCCATACTCGTGACCGCTGCTGCGCGAAACCGCAGGTGAGCCACACCCACTGGGTCACGCCCACTGGGACGGTGCTACCATTAAATTAGGGCGGCGCCCCAGAATACGACAGAATACGAAGTAATGCAAGATCAACTTTCCATTGTAATATTTAATCGCTGTGCACGCACCGTATAAATGCTGGATTAAGATGGCAGAATTGTATAGATGCTGGATTAAGATTGCAAGGGGTGTGGAACTGAGATCGCGATCTTTTAGTGATTAATTGTGCACCATTTTGAGAAAAAAACCTAATTGCGATTTTTCTGAAAAATATTGCGATTTCGATGCGATTTTCGGTTTTTGCACTTTAAGTGCATGAAACTAAAATTATTAATAAAATATATTGTTACGTTTACAACACAGTTAAATAAACTACACACAAAGTGATTGAGGTAATGAGATAGTCATTTGTTTTTTTTTATTTAACAGTCTGAAACACAGAAACTTAAAAAATTATCTCTTATTTGAAATTAAATCAGACAATGTTGTCAACTGGCAGAAAAATTAAAAAGTGAACAATCCTTAATAAAACATATTTTTAAATACCTTTCTTACTGTGAAATGGAAAACAAAACAAGTCTAGTGCAATCTACTGTCATTTAGAGAACATAAAACTTGCATTGTGCACATTTCACTGACACCAAAAAAAATGCTCCGATGGCATGTCATAAAAAGGCAAAATGGAAAACTTAAAACATTGTAAAAAATGAAAAATCACCAAACATAAAACATTATTATTATTATTATTATTACTACTAATATTAGTGTGATTTTAAAGATGCTGGTATGAATGAGTCGTGTTTCCTCTAGATCTACACTTGCCAGTCTTTTGCTCCACGTCGTTGTTCGCGAAACCAAAAAAAGCTCCAAATAGCCGAAGTTCCACCGTTCTTATGTACCGCTGGTCATTTCTGATTGGTCAGCAAGCCAGTATCGGGAGATTCGACAATTTAGATTGGCTAATAGGCGTGTCACTCAAACGTCAGAGGCGGGGTAAAAAAAAAACGCAACGGTTTGAAAATCACGGGAGTTAAAACCGCAGTATCGATTCGATAACGGTGAATCGTGCAGCCCTAGTATATAATGTATACTAGTGATGCACCGAAATGAAAATTCTTGGCCGAAACCGGAAAAGAGGAAAACCGAAACACCGAAAGAAATGATGGCAATTGTTAGTAGTGCCATTTCATTTATTGCTATGAGGGTGTGCTAACTTTACTAAGGCATTGCAAATACATACATTCACAATAAAGTTTCAAAGAATAAATGAAACTTTTGTTATAAATTATGCAAATATTCATTAAGCATATTGCAACAATCAAGAGTGTAAAATATAATTCATACTAAAATGTTCAACTTGTCCCACTCAGGTGTACATAAACGATAATAGACACGCCCACTGGCCTGCTGAAAGGTTGTAAAAATAAACGTTCTTCGCACGTATAGTTGTGTAAAATCAAATTGTGCATATTTACAATGCAATCTAACTTATATTTAAAAGTAGCACTGCGTTTATATCACAAGCAAGTACAGTACGGGATATAAATATTCAAACAAAGTGCTGAACTTTCAAAACTTCACTTCCTGTGAACCAACTGCAATCGCTATTCATTCCATTGCAACCGCGAATAATCTGATAATGTGCTGAGAATTTTAATTCAAATCAATTGCATCCATAAATACAGATGGCGATTGAGATGAAGAGAGAGAAATACAGGGGGGAAAAGAGAAAGAGAGAGAGAGATACAGATGGAGATGGAGAGAGAGAAATACAGGGGGGAAAAGAGAAAGAGAGAGAGAGAGAGAGAGAGAGAGAGAGAGAGAGAGAGAGAGAGAGATCAATGATGGAGATGGAGAAAGAGAAATACAGGGGGGAAAGAGAAAGAGAGAGAGATACAGATGGAGATGGAGAGAGAGAAATACGGGGGGGAAGATAAAGAGAGAGAGAAAGAGAGAGATAAATACAGATGAGATGGAGAAAGAGAAATACAGGGGGGAAAGATAAAGAGAAGAGATAAAGAGAGAGAGATAACTACAGATGGAGATGAGAGAGAGAAATACTGGGGGGGAAAGATAAAGAGAGAGAGAGATAAATACAGATGAGATGGAGAGAGAGAATACAGGGGGGGAAGAGAAGAGAGAGAGATAAATACAGATGGAGAGAGAGAAATACAGGGGGGGGATATAAAGAGAGAGAGAGATAAATACAGATGAGTGAAGATTTGGAAACTCCAGGGGGGAAAGAGAGAGAGAGATACAGATGGAGATGGAGAGAGAGATACATATGGAGATGGAGAGAGAGAAATACAGGGGGGAAAGATAAAGAGAGAGATAAAGAGAGAGAGATAAATACAGATGGAGATGGAGAGAGAGAAATACAGGGGGGAAAGAGAAAGAGAGAGAGAGAGATACAGATGGAGATGGAGAGAGAGAAATACACGGGGGGAAAGAGAAAGAGAAAGAGAGAGAGAGAGAGAGAGAGAGAGAGATACAGATGGAGAGAGAGAAATGAGGGGGTAAAAGACAGAGAGAGAAATAAAGAGACAGAGAGAGAGAGAAATACAGATGGAGATGGAGAGAGAGAAAAACAGGGGGAAAGAGTGATAAAAGTGATAAAACCGAAAATGCACTTTTCAGCCATTTTCGGACGGAAGTTTCCGGTGGCCGAATATTGGGTGCATCCCTAACGTATAGTAAATCTCACCACGGAGGCGTTGAGGCGACCCATGGCCGGGGACGAGGAGGCCACACACTCTGAGCAGCCCACTAGTAGATGCCCCGGGTCGGTGGCGTACTTGACGTCGGTCAGGCCTTTCGCCCAGGCCGCCGACGAGACCAGCCAGAAGAAGGCGAAGACCCCGGTGATGAGGAGATCCTGAGAGGGAGACACGGGTTTTTTTATTTAGTTTTAGTCAGTCTAAACAAACTCAGTTTAGTTTTAGTCCCAATGTGCTCATCTTCATTTCTTTTAGTTTGAGTCCACGGCATTTTAGTCGACTAAATTACAGTATAGATTTAGTCAATGGAAATATAAGTGCTATATATTGTAAATGTTCACTAAAGTTGCTGTGTCTTAGAAATCTGAATACGTAGTTAACTATGAACACTTTGGAAAAACATTTCTTCTTCTTTAACTGTATCAAATGAACTTTTCTTTCAATCCAAATAAATGAGTTCTCATCAATGGAACAACAACAACGAGAAAAATAAATACAGTAAAATAAAATCAATGATAATTGCATCAAGTTTAAGTAACAAACGGTTGCAAGTGTAAAACGAATCCATATCTGCTCTCACACCGCGAGTCCTGATTGGTTCTCGTCTCCTGATTGGTTCTCTTTGCGCTTGCACCCGCCTTTCTCCACAAGCTCGGATTATGATTGGACGTCGTCAGCAAAGGCATTTTTGTTTAGTGTTTATTCGTCGACGAAACTGTCAATCAATGTAGTAATAGTTTTCGTCCCCGAGCGGCAGTTTTTATATAGCTCTCGTTTCGTTTTCATCAGGGTAAAAGTGTCGTTGACCAAGACGAAGACGAACATTTTTGAACGATGAAACGACGTGTTGACTCACGCTGGTCGGGCCTCGGCTGGACTCCCTGTAGAGCTGCTGGAAGCCCAGGTAGAGCACCAGGGTGAGGGTGGCGTACAGGAAGGCCAGCACACCCACGCCCACGAAGAACTCGGCCGAGGAGGAGTAGTCGCCCTGAAGGTAAGTCACGTTCTTGTTCCCCACGCAGTCCAGGATATCGTACGGCCGACCTGGAAGCCTGGAGAAGAGACATCACTGATGTACGTGTGTGTGTGTGTGTGTGT
>CM051497.1:8913485-8936939 GCA_028031935.1 Paedocypris micromegethes
TTTTTTTTTGTGCTTAGATTTTTTGTTTGTTTTGTTTTTTTGTTTTTTTCCGTTTTGATTCGTTTATATATTTTTTTCGTTTGGATTTTTGGCCTAAGTTTCTGGTAGAAAAGCATTTTAGAACACCGTGAATGTTCTGGCCAGTTCACTGAACGCGGAGTCAAACATGACTGACTTTCTGACCGCAGTTACCGGAAGATTCCGGGAGATCGGTGCGAGGGAGGAATTACGCCGGAAAGGAAGGAGATCGATCTGAGTAAGAAATGTGTCAGCAACCTGTTGAGGACCGAGCTGTTGGTGAGAAACCACTTTTTTTCTCACTTGAAACCACTTTTTTTTTTTTAATATATATAAAACAATTCATTTTATATTAGTATAATCCACTGTTTTGCACTTTAATTACTATAGAAGCTATAAGATTATTTGCCATATTCTGATTCAAACTACATGCAGATTTTACTTATATAATAATCAGCTTTTGAATTTTTTTATAACAGTGTAAAAAAAGTCCATGTTTTTCATGTTTTGTTACACACAAAAACGCTAAAATGTTTTTTGTTTGCTTTTGAATATTTTTTCTATATAACCTTTTTTATTTTCTTATTTAGTTATGTTTTAATCATAAAAATATGAACAATCATTTAGTAATAATTGATATTTTATGCTTAAACACACGTTTAATTTACGCTATAATAATCCAAAGCAATTTACAAAAAATGTGGAAAGCAAACTGTGTGTACACAAGAAGAATACATAAAATATATATTTTTTCATTAAAAACATTTAAGAGTTTGTTTTTGTAATATATATTTTGAATTCTGTTTTAAACAGCGACATAAAACCTATTTTTCCCATCATGCTCTTTTTCAGACAGAGTCGAACTCCGCACCGATAATCGCTGTGGTCCTCGCGGTCCTGCTGATCAGCATCGTCGCTGGAGTCGTCTTCGTAAAAAAATACGTCTGTGGAGGAAGGTGCGTCTCTAGCTCTCGTCAGTTTCCTCTGGAGAGTATGAATGATGTCGCGGCCTGATGTCGCGGCCTGATGTCGCGGCCTGATGATGTCACTGTATGAAGTCTCTGATGTCACGATGTTAGGTTCGTCTGCGAGCGGTCTTCTTCAATCTTATCTCACTTTACCGCTAGATGGATCTTGCCGTCCCAAAACTAGTTCTAAAAGTACAGGGTTTGTGAAACCAATTGAGTCTGGGAAGTGCTCAAATCTTTTTCTCTCCTAACGTCTCCCTTCCTTCTAACTAACTTCTAACGTTCCTTCTTTCTTCCAACGAGCTGAAATTCTCCCAGACTCCCGTTTATTAAAAAATAGCAAAGTTCAGCAGCAGCGAATCACAGCGCGACACGTTGAAAATAAGAAAATAAGATAGAAAATGATAAGAAATCAATTAATTAAATCATTATAAATGCTTTGAAAGCTTGATCTACTCAACACACGGTCTGATGTCACGGCCTGATGTCATTTTCTCTGTTGATGTTGGTTGGTCAGGTTCCTGGTGCACAGATACTCCGTGTTACAGCAGCACGCTGAAGCCAACGGCATCGACGGTGTGGATGATGTCAGCGCGCTGGAGGTCGGCAAGAACTATGAGCGCGACAATTCAGACGAGGTACGAGCTAAAAGTGACGTCTGATGCTCCACCATTGCTCCTCCTTTCAGATCAGTTTTCATTGGTGCGTAGAGAAGAGCAGGTTTCTTCTGGTTCTCCGGTTCTTCTGGACCCAGAAATGGAAAAGCAGAAGAGGAAGAATGAATGAAAGAATGTAGATGAATTAAAAGCATTCATGTCTTCCAAACAAGTAGTAGTAACGAGATTAGTCAAGAGTAGCAATTAAACCTGGACCAGGTTTCTTACTAACTTACAATTGCATAAATTCTGTGCTTTTTCAGGAACTTCTGGACTGACGTGAACGTGGCGCATCCAGTTCGGTTTGATACAATTCGTCCGTCTTTCCCATCCACCTTCACTTCAAGGAACGGAAGGATGGATCTGACTCCAGTCTTGTAGGGACAAGTAGATAAATACGGCTTTTTACCGCAAAAGTGTTTTCTGTTGTTGCTTGTCATTTTTGTATTTAAGGTGGTTTCTGATTGGCTAGAATTGCCACGATTATTTGAGATATGATTACGGTACAGAAGAGTCCAGACGCGAGTGTTGAGTCGTGAAGATTTCACTGGTCTCCTGCTTCAGGGTTTCTATTCCACCAAAGGTTTTAATAGCGATGAACTGGTTTGATGTGTTTTTTTTTGTTTCGTTTTTTTTTTTTGACGCGGTGTGTAACAATAGAAGCTCATTTAGAGTTTGCAGAAAAGTTGCGGAATACTGGATTTTGTAAAGCTTGTCTGCTTCGTCTCATTAACACTAGGCGATTACCGAAAAGTGATTAAAAAAAATACTTTTCTTTTGCCGTATTATGTTGTTTTAGATAAACTATGCACTCGCCGTCTCATCTATGCACAGTCTGTTCATACAGAGATGAACTGTGACTGAGAAATGGTGGATTTTCATTGGCCGTGATGGATCTCGCAGGTGAATCGGCATGTGTAGATATATATATAATGCGGCTTCAGAGCGCACAAGTGAATTTGAAACCAATCTAATTTTAAACGTGCATTAATAAGCTAGTTTTAGCTCAAAAACTTCCTCAGGGGTTCCGGCGGTTCTGGACGAGCTTTTCGCGGGAATGTGGCTTTTCTGAAACCGATGAAATGCTGTGATTGTTAAATGTGATTGCCAATAAACTCTCGGACTTCACACTGGGTTTATTCTCGTGTACATTATTTAAATAACTGATCGGTGGCTGAGTGTGGTTTGCTGACTATGCACTTTCTAGAGTCTCTAGACCATTTTGCCCCAGGCAATATAAAGTATCACAAATTTGTCTTATGGATATGATTTTGACTTTAAGATTTGTCCCAATGATGCGACTGTCCCAATATAGCAGAGTTCACAGCATTTATTCTCGTGCCGTAAATATATGCTGTGAACTCTGCTTTATTGGGACATATTAGTATGTTTTTTGTTCTAAAGTCTCATTTTTTATTTTTTTTTTTCAATTAACGGGACTGTACAGAACATCAGTGTAACAACAATGAAAATAAAAAGTATGTTTAAAAAAAAATTCAAATTTTAATTGTCATATACACATTATACATGGTACAACATGCAATGAAATGTATTTGTACAGTCATCCAGCTTTTAAGCATGGTTGGGGAGGTACATGCTAGAAAGAGATGCCATAAAAGAGGAGAGATAAAACTACAATAAAATCCAAAACAAACAGATATGAATAAAACAAAGAAAACTATGAAGACAAATAAATGAATAAATATACAATAAAATGAGCAAAATACAAAAAAGGGACTCAAGTGATCCATGTAAAGTGAAGATGTTTAAAGTGTCCAGTAAAGTTTTTACTCTTTTTAGTAAAATAGTGTGAATGTATTTTTACAGGAAGAATATAAAATATCCGACAGTGTGAGATGTTAATAATCCTTTAGTCCTGTTGTTTTTCTGCTCATCGAGAGACTGAAGGCCGTGCGAGAGGCGTGGCCTGTGACTGTAGGCGGGGCGTGTGAGGGTCGGTTTATCGCGGGACTTTCTTCCCCTCAGTGCGCCATTTTGGTTCGTGAGAGAGACGCGTCGTGTGATTGGGTTCCAAGCGCCGCTAGCGGAGCCAATCAGAGGAGCATCGGGCGGCGGCGCAGCTGGTGAGTAAGTGCGGTGGAGGCGGCGCGCGCTCGGTTCGCCCGCGATTGGTGTGTGGCCGACCAACCAAATGACTAACGCCACTATAAACAGGAATTGTGCGCGTGGAGCTTCGCGTATGTCCGCCGGTTCGGACGTTGTGCGGTTAATTTCGCGGGTTTCGTAACGGACGAGGAAAGCTCGGCCCAACTCGCGCCGCGCTTTGTTTGACGATTTCTCGGGCCTCGAGCGCTCGAAATCGCCCAAACGGTCGCGTGTGGTTCGAAATCTAGTCAAAGTCTGATTAGTTTACCTCAGGTTTAACGATTTAATGAACTGGTTTCGCGGAAAAAGGCTGCAGCGCTAAGGGTGCGCGTGCCAGCGAGACAAAAGAGCGATCGCGCGGCCGTCGACGGTTCAATTTGTATTTCTGTGCTTTTTTTTAAGGAAACTTTTTATTTCGTTTTATTGTAAGTTATACAGTATAAGCCTGCGAGACGAACAAATGATCGAATCTCCAACACGTTCCTGATTATCTCCAGGGTCTCGCTTTAATCTTAATCTATAGTTGTGTCCCAAACCCTTTATAACTTCCCAATAGATGTTCTGTTAACTTAAAAACAAACACAACATAATAGTTCACTTTTTTTAATTGAGGTTTGAAGCCACTGGTACTCAACACAGCCCTTATAAATTACGCCAAAACGGATTCAAATCCTCGAGCGCGTGCAATAAACGGAAGTGCTATTCTTCAAAATCTTTAACACGAAGAATTTTGACGTGAGATAGTTCGCGACTTTGTTAAATGTAGTTGTGTCACTGTCACACTTTTCAAATTAGCATCAATTCATTTAAATAAACTTAAGATGTTTCTTTCAATTTGGTTAATTGTGTGCATGCATGTAAACACACGTGTGTACAGACTATAACATTTGTATACGTACTCGATAGTTAGTGTGATGGTCAACATGGCCACTAGGGGACGTATCGAAATCCTGTTCCCTACCTCTGGACCGTACCAACTGCTGTATATGTAGTTTTTTTTAATTCAAACAAAAGTGAAATAAATGTAATTTTTGCTGTGTCTATTTGTCCGATTTTTGGCTGTGGGGGCAACATTCAAATCAGCAATTTGAGGTTTTATTGGAAAATATTTCAAAGATTCCTATGAAACGTCTTGGAGGTGGGGAAAACCATACACTAGTTCAATTTTGGACACATATTATTTAAATCAGCACCAATTGATCATCGTGTTTTTGTCTTCAGATTCAGGTGATTTAAAGAAGTCGCCTGTACCAGTTACAGAAGTATTTTTACCTCCTGTGAACGTAGCTCCGCCCAACACAGATGTGGACACGCCCCGTCAGATTCAAACCGAAATTTACTCATATAAAGCCGACACCTTTTTTAAAGCATCGTCTATTGATATCGATGAGTTTTCATAAACTAAAGACCTTTCATTCAATTTGATTAAAAGACTGTTAGTGTACTAATATACAGTGTATATATACACTGTTATATACAGTTAGTGTACAGTACTTATATACACGTGTGTGTGTGTCTGTCTATATGCTGTGCTGTATATAAAATGTAGGTACATTAAGTACTCTCATAACGTGGCCACTAGGGGACGTATCGAAGTCCAATTCCCTACCACTGGACCACAAATGCCATATATGTTGTTATTACAGGTCAGACCAAAAGTATTTATACCATGTGTGGACATAGCTCCGCCCAAGACAGATGTTGACACGCCCCTTCCGACACTTATCTAAAGCATATGCATTTTTTAAAATAACTTTCCGTTTGATTTAATGTCGTTTTTTTCCCTTCAGATTGCGTTCCAGACATGGAGCACTACACCACCAGCGCCACCACCAGCAACGGCGAGCAGATGGTGGTGCAGGCCGGCGGCGCACAGATCCAGCAGCAGGTCGCCCCCCGACTAGCCTTTCATTGAACAATGATTATTAATGTTTTACTTTGAATTGCCGTTAAACCACGGATTCGTTTTATTTTGTGTCAAACGCAATTCATTGAAAACGACACGAAAACCAAAGCTGATCTAATTATCAAATATACCGTATTTACGCGAATATCACACGGATAAATGCCCCACCCCTATTTTTCATTTTTTCCCGTTTTATTTTACATTTCTGGCTAAATTGATTTAGTTTTCTCTTACAAGTACAATTTTTTCTTTCCTTTTTTTTTACTTACAAAAATGTTTTTTACTTGTGACTCGTATCATTTCAGTGTCGTTTTATTAGAATAATAGTTAAAAAAAAAATCTATTTAGTCACATAAACTCCACCTCCCATAACCCTTAGCGGCTCCCATGAGCCTTTGCACGCCAGACTAAAGCTGAGCTCAGTTTATGTTAGACGTAAATATCAGAATTTTCTCAGAGCCATTTGATGTTTTGTTTTCTTTCTCTGAAGCGTTTGCGTTCTTATGGACTAGTTTTCATGCGCTACCGGATTCAATGTGGTTTGTCTTTTCAAATGTGCATTTTTGAACCCGTCAGGTCCAGGGTCAGCCGCTGATGGTGCAGGTCAGCGGAGGTCAGCTCATCACATCCTCAGGACAGCCCATAATGGTCCAGGCCATGACCGGGGGTCAAGGTCAAACCATCATGCAGGTGCCAGTGTCGGGGGCTCAGGGTCTGCAGCAGGTCAGTGGAGCCCGTCCCGTTCAAACTGTGTGTGTGTGTGTGTGTGTGTGTGTGTGTGTGTGTGTGTGTGAGAGAGAGACAAAGTGAACGTGAGTGTTAAAGAGTGAAAGTGTTTTTCGATTGTGTGTTGACTGGTAAGTGTGTGTGAGCAATAAAGTATGAAAGTCTTTTTCGAGTTTGTGTATTGTCTGGTAAATGTGTGTGTGTGTGTGTGTGTGTGTGTGTGTGTAGAGAGGGAGATAGAGTGAGCAAGAGAGAAAAGTGTTTTGTGTGTGTAAGCAATAAAGAGTGAACATTTTTTGAGTGTGTGTTGACTGGTGTGTGTGTGTGTGTGTGTGAGAGAGAGAGAGCAATGAAGAGTGAATGTGTTTTTGAGAGTGTGTGACCACTATAGAAAGAAAATGGTGTGGTGTGTTGTTTGTGTGTGTGTGTTGTTTGTTTTTTGTGTCTGTTAGACTGTGTGTGTGTTTGTTCAGAGTTTGTGTTTGACTGTTGTGTGTGTGTGTGTGTGTGTGTGTGTGTGTGTGTGTGGTTGGTGTGAGATGTGTGAGAGAGAGCAATGAAGAGTGAATGTGTTTTTGAAGTGTGTGTGTGTGTGTGTGTGTGTGACCACTAAGGAAAGGAAAATGTGTGTGTGTTTGTTTTGTGTCTGTTTGACTGTGTGTGTGTGTGGTTAGGAAGTGTCCTTAGACAGTAGTGATGTTCTCGTATAGTCTTGGGTTTGAACTGAAAGCGTGACTGTGTGTTTTTCTCTCTGTCAGATCCAGCTGGTGCAGCCCGGTCAGATCCAGCTGCCCGGCGGTCAGACGCTCCAGCTGCAGGGTCAGCAAGGTCAAACGCAGCAGATCATCATCCAGCAGCCGCAGACCGCCGTCACCGCCGGACACAACCAGGTAGAGCCGCCGCTCCCTCACTCACCCGCTGAGACGCTGACCTGTGTGTGTGTGTCAGGGTCAGCAGCAGGTCACGCTTCAGGGTCAGCAGGTCGCTCAGACCGCTGAAGGACAGACCATCGTCTACCAGCCGGTCAATGCTGACGGAACCATCCTGCCGCAGGGTAAAGCTCCACACAAATACAATGTTTTATATGTTTTATATTTTCATAGTTAACTACGTATTCAGAGCAACTTTAGTAAACATTTAGAATATATAGCCCATATATTTTCGTTGACTAAATCTATACTGTAATATGTCGACTAAAATGCTGTGGTGTTTAGTCGACTAAAATTAGACTAAAACAAACAAAAATTTAGATGACTAAATTGGGACTAAAACTAAACTTAAGTTTTAGTCCAAAGACTTTGACTAAAGCTAAAATAAAAGTCAAAATTAACACTGCACGTCGTCAATAAACACACAGCTACACTAAACCTGCTATGAAAATATTATTCATCGCTGTTTTATTTACACACACACACACACACACACACTAGAGCTGCACCATTATTGAGTCAGATTTGTGGCAAAATTATCAAACGTAGATTTCTAAGAAACTACACTTCCTGGTCAAGCAACTGTCAGTAAATCACATTCTCACCAGCCAATCGCAGTAAGGCCCGCCCCCACCTGAAACGTGGGCCAGAAATCCAAATGGGGGAAAAAAAAGAACGAACGAAAAATCCGGAGTGGAAAAAATGTTTTTTAACGGAAACGTGAAAATTGCATGCAAAAAAAAAAAATAATATCTGCGTATATATATATATATATATTATATATATATAATAAGATGAATTATAATCGTGAGTGTGAAGTCAAGATTAATCGTGTAGCTCTAACACTCACACACACACACACACACACGTTTAAGATATTTTTCAAAAATCAATGTTTTTAGACAATTTTTTTAGACATTGTTGTGTGAGGAACCTGAGGAAACTCACACCGTCAATTTTTTAGAATAATTTATACTCATTTTTCTAGATTTCTAACATTATTGCACACAATATCCCCGCGTGTTTTCCAAAAATGTTTTTCCTATTTAAACACTATTTTTTCCCCACATGTGGACGAGCGGTTTGTAAAGTCGGCGATTATAATTCCGTCTTCTTCTGCAGGGATGATCACCATTCCGGCGGCCTCGTTAGCCGGAGCTCAGCTGGTGTCGGCGGGATCCAGTGCTAACGGCGGTGGCGGGTCGGGTCAGGTGACCGTCACGCTTCCCATGGCGGGGAACATGATGAACGCCGGCGGGATGGTGATGGTGAGCGCGAGCAGCAGTGTTCATACTGACAACGAAATTTAATTTAGTTTTAGTCGTGGTCTTTTGTCTTTTAGTTCCAATTTAGTCATCTTAATTATTTTTAGCCTAATTTTACTCACTTACTAAATACCACAACGTTTTAGTCAACTAAATCACAGTGTAGATTTAGTCAACGACAATATAGAATGTATATTAATATAGTAAACATTTAGAATATATAGCACTTGTATTTTCGTTGACTGGTTCCGTTAATACAAATTTTCTTCATTTTTTGTGAGATCAAAAGAAAAACTTCAATTTATCAGGAATAAAATAGTTTTTTATTTATAGAAGCTCTTTTTTATCGGAACGGTTTTTATGGGACGAGTTGTCTCTCATGCAATCAAAATGCTTACGTTTTTTTTTTTTTTTCGCTTGCAATTACCTTGGGGGGTTTTTTTTTCGTTTTTTCGAAATTTTTCGTTCGTTTTGGTTTGGATTTCTGGCACCAAACTGATTCCATAGTTTCCCCCCTTAACTATTGAGTCAAAAGACTAAAACTAAATCAACAATCTTTGTCAAAACGAACACCGACTCATTAACCCAACATTGAGGTCACGCCCATTGCTTCTGTGATTGGTCCAGATGGTTCCGGGCGGCGGCTCGGCGGTGCCAGCAGTGCAGCGGATCCCTCTCCCCGGCGCTGAGATGCTGGAGGAGGAGCCACTCTACGTCAACGCCAAGCAGTACCACCGCATCCTCAAGAGGAGACAGGCCCGGGCCAAGCTGGAGGCCGAGGGCAAGGTCCCCAAAGAGAGGAGGGTACGTGCACACACACACACACACACACACCCTGATTATAAGACCTAGCGGACAGCACTTTATATTACACACTCACACTCTTTCTCTCTCTCACACACACACACACACTTAAGACAACATACACACATTTTCACTTTTTCTCTCACACACACTTTCCCTCACTATTTATCTCTCTCTCACACACACACCCAAGTTTTCCCCTTTTCTCTCACACACTTTCTCTTGCTATTTCTCTCTCTGTCTCACACACACACACACACGCGCATTCGTTTTCACTCGTTCTTTCGCCAAGTAAAAAAAAACACACATTTTCTCCATTCCTTTAAAGCACACACACACACACACTCATTCTTTCTCTGAGTAAATCAAAGAAACGCGCAGTTTCACTTTTTCTCTATTGCTCTCACTTTCTCTCTCTCTCTCTCACACACACACACACACACACACTTTCTGTTTTTCTCTATTGCTCTCTCACATACATACAAACACACACACGCGCACAAACACACTTTCAGCTTTCACTATAGCTCTCTAATGTACACACACTCACTTTTCCTCTATCACTCACACCACGCCCACTCTCTTTGCCTTCTAGTGTTGCTCCGCCCACACAGGTAACGCGTCATGAGCACCGCCCCTTTTTTTGTGCTCTTAGAAAGTCACAGGCGCTTTACGTTGTGTTGCATTGATTATCATGTAAACGTGACGGAAAACCTCTGAAAAGTTTTACAGTAATTATAACACTTTGTATTTATAAATATTCCCGCGGCTGTTTCAGAAATACCTGCACGAGTCGCGGCACCGTCACGCCATGGCCAGGAAGCGCGGGGACGGCGGACGCTTCTTCTCTCCCAAAGAAAAGGAGGAAATGGCCATGCAGGCCCTCAAGGTGAGCGAGGGGCTGGAGCTCAGCTCTCATTGGTCAGCCGCCTCGGCCCCGCCCCTGGGCTAAACCAGCCAACCACGAAGCACAAAAGCGGCCTTTGGGAGTTTGGTCACACACACACGCGCGCGCGCGCTACCTCATGCGTGTCGTCCTCGTGACCGCAACGCCGTTTTATTTTTTTAACGTGTTAGATATTTTAGTTTTGTATGAAAGTGGAACATGAATTACTGAAGCGCCGTGTCTGTTTCTCTGCGTCTCTGCTGTGTGTGTCTTCATGCTGTACATTAGGTTTGTGTGTTTTTTTTTTGCGTCTGTCCTCGCGCGTGATGTTCGTCTTGGCTTCCGCTGTCTGTTCTGTGGCAGATATATGCAATAAATCTTTGTTCTCGCTCTGTATGTGCTTCGGTTTCTCTGCACTCACATCTTCCTGTTTAAACACATCCTCTGGTTTACAACAATTCACCGTTCACTTTTAAAAGAGCGTAGTTTTGTCGTGATACCGTATGTCATTTTTCAAACTTCAAAGGAAAGTTCAGTTTTTTTCTCCCTCAGTTTCACTACTTTGATGTTTGTTTTTGTAAATGTCGCACTCACAGAATCTGGAGAATTTTTGTAAAATGTCATACCACAGAAGTGTCTTGTTTTTTTTTTTGTAACTACGGTAAAAAAAAATTTTTTCTGGTCTTTTTTCACACAGGAGGGACACGTTTTTTTTTTCTTCCATTTTGAAAGGAGTACATTGTAGGATTTTGAGAGCAGCATATAATTCAAACAGTACAGTACCATCACTAAAAAACAGGCTTTTTTGTGTTGCACTATATGACACACGCTCACATACATGAATACACATACAAATTCACATGAATATACACATGCATATAGAGTTCATGCAAATATGCATATCAATGGACTCACTCATATAAACCTTCACATAAATATACACACAAAATGTATATGCAGACATTTATTTACACAATTCTACAGTGCACGCATGCAAACTACAAATATACACGTTTATATATATGTATAAACGTTTATATAAATATATACATTTATGTGTGTGTGTTGAGTAAAGTACAGTAAGTTGCTGCTTTCTTCCGGCTGTACGTTGCGTCTCTACACCTCTTCCAGCACCAGTGACTTCCTGTGGCGCGTGTGTTTTCTCGCAGAAGGCCGAGCAGGACCAGGCCGAGGATGAGGAGACGGGCCCGGTGGTGATTCAGGTGCTTTCAGCTCTAAGCGTTTAATGCTCCTAGATGATGTAGAGTCAGTGATGCGAGCGGCACAGATGATTGGTCACTTTTCTCCTGGGATGAGGGTGGATGGAATGTTCTGGTTCCGATTTGGCCCGGTGTTCTAAGATTTTTTTCTAAGGCTAAAGTCACTGAGCAAAAAATATCTAAAAACACCGTCATGCTAATTGTATGTTTTGTGGACATTTGTAGGAAGTGGTTAAGCTTCATTCAAATTTATTCTTTATATTCATTTGATTTTAGTCGGATTGTCTAATTAACAACGTTTGCCATTTCCCCACTGTGGGACTATTAAAGGCTTTTCAATTCAAAATGTACATTTTAAGATAGATATAAACCATCCGTTTTTACTTACTGAAGTGGCCAGAACATGACGCAATTGTATAACGCGCATGCGCACAGCGCCGGGGAGGAAATTCTCCCGGGTAGGAAAACATTTTAGTAAACACCGGGTTTACACTCACTATGCACTTTAACTCGTTTTTAAAACATGTTTTCCTCACATTTTAAAGTGTTACTTTCGTATAATAAACACCTTTCTGGACTGGTGGATCTTTCTGGAAGCCTCTCGGTGTCGCGTTGCGCCGCTTTTAGCTCCCGCGCGTTGTCTCGGGTGTTGGCGGGAAGTTGTTTTTCATTGCTGTGTAACTAACACCACATTACGGCTATAAATGGCTGTTTATAGAAGCGAGATGTGTGTGTGTGTGTGTGTGTGTGTGTGTGTGTGTGTGTGTGGTCCTCATTTGGTTCTGACCAGTCCTGGTCACTTTCCTTTCTTCCTTTCTTTTTTTTCTCCCATAAACGCGATGCGAATCAATTTGGCGAAATTGTATGTCACTTTCTAAAGACTTTTCAGTGATTTATTGCGAGCATTCCGGTCTCTGCCACCAGAGGGCGCCACACGCAGATATATTTTTAAAGGTTTTATTATTGATTTCGGATATTTTAGAAGCCTGGTTTGCATGTGGAAAACGACTCTTGATCTGGAAAACTGTCGAGTGCGGCGGCGAATAAACAGTAATAACGTGAACAACCACCCAGAGGAGATGGTAACGGGAGCAACAGGGAAATTCAGACTTTGAGAAAAGGCGCCAATTTCGTTTCCTTTCAGACTTGGAAACATCAGCAAACAGTCCATTTAACCCTTTGTGCTGTTTGGGTCTGTGGGACCCGTTTTCAGCTTTCATCAGAAGATAACGAGACAGTAAATAATTTTTCAACCTGAAATTTGTCGGCTTGACTCGTTTACTGTGAAGAACATAAATCAAAACTCATTTACATCACATGCAGGGTGTTTGGGGTCCACTGAACCCACGTATGAAAATGTCTTCACTGTGTATCTCTTTTATTTTATTTACTTAAGTATGTTTTTGGCTACTTCGTACTTGCACTGAGTATAAAAAATATAAGCAACTTTTACTCTCTACTCCACTGCATTTGTGATTGAGTAGCAGTACTTTTCACTCCACTACATTTGTACGAACACTTATCGTTACTCGTTACATTGTAATTGTGATTTATACCACGGTTAATTTCTTGGGCGGACGAGGTGAATATCGCCATCTTTAGGCTGCTGAAGGTAATGGACGCTGTTTGTGAATTAGAAACCACAAGATCGCGAATTAGGGGCGTAAAAACGTGTTTTACAAATCTTATTATATAATATATAACTTTATGTAATGCATATTGTGATGACCGTGTGCAAGTCTCCCGAGCCGGCGCGCGTGCTGGTGCCGCTGGCGCGTGCACGCACTCTCTCTCCGCGGCGCGCGGGAGCGCGCCTAAAGTGAATTCACCTGCCGCCAATCACGAGGACTATATAAAGACTTGCAAGCCGTTAGATCGAGGCGAAGCTCTGCCTACGCCTGCCGTTGCCACGTTCTTTGCCTTTGCCTTTGTCTTCTGTGTTGTCTAGTTACTTCCGTGTTTATTGACCTCCTGCCTGTGACCTCGTTGTGATCCTGTCTCTACCTGCCCTCGACCCTGTGCCTGTCTTACGACCCTGATTCTGCCGAACGGACTTCACTTCATTAAACATCTAAACTGCATACGAGACTCGACCTGCTTTCTAGCAACCACCACTCATGACACATATAATATATAATTTACTAATCAGATTAATCATTTTATTTTATATCTACTTGCAAATTGAAGTGATTGAGACTGACTTTTTGTTCTTTTTATCTACTTTGTTCTACCAGTTTTCGAACATTGAGGTTAAATTCTGCTTCTGTCTTAGAAAACAATAGTTTTTTTTTTTTTCACATTTTTTTTAGGCCTATATTGAGCACGAATAAAAAAACTTCTTAATACTTAAGTTCTTTTCAAATTGGATACTTTGCTCGAGTCTTTTTGAAATGGGTGCCTTGTTACTTGTATTGGAGAAAAACTTTTACTCAACTATGGCTGTCCGGTACTCTCTACACCCCTGCTTAAATGTCCTTTATAAAAAGAAAAAGGAACTTTTTTAAAACCTGTGTGACTATCAGTGATGCTGCGTTATAAATAAACGGTGTTACTTTTTTCAGAAACAAGTAATCTAACGCAATTACTTTTTCCTCCGTTACAACGCCGTTACCGTTACTGACAAAAATACTGCGTTACTTTAATTATGATCACCGCCCGAAGTGGTTTTCGTGGAGCAGTCTTTTCCTCAGGTGGGTGTTCAAGGGGCGGAACTTAACTGGTGATTGGTGTGTCTGCACGTGGTGCGACTGAAAACGTGATAATTGTCTTAGATTTAATGTCCATCATTTACCACCCGTAAGTATTTAGTATAAACATTAAATAATAAGTATAATTAGATGTATTTGTTTCTATATTTATTGAAGTCTGTGCAATAAATATTAAAAGTTATCGGTCATCTATTGTGTTTTATTCACTATACCAATGACAATATTTACAATACTATTTTGAATTTGATAGGTGTCTCTCACATTATCTTACAACAATATTAAAATAGTGTAGAGTCGTTGTACAGTGCTTTATAACAATATTTTATTTTATTTAGTGTCAATTCCATTAGTTTAACATATTTAATATTGACAGCAGCCAAGTTTTTTGACAAGTAAAAAAAGATTGTCGCAACAAGCAACGCAATAGTTACTTTCCCTGGTAAGTAGTTACTTTTATAACGATGTAACTTAATTACCAACTCGGTTACTAAGTGTTAGAAGTAACGAGTAACTGTAACAAATAACTTTTTTAAAGGAACGTTCCCAACACTGGTGACCATCTGTTAAGTATTTAACCAAAAACGGTTTTATGTCGTTTTAAAAACCAAAAACCTAGCGAGTCCAGCAGACCTATGAAGACTGAGTAACAATAATACTAACACCACTCAAGGGTTAAAGTTTCCCGTGGCTGGGCATCAGGTCGTGGTCCCACTAGAAGTGTGTCTGATAGCTCCATCAGTCTGAGGAACATCTCAGGCCCGAGCCAGTCTGAGGTGAATCCTGCTGCAGCTCTTGGCCAGGCTTTGGGAGAAGGGCCGGATGAAGGTGTCTAACACGCTGCTCCAGAGCGTCTGGATCCATCCTGTGTTGATGGAGAACATCTGCAGAGACGGCGTCAAGAGCCTGAAACCAACGGAAGTGGAGGTGAAAGACGCGTAAAAGGTAAAAGATTGGATTCCAATCCCAAACTACAGTATTTACGCAAATATATGCACCATTTTATTCCGATTTTAGAAGCTTAAAAACTCGGGGTGTGCTTACATGCGCATATTTGAAAAAAATGCATGTCAACATAATAATAATAATAATTTTTTTATGTCAATATAAGCGCCCATTTCCTCCCATTTCAAAATATAGTGAAAACACCAAAATACTACTCCTCTTAACCCTCTTATTATGTTTGGGTCAATTTTACCCATTTTCAAAGTTTGAAAATATTTTTAAAATTCTTTATTATTTATTCACTTTGAAACGTCCCCTGCTTGGCTTGTTTTATTGATATTATCATATAAAAATATAACGATTCAGTTCACATGTTTGTAACACCACGCTACATGTTTATGTTGCAAAGATAGGGTTCGAGTCAAATTGACCTATGTTAAAAGTAAAAAATAAAATAATACTTAAGTGTATACATAAAGTATTTTTTTCACTTTGAAACTTCTGCTCGTCTTAGTTAGTGTGATCTACATTTAAACAACAAATGGTTCAGTTGACATATTTGTAACACCCGCTACATGTTTTTGTTACAAAAAGAATTGTTTTTGGTCAGAACATCAAGGCATTTATTTATTTTACATTTTTCTGGGCCACGAGGAATCCCAGCTACTTTGGGTCTGAAATTGGGCCACACCCTGAACTGGCCAACCAATCACAGAGCAGGACACTGACACCCATTCACTCACGATTATTATACAAGCTCCATTTCTGCTGCATGCTTCTGGACATGAAGAAATTGAAGACCTGGAGGAAACCCATCAGCTCCACCCACTACTAACATCACGAATCCGATGAGGTATCTGCGCGTACCAGATGTGGATGAAGCTGAGGAGGGCGAAGAGAACGCCGGCGATGAGAGCGATGGGCACGGCCAGCAGCGCCGTGATGATGCGGTAGCTCCAGACCCTCGAGAGCTCAAACAGGGCGTGGCTCCAGATCCACACCCGATCCCCGCTGCGGACCGTCTCCGGCTCGGCGATCACATCCTCAAAACTCACCTGGTCAATGGAAAGGCGTTTGTGAAAAACGTTTTATTTGTAAACGAAATGTCAAAGTTTTCGTAAAAACTTTCTGTCAAAGTTAACGCGTTAACGCATGCAATTAATTTTTAAACGTTAATTCCGCGTTAAATATTTTTAACGCACTGATGCTGTAACACCCAAGAGAGCCGTGCTTGTGTCACCAGGTGTGGCTCATTAAGATCAGCAGTGCACAGTGATTGTGTTCAGCTGCTGCCATTTAGGCGCAAAGTGTTTAGGACAGACACTTTAATGTATCAGAATTGACTATTTTGTGTGTTTTATCTTGAAAAAGGTGGGAATTTTACTTCGAAATGTTAAGAAACAAAATCATACATTACAAATTGAACAAAAATGATATTAGATTATTTTACAGTATTTAAACTTCATCAATCAAGTGTTTATTTAGTGTTTAGTTTACATTCATTGACATTTTACACCTCAATATCCTATATTACAAGCTTCTGTCATTTAATTATGATTACGTTTGACAGCCCTGGTTTTTACGTGTTCACGATTATGGGGCGCTAATCCCAGTGACGGGCCTTCAAAGTTTTCACTGAAGGCCCAAAATTATCGTATATAATGTTCATTTTTATTAAGTACTTTCAACGGCTCTTCTCCATTCTGCGAAAAGTATTTTTGGATTACAGAATATTTTAACCAATCATGTTCCAGCCATCCTGTTTTTGTCCAATCAGCTGCCAAGGACACCGGAGCTGTGTACAAATAACAATTTAATTGTTTTGAAACAATTTTTCGATCAATCGGACTGCAAGCTCTCTTCTGAGGACCTGCGTGAAGGCCTATCATGTGACAGTATTCAGACGTGTTGATTGGACACCAAAAGCAGAGGGCGGGACACAAAATCTCACGCCTATGAACAATTCGGCAAATCAATTTTTTTTCTTCAACATTTATTTTAGCAGGACTGACGTACGTCTCCACTCTTTGGATTATATGAACTCACTCATAAATATTAATTTATTGAAATTGAATCAATGGTTCAATGTAATGTCCACAAACTTATTGTTCAAATCCAAAATATTTTTTTTAGCCAGCGATTATAATATTTTGGACAATCCGACTTTTTTGAGCTTCGAAATCCTTTACGCAGTATATTTTAGATATTATATACTGTCCAATTTTACACCAATTTGTGGTGGATGTGGCAGAGCGAAGCCTTTATTTTTTGCTGTTTCAAATGGGCTACAATAATGACGATGTATAATAATAAATAAATAAATGTTAAATGTAAAAATAGATAAAAATGATAAGAAGCATTTCACAGCATGTAATGTGTACGACAAATACAATCTGAATCTAATGAGAATGAACAAATATGCGTCAATGTATGGTAATAACATTGTAATAGAGTGTTGGCTTGTGGCCTGAATCTGATCTGTGATCTGTACAGTAGGAGTGTAAAAGTGTCCGCTCAGCTCAGCTCGTTCAGTAGCCGTTACTATTATTGTCCGGATCAGCGGCCACATGTTCTTCTCGTCCGTCTCCACTGTCAGAGCGGGTCGACCCTGTGGGCGGAGCTTCCACAATACGGTTACAAATCAGCGGGTGTAAAGTACTTGAGTACACTTCAGCAGCTTATGTACATTTTGTAAATATTAGTATTTTTGTCTAGGTACTATGTACTTATACTGACTATCAAAAGAATAAGCAACTTTTTATATAAGCAAACGCAGTCCCAACACATTCACGCAACCAATAAAGTACAAGTACTAACACAAGTACAAATACGATGCTCAGTGTTTCAATGTCTAAAGAATTTTTTTTTCAGTTTCTTTCCGCGTTTGTCATATGGTCTTTTTTTTTTCAAGAATCAATTGTTTAATACCCATGTATACATGTTATATTTATTTCTAAAGTGTACTCAAGTACTGTACACCTCTGTTAAAAATACGAGGGAATAAAACGTGGCGATTTTTGTTTCTTCGTTTGAAAGTTAGTTAGTTAGACGTTTCTTTAATTTCATTTCATTTGTATGTGTTCTTTTGTTTTAGTGATAATGTTAAACATATTCCACCTCAGGAGTAGGGAGAAGACCATAACTCGTTTATTTTTCAAGTCTCCGCGTGTGTTTGAATGATCAATGGCGTTACCTTCAGACACTGGTGGATCTGCCGCGGGTCTCTCTGGTCGATCAGCGGCCTGGTGTCGCTCTGTGTGGACGCCGCGTCCTCTTCCTCCTCCTCCTCCTCCTCCTCCTCCAGTACCGTCTCCAGCGGCGTCTTCCAGCTCTGAGCTCCGTCCTCCTCCTCACCGTCCCCGGCGGCTCTCAGGTCCACTTCCGCTTCCCTGGCGTCGGTGTTCCGCATCATGACGGTGGTCGGGAGGTCAAGGTGGGGTCAGACGCATGGAGCCGGGACCGTGTGGAGCGGGACGGATATATCGGGACAGTGAGCGTGACGTCCCGGCCCGGCCTCCCTGATTCACCCGCTATTAATACTCCAGCACCGGGGCTTCACGTCTGGATCTGGTTGAACCTTTAGCTCAAAGTATCTCCAAAGTTTATCACCTCGTAGCTGGATTTCGGAGCGGGGGTGGGGAAAGTGTTCGTAAAATGTCTGGCTAATCAAACAAATGAGAGGGAATATTACTAATTGTCTTAATATCTCAATACCATTTAGTGTTCAGTGTTTAGTATGCAGCGCCCTCTCTGGTGGATCCTAAGATTGCACTGTATTGTGGGTGATTTTATTCATATATTTATGTATATATACATATTATTATGTGACTATTAATATTATTAATTTTATTAATTCCGGGGGGGGGGGGTGAAAATACTGCGACCATTGCATGTATGTTTTTAATATTATTTATGTTATGTGTTATTTAGAATATATCTGTATGTGTGTATTTTGAGACAGATAGACAGATAGATAGACAGAGAGGGACAAATTTGAGGAACATATGGATGGATGGATAGATGGGTGGGTTGATTGGTTGATTGATTAATTGATTTGTTGGTTGGTTGGTTGATTGACTGATTGGTTAGTTGGTTGGTTGATTGATTGATTGATTGATTGATTGATTTATACATACTGTATGTATATAGAGAAGAGAGAGGGTGTATAGATGGATTGACTGGTTAATTAATTGATTGAAATTTGTTGATTAATTTGTTGCTTAATTTGTTGATTAATTCGTTGATTAATTGATTAATCGATTGATTGGTTGATTGATTGATTGATTGATACACACTATATGTATATAGAGAAGAGAGAGAGGGTGGATGGATGGATAGATAGATAGATAGATAGATAGATAGATAGATAGATAGATAGATAGATAGATAGATAGATAGACAGACAGACAGACAGACAAATGGCAGGATGGGCAAATAGACAGGTTTATCAGTTCTGAATCTGAATTTAAACTGTTTAATAAAGCCAAATCATCAAATAATAAAGCAGTGAGTTTCATCTCGTTTAATAATGTCTGTCGGACTGTTGCATCATGGGACAGGGGGAGTGGCCTCTCCATCATCAGCACTATTATTTAATCAGGCGTGGTTCCGGTTCACCTCTCGTCTCCCGGATTGTGATAGTGAAATGTTCTTTTGGCGGCCGCCCTGGTTCCGTTTGCTTTATCCGCTAAGTCTAATCCACATCCAAATCTCCACGCCGGAATTAAAAATGATGGATTTATAATTACAGGAAGCAGGCGGACGGCACAACATTCCGTAGAGACGCCGCTCATCCAGCAGACGTGACGCGTTACGTAACCATATGTTTGTTTGACCGGTCAGAGATTCCCCTCGTAAAACAAAAGAGTTTGACTTACGCTGCACTACAGCAAAACAACAATGCTTTTCCCCGGAATTCGAACACTAAATTAATTGATTGAACCTTTCGACTGATTTCGACTTTCTATTTTACACAACTAAAGAAGAAGATTAAATTCTGTATTACAAAATATAACAAAATAACTATATATTACAAAAATAATATCTGTCGAACATCAAATTTCTTCATTTTTTTCACTTCATGTCATTTGGCACGCACGTTGTAAGATAATGGGGGGCGTGACTTGTGAGAAGGGCGTGGCAGGGCAGTGGCGGAATGAGGGGAAGAGGTGTGACCCCACATACCACAAGATTAGGGGGTGTGGCTGGACCGTGGGACAGGATGAATGCATTTATCTGAAAGATGAAGGGGAGGTGTTTAGTGAGATGGGTGTGGCAGGACAGCACAAACTACAAGATTAGGGTGTGTGGCTAGACTGTGTAAGAGGACAAATACATTTTTTAAAGAAAGGGGAGGTGCTTTGTGAGAGGGGTGTGGCAGGACAACAGAAGAGGACTAATCAGATCACATGCAAGTTGCAGGGTCAGGGGGCGTGGCTAGAGAGTGAACATGGTAAAGCAGGGTTTAGATGTAAGTTTAAAGTTAAGATGATGGGCGTGACTTATTAAAGGGGCGTGGTTTTTTAGCACGTGTTTCATATGCAAAATCCAAGATGAGAGGCTGTGACTTGTAATATGGGCGTGGCTGGCCAGTGGGGCAGGATAAATCGTTGAGTTTGTCAAATTGTAGGATGAGGGGGCGTGGTTTGCGACTCAACATTTGTCATCGTTCCCTAGCTTGCCACGCCCACTCTACAACAACATTATATTTTACATCATCACTGCCTTTTCCATCCAAATCCATTCATAAAACACTCGTTGTTTTTTTTTTTTTGTAAATAAACTGTGTTACGTAATGCTCAATCACGAGCGTCAAACACGCCACACGCCGGAGTGAAAGGAATCATTCTGGCTGGAGTCTTTATTGAGCAACACAAGTCTCTATTGTTCCGGTTTGTTCACAACCGTAGAAATGAAACGGCCGTTAGCAGAAACTACGAGACGACTGAGATCATCATCAGCGCTGAACTAGTAGAACGACAAACGTGATCATTATTTACAACCGGATAACAACGCTTTCCCACTTTTACTGACAACTTTTACTTTTATACAGTTTAGGCCAATTGAGAAAATTCCTTACCTTAATCAAACAAGAATTGAAATAATACTTTGATTTCCCTCTTGGTTTCCCCCGAAAAACAAAACAAAACGCTAAAGTTCGTTGCAAAATAAGACCTAGTGGCGTTTTACATAATACATTGTGAAATCTAGGAAGTGTCATGTTAATGACTGAATAAACTGGAATATGAAATGAAAACACTCAAAAATAGCAGTAGGCACAATTGTGGCTCCGCCTCTCATGTGCAACACCTTGTGGGCGGAGCCAAAGATTTGACAAGATTGATGTCCCGTACCACTATTCAAGTTTTACGATGTTTTAGCTGCCATTTAAACACAGACAAATGTAGTTAACGAAAAATGTAACAAATGATTGTCGACTGTAAAACTTCCAAGACGACCAAGTGTCATTATGTATTTGGAAACTATAACACAATAATAGTAATATGCAGAGTGATTTTACACTGAATGATTGACACCCACTAGCGTTTGAAATGTTGCAAATTGTGAAACAGTTTTATTAGATAAAATACTTTTTTTTTCAAGTATAACTCATTTGAAAAGTTTGATTTTAATAGATAAAAAAAATTTTTTTCAAGTATAACTCATTTGAAAAGTTTGATTTTAATAGATAAAATTTTTTTTCAAGTATAACTCATTCGAAAAGTTCGATTTTAATAGATACAATATTTTTTTTTTCAAGTATAACTCGTTGAAATGTGTTCGATTAGTAGTCTTTAGCCACAGCGCCCTCAGCTGACCTCCTCAGGGATTCGCCCAGGCGTCCCGAAGCGGGTGAGCTCCCCCGGTGGAGCCGTGTGGTAACTGCAGCGGACTCCTCCCCCGCCCCCAGTCCTGCGCAGGACGTGGAAGACGTGGTGCTGGCGCGGGTGGCAGGACAGGGCGTGGCTGGGGCGGCAGCAGGTCAGAGTCTTCCTCAGCTCCTCGCGGATCTGCCGGTTGAGGAGCCCGTAGAAGAACGGGTTGAGGGCGAAGGTGGAGTACGCCAACCACGTCACCGCCCCCTCCGCCTCCTCCGTGGCGCCGTGCCAGGACAGATGGAGGTGGAAGGCGAAGTAGGGCAGCCAGCAGAGCAGGAACTGGCCCACGATGACGGCTAAAGTCAGCGCCGCCTTCCCGCCCACCAGCCTCCTGCGGGCGCCGTGATTGGCCGTGACCATGGTGGTCCGGCTGGTGACGGATTCCGTGCGGGGCTTGGTCCAGCCGGGACCCCGCTCTCGCGCCGCCGTGTGCGCCACCTTGTAGACGTTCCCGTAGACGGCGAGGATGACGGCGGCGGGCACGCAGAAGCACAGGGCGCAGGAGACGGTGGCGAAGGCTCGGCGGTGCCCGCGGTGGCTCCAGTGCAGCGAGCAGTGGGCGGCGGCGATGGAGCTGCCGTGATTGGGCCAGCCTAAGACGGTGGGCAGGGCGATGAGCGTGGACGCCACCCACACCAGCGCCACGGCGGCGGCGCTCAGCCAGCAGCTCCGCTTGGCCTCGTACCTCATGGGGTGGACGATGTAGAAGTAGCGCTCCACACTGATCACAGTCACGCTGAAGATGGACGCCGATATGAGGAAGGCGTTGAGGAAGACGTATATCTGGCACTCCAGGACGGAGAACACCACCCCGGCGAAGAAAGGCGAGCCGCTGACCACGCCCAGGGGCATGAGGAGGGCGGCGCAGAGCAGGTCCACCACGCACAGGTGGCACACCGAGCTGAACTTGCGCAGGTGGGGCACTTTGACCACCACGGCTAGCACGGCGCTGTTAGCCAGGAGCGCTATCGCGGTTAGCGTGAGCATGGCGACGAGTCCGGACATGTCCCGTAAGCGCGACTGCGGGTTGGACATGCTGCCCAGTTGCATGCTGGGAGCCATGGGGTGGCCATCAGTCAGCGACGCGTTAAACTCTGATTGGTTTCGATCCGCCGCTAGATGCGAGTCAGACGTCGCCATCGCTCACGGTCTTCAGGGCCCAACGTGGAGCAGAGCGGCTGTCTCCATCTTCACAACCCGGGGTCAAAGGTCAGCTCTGCCGGAATAAGACACAAGATGGGGTTCAATAGCTGACAATTTAATCAGAATCCATTTCTAAGACACTTCAAACAAGTGGGGGGCGCTCCCTGAGGTAAAAAAAATGATTTGTGCATCCGTTAAGCAATTATCTATTACGTATCATACATTCACGCCGTCCCTGTTTGTGTTACTGAACGAGTCGTGCACAGAAAGTGTGAAAAAAAAAAAAAAAAAAAAAAAAA
>CM051497.1:8936961-8947823 GCA_028031935.1 Paedocypris micromegethes
AAAAAAAAAAAAAAAAACGAAAGACCCATTTCTCAAAAAACGAAGCCGGCGCACAATTTAGAAACTATATTTCCATGCATTTCAATATTTTCAACCAAATAGTAGAAATAGAATACACTTTATATGCAAATATGTATATTAAAAAGGGTTACGGTAATATTAGGATATACATATATATATATTTCACCAAGAATATATATTGTTATATAAATATACGTAATACACACATTTTTATGTTAGAAACATTAACATTTTAAATGTAATTTTAGTGTTTTTAAATAGAACTTTTAAGTGAATAACTTGAATAAACAACTCTGGACCATAGGAAGAAACAAGAGCTTGATTTTAATGACACTTAATTAAAACAAAATAGTTTGAAAATTTCCATTAAAATGTTTTGCAATTTTTTAAAATCTCATTTTTAAATGGTGATCTCAAGGTGATTTAAAATGTATACTGTATATACGTATATTGCATGTGATGTAACATGTAGCCTTTGTAAATTACCGTCTATGCATTATACATTTTTATTATCAACATTTTTATTACACACCCACGTTTTATAGATTAGAATTACGGTTTATAAAGCGTGAATTTTTTGTTTTGTTTCAGCTGTAAATCACCATCTCCCTTTTAAAACTCACAGGAATACACTGTATTCATTAAATCATTTATGAAATATCATTAAATCATTTATGAAATTCAAATATATGACAATGTTAACAAGATTACACACAATTTCAAGTTAATCGTGCTGTAAAGTGACATATGGTGGTCACTGTAGTGATGAGTAAGGATAATTCACGGTGCTTGTGGATCTAGGAGCTTTTCAAGCGAAGAATAATGAGCAGGTTTGTTTGGCTGCAGCTGCTGAAGTTTCTCTGACGTCATCGTGAGCATTATCTCACGGCCAGCTGACATCACCGTTGACGTCACAGCACGTGCGACCTCGGGCGTTTTTCAAACACAAACTAGTTTTTGTCTCTCTCCACACATAACTGCTAAAAGTGACGTACTGTATTTCTATCTTTGTCTAAGAACTTTTTGTAATATCCTGTAACCTATACAATTTATATAATATCATGATCCGATATCAAGCATCAGGCCAAAAAAAATGTGAAATTTAAAATGTATTTGTCTGTTAGAGCCTGACAGTTCTGGTTTGTGGAAACAGTGTTTGTGTGTGCGCAAGTATTCGTGAAAATCGGTATTGGATCGCGATACGGGATTCAAATTGAGCGAGAAAAACGTGGCCGTGACGTCACTGCGCGCGCGCGTGCGTGCGTGTGTGTGTGGGGGGGATCAGACTTACAACATTATACGTATATTAATAACACTTTCCCCCAACCCCCATTTACTACAAATCCCACAGGAAAAGGTTACGTATTCGTTTCATTTGACATCGCGTCTCATTAGCACATGGAAGCTCGAAAATGAACGTGAGGTAATTCGGCATGAAAGCGCGCATTACATCATCACATTACGGCCGCACAGAATGTTCCAGAGTGTTTTAGGTTAATCAGTTTGCCGGGCGGAGAGTAAAGCCTCGACCGCACAAACTCTAGTTTTACACACGAGATACTTCTGAATGATTTGAGGCGTTAACGCGAATAAACGACACCTTGGGGTCCCGGCGCGCGCATGCGCAGGAAACAATTTGCACTTTTAATCCACGCGCCGTGTTTTTGCAGTCATAATCTCTTGTGCTCAGCCCAGATTTTCTGCTCTTGGAATAAACAGATGTGTGATATTCAGGTTATGAAAGTGTCCCGTTTCCCTCCTATTCGTCCCGCGTGTACTGTAGTTTAACAGGGACTTAGTAACGGTTTACCCTAACGGAAACCATAAAGCCAGAACACGTTTCACAATTGTTGTTATCACAAGAAAGTGAATCGCCACATATTGGATTCATAGATGATGATCAACTGCTTCCCTTATGGTCAGAATTAAATAATAACAACAACAACAAGAATAATAACAACAACAACAACAACAATAATAATAATAACTAGTAAAAGTACGTGTTTATACATGTAAAATACACATTACAGTTTAAATTACGTTTAATTTAGAACCAAAATGTAGATTCATAGTTAACATGGCATAAAAATGTAAAAAAAGAAAAAAAAATGTACTGACTTGTAAGTCGCGTTGGATAAAAGCGTCTGATAAAATAACTGTAAAGTGACTAAAGTAAAATGTGCCGCAAATCCCAATATGAAGAATAACGCAATATTTGCAGTACAATAACAATAGCCCAAATAAAGTACAATTTAATTAATTTCAGACAATTTGTACAGACACAGAAATAAAATGTACTACCATAATTCTTTACTACGAATTAGTTTTTATTATTATTATTATTATTATTATTATTATTATTATTATTATTATTATTATTATTATTATTATAGCAGTAATCCAAGTTAAAAAGGCTTTTGCACAAAAATAGGTTTCCTTGTAGATATTGGGATTTTATTAAGCACACCTAAGTGTACAATTAAAAAATGTAAAAAATAAAAAAAAAGCATTTAGTACAATTATTGAATTTAATTTCCAGTGTACAGACAAACACACACTAAATAAAGCATCTTACCTGTTCTCCATTTACTGAGTTTGTTCCAGCATCAAACAGAAGCCACGACCCGGGCAGATGCATATGATGTGCAAGTCAGTCCATCAGAACACACTGTCTGCTCTTCATCTGAAGGATGGGATGAGAGAGAGAGAGAGAGAGAGAGAGAGAGAGAGAGAGAGAGAGAGAGACTCACTCTCACACACACACACACACACACACACACACACACACACACACACACAAATGGAGAACAATATAGACAGAGATAGACATAGATAGAGAGAGTGCCGCTTAAGTATAATAGTATATGAAAAATATTATAATCATCAATAGAAAAAGAAAAAAAAACATTTTTATTATTAATTAAATGCATACAGTTGACAGAGGCGAAGCAATCAACAAGAGCACACAACATTTAAAAAAAAAACTAACCACGAGTAACTAAAATAAACACTAAACTAAATTCGCATTATGATGAAAAACGGTATTGCGTAAGACGCTAGTGAAACGGAGCGCTGCAGTAACAAACTCTCTCCACTGAGCGGCGCGCTCGCACCTTCACGAGCGTGTAGTCGCGAAGAAGAAGAAGAAACACCGGAAGCAGCGTGTGTGTGAGGGACCATGTGAGTGGCGTGCAAACCGTCCCACAGCAACTCCTGCGTGATTTAAACCCACCGCAGCGTCACGATGTCGTTCTTTATTAAGAAGAAGTCGGTGTTTGACGTCTCCAATAAAAGAGAGCTGAAACGAAAGGTACGTTTGCTGCTTTTCTTCGCGGATAAACGGTATTGTTGTCTTATTCCGGTGGTGTTTGCAGAGCGCGGTGGACGGAAAAACGAAGAAGAAGTTCAGCAAACGCATGAGCGAAGAAATCTCCAGTGAATCGGAAAACGAGAGGTTCGTGTTTAACGTCGCGTGGAGAGTTTTAGTTTAGATTTAAATGTTTAAATGTTTACATCCCCGCAGCGCCGAGGCGGAGCGGAAGCGGAAGGAGAAGGAGGAGGACGAGCTCGACGAAACGCCGCAGGAGAAGAAGCTTCGCCTGGCCAAACTTTACCTGGATCAGCTGAGGGAGGAAGGTGCGCTACCTCACGTCTGCCTGGCGTTTTATGACGTCACTCACGCTAATGACGTCACTTCGCGTCCGTTGACGTTCCGTGACGTCACCTGCGCGTGCGTGTGTGTGTGTGACAGAGGAGCAGCGAGCGGAGGACGAGACGTTTGAGGCGGATCTGATCGCCGGGCGACTGGAGGAGGATGTGGTGAGTGTTTTCATTTTTTGTTTTTACACATTCTATGATGTTGGATTTTTTTATATTGGCTCGTCTTTAGAATAGAATTGAAATACCTTGATTGGTCGAACAGCGGGGAAATTGCACTGAAGAGGTGATATATATGAACTAGACTATAAATGTAAAAACGACACAAACAATTCATCAGTTCAATCCAAACAACTGTGAAAATAAATTCGTAAATTTAAAAATGTAATAATGTTCATATGATTAATTGACCTACAGGTTCTTACATTAATTCATAATAATTATCATATATTGTTATATGGCCAAACTGTCTCTCGTTTTATTGTCTATGGTACCATTATCAATATTTTATTAGATTGCAGTCCATTGTAAAAAATAAATAAATAAATAAAATCCAAATGAATGTTGGAAAAATACTCCCCACTTATGTTTCCCCACTTGAATTGTTATTTGTTTTAAATGTAGTGTTTTCATTCTCCTTGTTGTCTTTATGACAATGAACTGTAATGAAATGAATTGCATTACCATCAAGTGAATAAAATAAGGGTTCAATATAATAGAAATGTTTCCTAAATGAGTATTTGATCCTTCACTTTTGCACGATATCATCTAATCAGTAGGTCAATATTTATTACCCGTTTGTTTTCTTAGTGTTCGGGGTTGCTTTATTTCAGCTAAAAAATAAATGACACATAGGAAAGTAGTTTTACTGAAATAAATTGAATGAATGAATGTACACGTGTGTTTGTGTTATTCTTTAGTTTTTTAACCTTTTTTTTTTTTTGTAAATGCTGTTCTTTACCAGCTGGAACAGCGGGGCAAACTGCAGCGACTGGTGGCCGGCGAAGTGAGTGATGCCGTCATCCTGTCTCTTACGTCACTTCCTGTCTGCTGATGACCTCACTGTGACCTCAGCTGAGCGCTCCAGACGCCGCTGACCTCAGGCTGCTGAGAGGACACAAGCTGTCCGTCACGTGTCTGGTCATCACGCCGGACGACAAGCACATCATCTCCGCGAGCAAAGACGGATCCATCATCAAATGTCAGTCTCGTCTCCACCGCCATTGTCCTCGTCTGATCTGTGTGTGTGTGTGTTCTGCAGGGGAGGTGGAGACCGGGAAGAAAGTGCGCAGGATCGCCGGAAAGCGAAAAGGTTCGAGGGAAGGTCACGTGGGTCATGTTGGACACGTGCTGTGTATGGCCATCTCATCTGATGGGAAATATCTGGTGAGACACACACACACACACACACACACGGGCGCTTGTGTGTGTGTATATAGAGTGTGTTAGACTGGAACAACACACGCACGTTTTAT
Organism: Paedocypris micromegethes; assembly: GCA_028031935.1. NCBI lineage: Eukaryota > Metazoa > Chordata > Actinopteri > Cypriniformes > Paedocypris > Paedocypris micromegethes. Next base: position 8,942,115 of record CM051497.1, read on the forward strand.
TCAGCTTCCACGGAGTTTGACCGCGGTTTTATTCAGAAAACGTTTATCTTATGTTTTTAAGAATGACAATTTTACAAAATTTTTTTAACACAAGTTAACATGAAAGGGTTTTTGTCTAATTGGTATAAGTCCTATTGACAAGTTGTGTATTGCTGTTTATTGACTATTCTAGAGGTGTTTTTTTTTCGAAGTGTTAATTGTCAAAGACCATTTTGCTGTTAATATAGCCATTGAAGCAAAGATTAAAAAAATTGAACTAATTAATAATAAATATTCATCTTCTACCAATCCAGTAATTTTTAAAATCCATATTCACAAGCGGTTGTCTAATTAAACACTTAATGCTCAGAATGAGATCAATACTGACGGAGATTTGTGAAGGACAACTGTGGCAACAGTAACAAATACACTAACAGACAGTGTTTCCTGCTAGTAATAGTGACTAGTTTAACTTGTTTAGACCAAGGGCAAAGGTTTAAATGTTAAAGTGGCTTGCCATATGTGTGTAACACGGAGAATAAGGCGCTCTGTTGATTTTTGAATAAATGATTTCAAGTGCACCATATGGTCTGATAAACATCAATAAATTGCAAAACTTGCATTTTAAAAATCTATATCTGAAATCTACACATTTATTCCGTTATTGCACGTTTAGTTCGTTATTTTAATTGAATTGAAACTCCTTCAAGAAAGACAGCAAAGAAGAAATTATTTAAAAAAAAAATTATAATAATAGTTTTTTTATTATTTATTAATTGATTATTTCTTCATATAATAATACAAATAATAATGTTTATTCTACATATGTCTCTATATTCCCCACTGTGGGACAAATAAGGGCATTTCAATTTGAACTAAATGTATGCTATTAATATTAATAATAACTCTATTGTTAATATTCCACATGTCTGTTCATACAGTTATAACTCCAATTCCGCATTTCCCCTGTGTCCCCGTGTCCGCATTTGTCAACACAGATCGCATTTCAAATGTTTATCTAGTGAATCTTTATTCTCGTGAACAGTCTATCAACGTTATTAATCTCCTTGTGTTTTCCTGGCGCAGGCCTCGGGCGACACCAACAAGCAGATCCTGATCTGGGACGGCGAGACGTGTGACCATCTGCACCGCTTCAGCGGACACAGAGCGGCGGTGTCGGTGAGGAGGGCGTGTCCCGTCTGGCCCCGCCCCGTGCCGCGGCCTCTCACGCCCCCGTGTCTCTCCCGCAGGGTCTGGCCTTCAGGAGGGGGACGCACACGCTGTACAGCGCGTCACATGACCGCTCGGTGAAGGTGTGGAGCGTGGACGAGAGCGCCTACGTGGAGACGCTGTGAGTGTCCGGAAGCTTCCGCATAGAAAAATAAAGATTTTTATCTTAGTTTTAGTCATAGTCTTTTATTTACATAGTCTTTATTTACATAGTACATAGTCTTTTCTTTAGTTTTAGTCTAATTTTAGTCGACTAAATACCACACACAGCATTCTAGTCGACTAATTACAGTATAGATTTAGTCAACGGAAATATTAGGGCTATATATTCTAAATTTACTATTTACTAAAGTTGCTATGTCTATGAAATCTGAATACGTAGTTAACTATGAACATATAAAATATATACAAAAAAAACTTAGTTAAAAGAACTTTTCTTTCAATCCAAAAAAATGTATTCTCATAAATGAAACCTAAGAGAAAAGTACAGTAAATTAAAATTAGTTATTATTGCATTGTTAATTGCAATTGCATGTTATAAGTAACAAATGGTTGGACGGTGAAAAAAAAAAAAGGTTCAATCTCTTCAGGTGTGTTTTATTTCCTGATTGTGTCCTGATTGCGTTTGAACCCGCCTTTCTCCACAAGCTCGGATTATTATTGGACGTCGTCACGAAAGGCACATTTGTTTGGTTTTTATTAGGGATGCACAGATACCGGTATCTGTACCGATAGCGGCTGGAGCACGAACGACACGCACGCGCGCAAAGCCCAGAGCTCCGCGCTGAGACACTCTTCTCACGCGCCTAAAATCCCAACACGACAGCGAGTTTGGCTTCTAAACGCTACTCACGGGTCGCCACACGTACTTTAAAATATGGAATCGTCTCGTATTTGAGATTGAAACTGCGCGTCTCGCTTTGAATCAACACGGCACTGGTTGTGTCTCGTACTCTTTATCATTTTTTTAAATCAGCGTCTCATGCGTGGAGATAACAGTGTAATTATTACAGTAGTATAGTATTGATTCATGTGTTGATAAATTCATTAATTTCTAAATGGTAAAAGGGTGACCAGTATGTGAAAACCTAACTTTTTGTAATTTACTGTTATCTACATGAAATAAAGAGCAGTCTGTTAAAATACTAAGAATGTTTAAAATATTATTTCATTTTAATACAAAGCCTAGGTAGCTGTACCTGTAATATGTTGCAAACAACATGCTTTTAATTTTAAATAAATGTTCTAAATTTCAAACTAGCCCCCTTTTTTAATTATATGACTATTACCTGTACATTTAAATCATGTGTTTATTAAGTACTTGGTATCGGTATCGGCGAGTACTGAAATGCAAGTACTCGTACTCGTTTTCCAAAAAAGTGGTATCGGTGCATCCCTAGTTTTTATTCGCTTTTTATGACGAAAGCGTCAATAAATGTAGTTCTAGTTTTCGTCGCTGAGCGGCAGTTTTTGTTTTTATTTCATATAGTTCTCGTTTTGTTTTCGTCAGGGGAAAAAGTGTCGTTGACGAAGACGAAAATATTTCATCAACAAAATTCGCGCTGGTTCCGCAGCCATCGGCCGCCCCCTCACGATGCTTTTGTGCAGGTTCGGCCATCAGGACGTGATCACGGGCCTGGACTGTCTGAGTAAGGAGCGCTGCGTGACCACCGGGGGGCGAGACCGGACCCTGCGGGTGTGGAAGATCACGGAGGAGTCGCAGCTGGTGTTTAACGGCCACGAGTGAGGAGAGCGAGTGTGTGTGTGTGTGTGTGTGTGTGCTAATATGTGAATACGTGCGTTAGGTGTGGCCGCTATAGCGGTATTAACGTGAATAGTGGTATTGAGATGTGCCACGATATGAATTTTGCAATACCGTGGATACAGTGTTAATTCATGAATTTGATTTTTATATAAGTATATAAACACCTTAATACAGTATTATACATTAGTTTCGTTACAAGTTGTAACTTACAACTATCAGTGACGGCACAGACATTACTAATCGAACACAGAAAGCAGTGTAACAGACTGAATTAATAGATCACACCTGCGACGCGCATACGCCTGCCGCTCCGTTTTCTGCGCTGTGCCTTTAAGAGAAGAGCGGCTGTTTTAGTTTTAAAGACGCGCGCGAGAAAATCTGCTTGTTTTACTGTGATCAAAGTCTGTTTTTGTTTGGAAATCATGGTTTTACTTGCGCAAGAAAGAAAGCGAGACAACGTTTACGAACAAAGACCAGAAACCAAGCTACCGTAGGAAGCCGCTCGCCCTCTCTCTCTCTCCGTCTCGCCCGCGCTCTCTCTCTCTCTTCCCCTCTCCCCGTCTCGCCCGCGCTCTCTCTCTCTCTCTTCGCGCTCTCTCTCTCTCTTCCCCTCTCCCCGTCTCGCCCGCGCTCTCTCTCTCTCTCTTCCCCTCTCCCCGTCTCGCCCGCGCTCTCTCTCTCTCTCTTCCCCTCTCCCCGTCTCGCCCGCCCGCTCTCTCTCAGATTTTGCCAATTATGTTAATACGATCTACTAAAATGTAATGCCCCCCCCCCAATACCGCGATAAAATACCGATACCGTCTGTACAGTAGAAAATACCAAGATATGAATTTTAGCTCATATAGCCCGCCCCTAACCAGGACAAACAGAGTTTTTCTACGCTCTGAACACCATCAAAACAGCCTAAAATCTGCTCTGTTTGTCACTTTTTCACAAGTGCTCTACATATTTATTGTAACATTTGGGGTACTTTTTTTTTTCTTTTTATACGTGAGATTCTATTTATATTTTATCTTATTCAATGTGTATATTCTCTTACATTTTTTTTATTTTTAATCAATGTGTATTTTCTCTAAATATTTTAATTCTTATTCAATATTGTATTTTCTCTTACATTTTTAATTCTCATTCAATGTGTGTATTCTCGTACATTTTTATTTTGTCTGTTCTTTTTCCTCATGTTGCACCAAACGGAGTAGTGTTCTTAATTTCATTGTAAGCACGTGACAATAAAGGCATTCTATTCTATTCTGTTGTAATGCTGTGTGTGTGTCTGTCTGCAGGAGCTCCATCGACTGTGTGCAGCTGATCAATGAGGAGCACATGATCACCGGCGGAGACGACGGGTGAGCGGCGGTTTGATATTGAACAATTCGTTTAGTGGCCGCCGTTCTTGACCTTTTTGACCTCGGGGCCCAAATTTTCCAGATCCATTGAATCTAAATGTATTCCAGCCAATCCGGATCATGATTTCGGTTGTGTTTAATGACTATATGAACTACACTTTATACTTGCCTAGTGTTTAACAAGCTGAATTTTGTGAAGTAAATAATGAAACACTAAGACCGTCAGTAAAGTGTTTATTTTGTACGTATGTAATCACTGAATAAGTAGTTGCTCATAGTACTATTAATCTAAAATATATATACACACAGTAAATAAAAAAACCCAAAAGCATTCAAATAAAAAAAAAACAAGGACGTCCACAGTAGCAGGTGAAAAACACAATCAAAATGAGCAAAAAAAAAAGCTTAAATCAAGGTAAATTATCTGCCAGCGGGGTGAGAAACTCTTTCTTGGTTAGACGCTTGAAACAAGAAACAGAATCTTGTTACACTGTGTTTCTGCCATTTAGTTCTTGTTTTTAATGTCTGGCTTCTTAAATTGAGAAACATCGTGTTCTTAAAATTCGAAATTTTCACAAGTTTATTAAAAAAGCGGTTTGTGAGGAAGTGTGAGAGATTGACAGGAAGTGTGTTTCCTGTCAGATGGTAGCGTGTGTGTGTGTGTGTGTTCCAGGTCTCTGTGTGTGTGGACGGTGAACAAGAAGAAGCCGGTGACGGTGGTGAAGCGTTCCCACGGCAACCGAGGAGACACCGGCCTGCAGCAGCCACACTGGATCACGTCTGTCGCCGCACTGCTCAACTCTGACACCCTCGCCTCAGGTACCTCAGGTGCACATACACACACACCAAAACTGACCAAACACACACACACACACACACATCACCAAACTGACCAAACATACACATTCACACACCAAAACGGACCAAACACACACAACACACACTAAATTTGACCAAAATCACACCCAACCCGTCTCTCTCGCACACACACACACACACACACCCCAAAACTGACCAAACATACACATACCACCAAACTGACCAAACACACCCAACCCGTCTCACACACACGCACACACACACCAAAACTGACCAAACACACACACACACCACCAAACTGACCAAACACACACTACACACACTTACACTAAAACTGACCAAACACACATTTCACATACACTGCACATTTCACACACACATATTAAACACACACACACACACCTCTCAAAAACCGACCATCACACGCTTCATACCACGCACACTGCACATACACACACACCCCAATACTGAGCAAATACACACACTGCACACGCACCGCAGACACACACACACACACAGTCTCATCACACAACACCTCACAAACATCACACACACACACCACATAACTGA
>CM051497.1:8947838-8962838 GCA_028031935.1 Paedocypris micromegethes
CACACACACACACACACACACACACACACACACCAAAAGCGACCACACTCATTTCTACCAACACACACACGCACATCACAACACACACATTACACGCCCCTAAAGCAACCACACGCACAGTTCTCTAGGTGTGTATGCATGATTAGCATTAGCATTGCTGTGGCTCCTCCCCCAGGCTCCCATAATGCGGCGGTGCAGCTGTGGAGGTGTGGTCAGGGCTTCCGAGGCCTGGAGCCGCTCTTCAGTGTTCCTGTGGTGAGCTCTTCCTCCTCCTCTTCCTCTTCATCACCGCACTCACCCTCTCGCCGCTCTTTCAGAAGGGATTTGTCAACAGCCTGAAGTTCTCCAGCTCGGGGACGTTTCTGGTGGCGGGCGTCGGTCAGGAGCACAGGTGAAGCCCATCATCACACAAAGACGCGTCAAACTAGATTTGAAATGCTCTTTTTTTTTTTTTTTTTCTTTTTTAAGATTTTTTTTTCATTGTAGATTTTAAGTGCACCGACTTAACAATGTCATTAACAAAAATCCAGAGTGACGAAATGCGTCGCCGCGAAAATGTCGTCTTTTTCTTACCGCTATCATGCTAGATTTGAAATTCCCTTTTTTTTTTTAAAGATTTAAAGATTTTTTTTTCATTATAGATTTTAAGTGCACCGACTTAACAATGTCCTTTAACAAAAATCTAGAGTAACGGAATGCGTCGCCGCGAAAATGTCGTCTTTTTCTTACCGCTATCATGCATGGTGACGAGAGTCCAGACGTGTAGAATACAGTCGTTTAATCTTCTTTGCACGTCAAATAAACAAAAAAAATGACAAAAGCTCTAGTCAGTTTCAGAGATCTTGCTTCCAAAATATAAATTAGCATGGGAGACAATTTTTAATGTTTTTTTTCTCTCGTAGAGCCGCCATGCAAATTCCAGAGATTTCCATAATCACGCGGTTTTAATTTTTTAATTTATTTGTTTTTTTCCCTCGTAGAGCCGCCATCTTGAAACGACGGCATGCAAATTCTTGAGATTTCGCGAGATTACGGATATCTCAGGGATTTGCATGGTCATTTCAAGATGGCGGTAACAGTTCATGTGAGCTTGTCCGTTTATCAATATATATTATATAAACATTTTATAAAGCCTTTATAAACTTCAGCCGAAGGGCAAACTAAACTGCTGTGTACTGTGCTTTTCTGACATGTATTACCAATATTTTATCATTTATAAAAAGTTTTAGTCCGACTTTATGAAGTCTTGGCACGGATTAGATGGATTACATGTGAAATGCGGCTCAGCTGACAAAATATTTCCGAACTAATTCGGCACGAATTAATTTCGTAAGGTACCACTGTAGTTAAAAAACGGTATATGTTGGTTAAATCCTAATGTATACAACAAGGTTGACCACCAGGTGGCGCTATTGCACCAGCTGTTTTATGCTGTGTGTGTGTGTGTGTGTGTCAGGCTGGGCAGATGGTGGCGGATGAAGGAAGCGAAGAACGGTCTGTACATCATCCCCCTCAAGCGCAGAGAGAAGGCGGGGGACGTCCAGCAGGGGGAGACGTGCGAGTAGCCCACCACCACCATTACTCCGGGTCACCCTTTATTATCTGTGTTGAATTTGCATAAACGTGCCAACGCATATACATTTGCAAACACCTTGTCGTTTTTTTTGGGAAGGATTTGGTGACACGTCTGTTTTTTTTTATGGAAAAAAAGAATTTATTTACAAATCATACAAATGAAACACGGACAGGGTCACCACTTACTCAGCACCACGCGTCTGTTATCGTAAGTCTACGAAGGGAAATACAGGAAGTGGTCACGTCTAGTCTGGCAGTGACACCTAAACTACTGCATACGGGGCAAACCTCAGACGCGTCACCACGACAACAAACACCACAAACCCTGGCCCCGCCCCGCCCCGCCCCGCGCGCCACTACACTAGTCGCTGGCACAGGGATTCTATTCACGGTTACACCGACACATGCTCGCTCACCGCCTGGGATGCAAACACTCTCCGCTTGGGTTATATTACAACCTGTCCACACCTGTGTGTGTGTGTGTGTGTGTGTGTTGGGGAAAAAAGCACAATTTTCAGAATGTATTAAAATATTAACAAGTAATATCAAGCTAGAGTACACTGAAAATAAGACCTAGTCAAGATTGTGGCTCCGCCCCTAAATGACGCTCTTCACAAATGAGCAGACTGAAAAGACCTTGTCAATTGTGGCTCCGCCCCTAAATGATGCGCTTCCCGAATGAGCAGATTGAAAATAAGACCTAGTCAAGATTGTGGCTCCGCCCTTAAATAACGCGCGTCACAAATGAGTAGACTGAAAATAAGACCTAGTCCAATTGTGGCTCCGCCCCAAAATGATGCGATACATGAATGAGCAGACTGAAAACAAGACCTAGTCAAGATTGTGGCTCCGCCCCAAAATGATGCGCTTAATGAATGAGCAGAATGAAAATAAGACCTAGTCAAGATTGTGGCTCCGCCCCAAAATGACGCTCTTAATGAATGAGCAGAATGAAAATAAGACCTAGTCAAGGTTGTGGCTCCGCCCCTAAATGATGCGCTACACAAACGAGTAGACGAGACCTTGTCATGATTGTGGCTCCACCCCCTACGCAAATGTATATACCTGTTTGAGTAATTATAAGGAATGTTCCATGATGTCAAAAGGTAAGATATCTAAGTAATTATGTATGTGTTACTACATACGTCATTTTGTCCACCTAAAATACCTATGTGTAAATTGAACATATGGCATGAAACTTTCCTAATGGAAAATGGAAGAAAAATAATAAAGATCCCCAGAAAAACAAGAATTATCCCTTTGGACCCCTAATTTAATTTGTGGCCCCGCCCATATCCCAGGAAACGTGTGCGTGTGTGTGTGCCGTTTTTAAATGAACTGGCAAATTCATCTTTTACAATGACGACGTCGTGGAGTCCACCACCTCTCGCCCGTTACACACCGTTGGCACGATAGTCGAGGCTGGAAACACATTTGAGAAAAAAAGGCCATTTAGTCTGAGGATTGTAATCTGCGTGATTTAATATGACTGCTGATTTGTCTACGATAGTCTGAGAACATAAATCTCAGTACACTTTAATCTGAGTGAGTTTTGTACTACAGTTTGAGTAATTATATCTCGGTGTACCCTAATCTGAGTGATTTGTGTACTATAGTCTGAGCAGTTAAATTTCAGTATATTTAAAGCGATTTAATCTGAGTGATTTGTGTACTATAGTCTGAGCAGTTAAATTTAAAGCGTTTAAATCTGAGTGATTTGTGTACTATAGTCTGAGCAGGTAAATTTCAGTGTATATAAAGCGATTTAATCTGAGTGCTGTAATTTAAGTGATTTGTGTACCATAGTCAGCAAAATGTAATCTCACTATATTTAGAGCAATTTAATCTGAGTGCTGTAATCTGAGTTATTTATGTACTATAGTCTGAGAAATGTATTTGTAGTATGCAGTACTATAATCTGAGTGCTTTTAATCTGAGCAGTCAACAGTGTAATCTGAGTAGTGGTGAGTGATGGGTGTAGATGATGTAATGGGAGTAGTGGTGAGTGATGTAATCTGAGTGATGGGTGTAGATGATGTAATGTGAGTGAGGTTTGGGCCGGTACCTTGAGAGTATGTGGAGCTGTGGGCAGTGATGTGGTGGGCCGTGGAGAAGCGGTGGTCTTTGGCCCTCAGTGTGGTGACGTTCTTCTGCGGCTGGAACAGGATGATGTGGATCTTGGGGGCGAAGAGGCAGCCGAGCACCACCGACCCGCTCAGACTCACCGAGATGCACATGGTCGTCGTCTGCACCTGCGCCAGAACCGCAAAATATATTGTGTGTGTGTTGAGTGAAGTGACCAAAAATAGAATCTAGTCATGGGTGTGGTCCGGTCTCAAATGAGTGGATGGAAAATAAGACCTAGTGGTGGTGTGGCTCCACCCCTCAATGATCAAACAACAAGAGACGTGGCTGAGATTGGCTCCCACTCGTGACCCAGAAATGGAAAAGCGTGGAGTATAGCAGTGTTCATTTTGTTGACGAAATATTTTCGTCATTGTCTTCGTCATCGACACTTTTTCCCTGACGAAACTAAACAAGAGCTATATAAAAACTCCCTCCCAGGGACGAAAACTATAACTACATTTATTTACACTTTTGTCAAGAAATAAAAAATAGACAAAAATGCTTTTTGTGACAACGTCCAATCATAATCCGAGCTTGTGGAGAAAGGCGGTGCAAACGCAAAGAGAACCAATCAGGACACAAAGCCTTTCAGCTGCAGGAAAAGCTTGGTGAGCTGGCGACGTAGTTATACAGGTGAACGTCTTCAAAAACGTTTACTCCCGGGAGGAAAAAGCGCTCAGACATATGGATTCCTTTTACATTCAACACAACCTTAAAAAAAAAAAAAAANNNNGTAATCTCACTATATTTAGAGCAATTTAATCTAAATTTCAAATGTAATCTAAATTTTAATCTAAATAAAAAAAAAAACTGTATGCGTGGAGCAACAATCACGGGCAAAAATACAACACACCTGAAGCGCCATCAGCAGAAGAAACTTTTTCTTTCACCGTGCAACCATTTGTTACTTATAAACGTGATGCCATTATAATGAATTTTATTTTACTGTATTTTATTTTCTCGTGGAGGTTTCATTCATGAGAATACATTTATTTGGATTGAAAGAAAAGTAAAAATTATAAAAAGTTATATTATAAAAAATATAATTTTTTTTCCAAATAAGTAAGATCTTTGTATATACTTTATGTATGTATACTGTATGTATCAGATTTAGTAGACATAGCAACTTTAGTAAACATTTGGAAACATATAGCACCTCTATTTTCGTTGACTAATTCTATACAGTAATTTAGTCGACTAAAATGTTGTGGTATTTAGTCGACTAATATTAGAGTAAAAGTAAAATAAAATTAGATGACTAATTTGGGACTAAAACAAAACTGAGTTTTAGCCAAAAAACTATGACCAAAAATTGTCAAAATTAACCGTGGAATATAGGAAACGTTCCTCCTCTCTGCTTGTTCCTCTTCGCTTTCACTCCAGACACTTTAGATGGAGTCTGATTCCCTCTCCCACCCCAGGACAAGTCTGGCTAAACGTCCCAGTGGATCAAGTCTGATTGTATCATGAAGTTGTAGTGGAGGAATTGGCTTCTTCTGGGCCGCGGGCCGTTGGTGGTGTTCAGCTCTGACATCTCGACTCCTGATGACATGTGACACGCATCACTCCACTCTCAGATAGAGTCTCTGCATCCACCACTCACTCCAATACGTTTGCACATTGACACGACTGACCGGCGCTAAAAGTCATCTCGCGATCACCACGACTTCTACTTAACGTGTAATCTACTGAATAATCAACTACTTATTTATCAATTTGTCTTCACAAGTGATGGGAATAACGGCGTTATTTTTTTCAGTAACGGGTGATCTAACGTTGTGACTTTTTCCTCGGTTACAACGTCGTTATCGTTACTGACAAAAATGCTGGGTTACTATAATTGTGGTCATTGAAGCGGTTTTGGTCCGAGCAGAGCCTATTGTTTTTCCCACGGGTGGGCGTGTTTGGTGGGGCGGGACAATAACATAATTTATGTTATTTGACAAATTTAAAAGAAAATTGTCAATAGTTACTTTCCCTGGTAATTAGTTGCTTTTATAACGATGTAACTCAATTACTAACTCGTGTAACTCGGTTACATTTACATTACTGTAACTAATTACTGTTTTAAAAGAACGTTCCCAACACTGGCCTTCACAACAATGAAAAACAGAAAAAATAAATGTAGCATGGTAATGGGCACCCCTGACCTACTGTAGTTCTCTAAATACACCAGTCCAGAATCAAAATAAATCCCGCTCTGAATATAAGACCGTCGAGATGACTATGGATGTCATTACAAAACATTCTGAGTGCGAAAATGTCCAACTAATAAGATTTGAGCTTTTGTTTTTTTGGTTGCAAATTAAAATGACTTAAAAAGCTGCAAATAAAAACTCGGGTACATTGTATTTACAAACAAAATGTGGTTTTGCTAAGATTGCACAATGCGGTAGTACGTATCAGTTATCTAAATATCCCAGAGTCAGGTTAACAGTTTACCATGAAAAACATCTGTGAATTGTAGTTTCCTACTTACTCTGTAGTCACTAGCCGTGACGTAGAAGATGGGTTGGAAGGCCAGCCAGATAATACAGGTGGTATACATGGTGAAGCCGATGAACTTGGCCTCGTTGAAGTTCTCAGGGCACTTCCTCGTCTTGAAGGCGTAGAAGGTGCAGAGGATGATGAGGATGCAGTTATAGGTGAGGGACACCAGCATGCTAGAGTCCAGACTGTTGCATTTCAGCGTCACCACATCCCTCCTGTCCGGACCCACTTCCTTCCTCACCCCGGGAGTTTCCACCAGAAGCCAGACCAGTGCCACTAAGAGCTGTGCTGAAATGAGGGCCGCGCAAATGGCCATTTGAGACGCTGGGCTGATGAGGCGTGGACGCTGGGCGCTGTCTCTCGCCCCTCCGAAGATCCGAGCGATTCTGTTGGTCTTGGTCAGCAGAGCAGAGTAGCACACGGCGAAGGACGAGCCCAGGCCGAGCCTTCGCAGAGCACACACGAAGGCTGAAGGCTTGGCGACGTAGATGAACGTCATAGCGTAGCACATTAGCACGCCGAACAGCAAGATGTAGGACAGCTCTCGGCCGCTGGCTTTCACCACCGGGGTGTCGTTATTCCGCAGGAACACTCCGGCCACCGCAAGGGTACACAGCATCCCCAGACAGGCGATGGTGACTGGTCCCACGGCCCAGGCGTCCGACCAGTGGATGTACTCCTCGGGAAGCTCGTAGCATCCTGTGAGGTTAGCGAGCGGCCACTCTCCGAAACCACAGTCCATGCATGTGAACTCGTCCTGGAGGTGTTGGTGAGCCTGGCAGGGGATGCAAATCCAGCAGCACACGTCTCCGGGCTGCATGCTCTTGGCCTCGTTGGGTTGGCATGGGTCACTGCATTGGGACGTGGGAACTGTCGCCCAAGGAAGGAGACTGGTGTTGAGCACCAAGCCTTGGGACCAGTACCCCACCTTCCGGTACACAAACTGGTTTTCCTCTCGGCGGTAGTGAAAGATGTTGTAGCGCCCCAGGCTGTCGCCCAGCGATGTGAATCGAACCACGTTTTCTGTGTCGGCGGGTCTGAAAGGGGCTGCAAAGATGAAAAAAACAATGATGTGAGTCTGGAGATGTCCAGAGATAGATGAACATGCAAAGCAATTAAAAGTTCTAAGAGTCGGACTTGAGTTATGCCGATGTGTTAATTAAGCTCAATTCAAAGTTAAACTGAACCTTTTCAAGTGACATCAAGCAAAGCCAAGATCAGAACATTCTATGGGTCCACAGAATTCTATGGGTTACACTGAACTCTGTGGGAGACCGTTTACCATATTCTGATAAATGTAAGAGAGTGTGGCGAAAGTAGAAGTAAATGTAGAAAATTGGCAAATGTTATCTTGATGTTTCCAGTGGATTTGGTTTGGACAGCTGTCCATCAAATTCTCACAATCATTCTCACAATCAGATTAAAAACACATCTCGTCAATGAAGCATATTTAAAACTGTAATAACAACATGTTCAATGACTAATATTAACGAATAGGAAGGCTGCATAAGGTAGAAGCCCGGAACCGAACCTCACATGCACCATAGCATTACTACTATTATTATTGTCTTAGAGCCCTTCAAAGTGCTAATAGCTTCTAATAGTTCTTGCACGTTTCATTCTCCTGTCGGAGGAGAGGCCGCCGCATCCCTGCTGGAAGAGTGTCGATACCATCGGGATAGAGACGGCATCGCTTGAGAAATGTCGTACCACCGAAACAGAGGTAACGTCGGCTGGAAAAGTGTCATACCACCGAGAATTGGGGAGGACTGTCAGTAATGGCCCCACCTTTAAGGATGCATTGGGCAGTTGTGTCCTGGTGGCATGGAATTAAACTTGTGTCCAAAAGGTCACAAGTTGGAATCCCAGACCTATAGGTACCACAAGTCAAGTGTCTTTGTGCAAGACACTGAACCCGATCTGCTCCCCGTTGGAACGTAGGAATCGTAGGCCGAATTTGAGTCAGCGAATCCGAAAACATTAATATAGTAAACACTTGATGATCAACTGATCTTGAAAAAGTGGATCAACTTGTCAGGTACTCACCATCAAACTTGGTCTTGAGAATAAACTCCCGGTAGAATCTCTTCCCATTGCCTGGCTTCATGGTGTCACACACTTTGGTGGTGTTGGGACAGACGGCCTGCCGCATGTTGTGCAGAGCGTAGGCCATGGCGTAGACGGCGTTCACCACAAACATGATCTTTGATTCGTGTTTAAACAACCCGTTCCTTAAGGAGTTACTGGCACAGCCGTGTTCGTGCAGGCGGCAGTTGAACCGGTGCTCCCAGAATTCCCTGAACCAAGGGTTGCGTGAGTTGAGCTCTGGGGTCAGCTTGGTGAAGTAGTCCTCGAACTCCCTGATGGAGTATGATGCAAGCTCAATGGTGAAAGCCCCGTTAGCCGCTTTCTCGCTGCCGTGGACTACGCTCTCCTGCGCGCCCCAGCCGTCGCTAGCCACCCAAATGAACGTAACGTTCATCCTAGCTGCAGCCGCTAGCAGCTCTCTAGCGTCTTCGCTTTTGGTGAAGAGGACCACCACTTTGGCGTTCGCTTTCTGCTGAAGTGAACGGATCACGGTCTCGTAGTTCCCCCTGTTTACCGAACGACTGACTTTCACAGACGTCGCAATGCAGATCTGGCGGACACGCGCCTCTTGTTGAAAGGCATCGATGCCCGTCTCGCCGTAGTCGCCCTCGGAGGCCACGGTAGAGACGTAGGTCCAGTTGAAGTAGCGCAGTATCTCAGCCATGGCTTTGGCTTGGTAGAAGTCTGGCGGTACGGTGCGGGCAAAGTAGTCGTAACGGGATTTGTCGCTGAGCTTTGCGCTGGTGGAGGCGTAGCTTATCTGAGGAATCTGGAAGAGTCTAAGGAGGTTTGCGACCTGCCGAGAAGAAGAGAGTCTCAAATTTAGATCTTGTGGTGCTCTTGATGTTTACGAATTATTGAGCGATGTCAAAGTGGATGCACCTTTTTGGATTTTGATCTAGTTTGTTCTAGACACGCAATGCATTGTCTTAAGATGACTTCCAATTCCCCGATAATACCCTTCTCTTCAAACGGGGCAGCACTTTCAGAGCTTAACGCTAATTGTGTCGGGCAAACAGCTCATGAATAAGGCAAATTTGCACAGGAAGTGCTTGAGTCAATGCTCCCGAATTTATGCAAATGTATTCAGAATCAATGTAAATATCTCTCCGTTCTAAAGTAGAGTATTCCGGAATTGTTCTTCAGGTGTTTCCCGCACTGCTAGCGTACCGTAGCTTTACGACGTACACCGTGAACTGAGAAACTCGGGTGGTTTTCTCATCTAGACCGATGGTCCCAGGCCATATTTCCACGGGGCTCAGACAAACTCAATTCAGATAAAGCGAGATAACGGCACCAGCGAGTGACGTGAATGATGTGTTAGCCTCGCCGCGCGTTTACCGCCGGGCACAAAACACCTTCAAAAGCCCAACCCGAGGCGAAGATTTATCATGTTCTAAACTACATTTTAGCTTATAAAGAAAAACGTCCTTATTTCAGGCAATAACACGAGCGTCTGGCGCTCTCGGATGCTGTACGTGGGTTTCGAGGTGTGTACTATCTGTAATTTGCATCTCCTTGCAGTAACTGTCCAGTGATCAAAGTGTGCCAAATCCAGGCTGGAGCAGAAACCCTAGAGAATTGTGGGTAATCACTATAATCCATATCGGTGGTTTGCATCTGTCTGTTTACAACATCTATCCATATCTCGCTACAACCTTTTCATATTTCTCTCTGTCTTTCATTCTAGCTACAGTATTGTCCATCTATTGTTTATTCTCTGTTTACCTGTCTGTTCTACCTTCCTGACAATTAATCCATTCTGTCTATCAATAATTACATTCATCTATCTGTCTGTCTCCATACCTGTCTTTGTATCTATCCATCCACCCATCTCTATCTCTCTTTCTATTTAGCAATTGATCTAACTTTGATCTAATTGATCTAAACCTTATCTAAAACTGATAAACTTATCAATAATTCCATCCATCAATGCATCTATCTGTTTGTCTACATATCTATCTATCTATCTATCTATCTATCTATCTATCTATCTATCTATCTATCTATCTAAATCTGTCTGTCTCCATATATATCCATCCATCCTTCCATCCACCCTTCCCTTCATCTATCTATCCATCAATCTATCATCTATCTATCCATCTGATAGTTTCTATCCATCCATCTTGCTCTTAATCTATTTAGCACTCAATCCAACCGTCCATCTGTCTCTCTCTTTCTCTTTCTATTTATCTGTGTTTGTCTTCATTTCTATCTATCCATCCATCCATCTACTGTATCTGTTTGTCTCAATCTCTCTCTGTCTCTCTCTCTTTGTCGATCTATCTATCTAATGCCCGTCTCGTCACCCCCCCCCCCCCCACGCTGTGTGTGTGTGTGTGTGTGTGTGTCTGTGTGTGTGTTTCTGACAGGCGTCTGCGCTGAGGGGCGGGACCGGCTCGTCTCTCTGACAGGTTGTTTGAGGAGCCCGAGGGAAACAGAGAAGTGAAACGGAGAACATCTGATTCACTTAGACGTGTGATTCCAGTCGCACAACAAACACTGATCCGCCCTCACCATTAACACCGCTGCATTAAAACCACTGCGAGAGAAGCAGTCCAGGAGAAACGCAGCGGAGAAGTGTTGATATTCCCTCGAGCAGAGGCCGTCAGCGCGCGACTGAAGCGTGTGACGGAGACGACACCACACCACACGGCCTCCTGCTTCCTGCTTCACCCCAGCCTGACACCATCACAACACTCTCCTCCAGCTCTACCTCACTCACTCTCTCAGCTCACTCCTTATCACAGTCTAACGCTCTCTGTGAAGATAAACTCCTCAGAAACACTGTCTGTCTGTCTAACTATCTATCCCTCACTTTTCATCTATCTATCTAGAGATAGATGATCGATATATCTATTCTTCACTTTTTATCTGTCTGTCTATCTGTCTGTCTGTCTGTCCGTCCATCCGTCCGTCTGTCTATCTATTTAGAGATATAACCTTTATTTAACCAGGTGAAAAAAAAAAAAAAAGATAGATGATCTGTCCCTCACTTTTCATCTATGTCTATCTACCTATCTATTTAGAGATAGATGATTGATTGATCTATCTATCCTCACTTTTCATCTATCTATGGATCTATCTGTCTATCTATCTAGAGATAGATGATCTGTCCCTCACTTTTCATCTATCTATGTCTATCTATATCTATTTAGAGATAGATGATCGATCTATCTATTCTTCACTTTTTATCCATCTATCTGTCTGTCTGTCTGTCTATTTATTTAGAGATAGATGATCTGTCGCTCACTTTATCTATCTATCCATCCATCCATCCATCCATCCATCCATCTATCTATCTTTCTATTTAGAGATAGATGATCGATCTATCTATCCTCACTTTTCATTATCTATTTATCTTTCGATCTATCTGTCTGTCTGTCTATCTATCTAGAGATAGATGATCTCTCCCTTACTTTTCATCTATCTATGTATGTCTATCTATCTATTTAGAGAAAGATGATCGATCTATCCATCTATCCGTCTGTCTATCTGTCTGTCTGTATTATCTATCTATCTAGAGATAGATGATCTGGCCCTCACTTTTTATCTATATGTCTATCTATCTATCTATTTAGAGAAAGATGATCTATCTATCTATCTCGATCGATCCATTCATCCATCTATCAATCCATCAGTATCTGTCAGTATCTCTGCAAACCATTCATCCATCCATCCATCTTTATTTGTATTCCTGAAAGTGTTGGGGTTTTGTTTTGTAGCGGCCTCAGTGAGTAAAAGGAGGAGTGAAGAGGAAGTTTTCCTGTCGAGTCCACTGAGACTGAAAGGCTAAACAGGGTCGAGCGAAGCTGTGAAACCTTCCACTCGTCTCTGACAGGAAAACACTCTTCCCCGTCTTTCCCAGGGTAGCACTAGACTTCCCGAGAGCGTCCGGTGAGAAACGCAGATGTGTGTGTGTGACCTTCAGGGACACGGCCACAGTGACCGGCTTCATAATCCCACTCTTTATTCTCTCTTTATTCATTGTTGAATGAATATGATAATATATTCCGTCACCTTGTGGGGGAAAGTGATGATGAAGGGAGCGCGTATCGATTCACTGGCTTTGTCTGCGTCAAGCTTCACGTCGGTTTGTCTGAAAAACAGCATTAACCTCGTCCTGTAGCCGGACAGCTTCCTTCCTGCTCTTCTAATGTCACAGACTGGTTTAGATTCAAGTCAAACACACTTCAGAAATTGTACGAAAAATATAAACACTTTTAAGATTTTGTTAACTTATTATCTGTTAACTATGTAGTTGTAAACATGTAAAAAGTAATATATATCGTTCTTTTGCCAATTGCATTTCTCTTGCGTTCTTGTGTCTAGTGTTATATTTAAATCGTTTCTTGCCTGCTATCTTTTGGACCACATTTTAATATATTGTAGATATTTATATTGGTTGTTTATTTTGCCAGTATCTCATCTTGCTTTTTGCAGTAGCAATACTAATTACTAATGACATAAAGGCATTCTATTCTATTCTATTTATGTCATCTATGTAAAATTGTGTACACATTTTATTCAAATATTAATATTGTACAGATATTATAAACTGCTTTGGTAAATATTTTATACAGTATACCTAAATGTATGTCTATCATATATAAAGACTGTACATGTAATTGTATATGCTGTATATATTGTGTGCATATTTATTTACATACAGAATATATACGGTATATGCAGATATATGTGTGTGTGTACAGTATGTATATATATATATATTGTATATATATATTTATGTAATGATAAATTATTCTAATTGTGTGTCTGTGTCCATATCTACAATATACTGTACATTTCTTTAAGTATATGTATATGCATATACCTAAATATATTTATACATACATACAGTATATACGTATAAATTATGAATATGTTTTATGAATTATGTCTTTGCGTTTATAATATCCGCATTGAGACGCAAACATTTCCTATACAGTGTATGATTATATAATCATGTATACTGTATGTGTATATTACTTACCGCTACTCAACTATTGATTATAATCCACACCCTAAACGAGCAGCTAGACGTTAGTGCTATGATGATTTTTTTTTTACTGATTAAAAGCGTCAGAATTGAATTACACGGGGAGCCTGATTGGTCGGTAATGAAACTAAATAAAGCCCACGCTTCTCCGAGACGCCCACTAGCAGCGCCGCGCGTGATGAATATGAATATCAGCGTGTGATAATTAAGACGCGGGGAAGGTTTCAGATGACTCCCTCTCCAGGGGCCCGGCCGTCTGAAAGCGGGCGGGATGCTTTGCCAAAGCCGCCACCCACTCCGCCGCTCCATATAGCGACGCCTCCTGTGCCCAGTGCCCACACCGTGCCAGCCGCGCTGTGAGGGGTAATATGTCGCCACTGATTCCGTCTCAGCGTCCAAATAGTTTCAATAATGATCATTTTGTCAAGTGAATTTGACCAAATCATCACAAATGTTTCATTTTTGATCTGTTTGAAAGCAGAATTTGACAAAATCATCACAAATGTCTCTTTTTATCTGTTTGTAAACTAAATTTGACAAAATTGTCACAAATGTTTCATTGTTGATCTGTTTGAAAACTGAATTTGACAAAATCATCACAATTGTTTCATTTTTGATCTGTTTGAAAACTGAATTTGACAAAATCATCACAATTGTTTCATTTTTGATCTGTTTGAAAACTGAATTTGACAAAATCATCACAAATGTTTCATTTTTGTTCTGTTTGAAAACTGAATTTGTTTGAAAGCTGATTTGACAAAATCCATCACAAATGTTTCATTTTTAATCTGTTTGAAAACCGAATTTGACAAAATCCATCACAAATGTTTCATTTTTGATCTGTTTGAAAACTGAATTTGACAAAATCCATCACAAATGTTTCACTTTTTATCTGTTTGAAAACTGAATTTTACCAAATCATCACAATATTTTGATTAATCATTTTGAAAAGTGAATTTGACATGTAGTTAGATAGAGTTAGATCCCAGTTCTGAGCATTTGTAAGGCGCTTTTCACAGTTTTAACTGTGTGTGTGTGTGTGTGTGTGTGTGTGTGTGTGTGTGTGTGTTTGCCTAGTTTTGAATGAGATTTTATTCGTCCAGATGGCAGCGGGCAGCTCAAGACCCCTTCAAGCTCTCAGTCCAGCGGGGAACAGGTGGCAGATACTTCAGAATAACAGTAGACATTTTTGTTTCTTCACATCGAAAATACTGTATCATGAAACTGCAAAGATCCCGATAGAAGCCTTACATATAAAATTTATTATTGTTGTTGTTTTAATTGTTATTATTATTAGTAGTATTAATGAAAATAACGATACAATGTTCTGTTTGTTTTAAAAGCTCATAATTCAATTAATTATTATTAATAAAACTCTTATAATTTCGTACTAACTAGAATTAAACTCCTCCCACACTTCCTGGTCAAGCTGCTGCCAATCACTTTCTCCTCAGCCCATCAGAGTCAGGACGACCCCCCCCCCCCACGTGAAGCTAATGCCAGAAGTCCAAAAAATTTGAAGAGAAAACCCAAAGTGGAAAAAAAAGTTTCCAACGAAAACGTGGCGATTTACGACAATAGAAAATCGTAACTGTGAAGAACTTCTGTTCGTTTGCTGGAAGTTTCCGCTTGATATTTTTGGCACTGGTCTGATTCCACCGTGTGGCGTCTCGTTTATAGTCACGCTCGGTGGCGCGGGGCCTGTTCGAGCCTCAAGACCC
>CM051497.1:8965338-8983649 GCA_028031935.1 Paedocypris micromegethes
GAATATGTCAGTGGCTTTCCGATAGGAAATTGAGCCTGTCAGTTGCTTTCTGATTGGAAACTGCTTCTCTGAGTCCCTTTTTGATTGGATATTGAATATGTCAGTTGCTTTCTGATTGGATATGGAGTCTGTCAGTTGCTTTCTGATTGGAAAGTGTTCCTGTCAGTCCCTTTTTGATTGGATATTGTGTCTTTCTGTCCCTTTCTGATTGGATGTTGAATATGTCAGCCCCTTTCTGAATGAATATTGAATATGTCCATTGCTTTCTGATTGGATACTGTTTCTCTCAGTCGCTTTTGATTGGATATTGAGTCTGTCAGTTGCTTTCTGACTGGAGATTGAATATGTCAGTTGCTTTTTGATTGAATATTGTGTCTGTCACTGCAATCTGTGAAAATGTTCTGGTCAAAAATACCAATTGTTTGAAAATCTTTGTGGAAATCATTGTGGAAAGCTCAGTCTTGATTCTAAGTTTCTCATGTGGGACGGATCTGCACTTAATTCATTGTAATAATAGAAACCCCAAATTCTATTTCTCGATTTGGGTTCACAGGTCAAATGACAGGTCACTGCAGGTCAACCCAGGGCCCTAGTTTGAGGATTACCGCCCTACGAGAACAACCTCCTGTGCACCCACAAAGTAAGTAAGTTTGTGAATAAGTAAGAAAATGCTTTGCTAAGCCAAACATCAGCTTCTGTTTTGTTTTCTGCTTTGGATACCATCTCACGCGGGCATTACCTGAATAGAGACGTCACTGTAGGACCCTCCGATCACACCAGAAATGGCCAGTGGCACTTCATCCGGCACCGGATTCGACCCATCTGGACAAATAAAGCCGGGCTGGTGCACTTTAGTCAGCGAGGCTCTCACAAACTCCAGCGACTGCTCCAGTGCGTACGTGTCTTTAGAGCAGGTGTCCAGTATGTGGGCTCCCAGCTTCAGGCCCGGCAGGATCCGGCTGTCCTGGTTGATCTCGTCCAGCGCCAGCAACATGGCTTCCAGCCTCTGGATCCCACGTTCCTCGTTTATCTTCCCGCAGTCCTCCGTCCCCTCGCCCTTCTCGTGGACGGGGAACAAGCCTCCGATCACCAGGTCTCCGTCTATGATGATCTCCCGCTTGGAGCCGGGCACGGGCAGGGGGTATCGCGGGCTCGTCCGGGACACGGGGATTAACAGGAACAGGAAGCTGATCAACGCAGAGGTCACGACTGCATCCATGTCGAGGTGTGTTGGTGGAAACGTCTTGTTTATGAGAGCGAGATGTATATCGAGGTTGGACTCATTTTGCCGTCGTCGCACCTGGAGACGAAAGACAAGACAATGGAGTTGAAAAGAGTGGAAAATAGCGGAAAATCACACACTCAGACACACATTTTCAACTCTTCCGTCAAGGTGGCCTTCTATTAGAGGGTGGCGCTGTATTTTTCAACTAGTTAGTCATACACAGACGTCTCTGAGCATCTGTGAATATCACACTCATCTTTTTTAAGCACCCCTCCAAACATTTAGTCTCCAATTCTAGGGAATTTTTACACTTTACGAAACAGTTAAGCTTTTCACGTCTGTTTTACAAAAAAAAAAGCATTTCATGGTGGGCATTTCCACTTCATCTAAAAAACACAAAGCCACTGGGACTTTCATTATTTAATTATATACCAATTGTGGGGTAATTGGAAGGCAGAACTTGGCTCCTCCTACATGGGCGGGGCCAATATTTTACTGTAAACGTTTAGCTTATGCTGAGGACTCTGCCCCTGATCGTCACTAGGTCTTATTTTCAGAGGAACGTTATTATCTATATGTCGCGAGTCTGTCCAGACTGTAACTCATCCAGATGGAGCTTTTCTGAATAAGTGAAGTGGTTATAACTGTGTAATATTCTCACGGTGTCAGAGGTGATTTAGTTATGAAAAATCACAAGCCGAGGAGGAGGAGAGGAACTGATGAAACGGAGGAGAATAAGTGAATAAATCAGATCCCAGTCGTGTAGATGGTGTTTCAGCTCGCAGCCTCTCCTTGACTTTTAGTTTGTGCATTAATATTTAAGTGCAGATCTTCTCGTCTCGGACATTCCTGAAATAATTGACATTTTCCTCGTTTTCTCACAGCTTTATATCGGGGAAACATTGATCGTGTGCCACCGTTCTGCAGTTTGAATGTTTCTCGGCTGGAGTTATTAGTTTGTTCTCCAGCAGGAAGGAGAAACTCGGGCGTTTAATGACTTTGGGCGAATGCGGTTCAATATCAAGCAATGTTTTACTCTCATAGAAACGTTGTTCCATCAGTTTTATCTGTTCGAGATTGTTGGTTGCAGGGTCACACTTCTTCAAACACTAATACTCCAATGACTTGTTCATCTTCTAAGCCTCTTTTTCTATTTTTGGGTTTATAGAGTTTCATTTTTTGGCTCTTTGAGCTACAAAGCTGTTGCAACAAAGTAACAACTATGTTACATTTCTTCATATTAAAGGTTATTTTCACACAAAAAAACTCACAAAACACTTTTTAAAAAACACATTTTTGAAAACACTTAAAAATAATAATCAAATTCAGAGGCAAAATTCTTCCCAAAGTGCTAATTTTGTTTTAAAACTGACACTTTATTTTAATCAACTAAATGTTTCAGTTTGTCAATCCGTTTTAGGAATCTCATCCACCTGTCCAAATCATCGTACAGTACAGAGTACAGTACATTAAGGACCTAAATAAACAGCTTCATAATTGAATTAGAATTGATCTACTAAAATCCGATATTGGGAATAACTCTGGATGAAAATCTTCTTCGTTATGTCATAATTTCCGCTTAGGAATCAATCACATGACATGATGCGATTCAACTTTGGGGAAACACTTTACAGGGCTTTGTGTTTAACGGATGGCGTGAGCGGAGGAGAGATGAGCAGCAGAACTTCTCGTTTCATTTGAGATAAAGCTCTTGTGTTCCCAGTTTCCCCTCTTGTTCTTTTCCTTCTGGCATAATGAGGCAACATCTTCACTTTTATTAGGTTTCTCTTCCTTAACTTCCGTTACCATGGAAACAAGAAAAAGTGGGCGGGATGGTGTGGCAAGACGGTGTGATCGGGATGTTTACGTGTATCTAATTAACACCGTCTATTAATCTGACGGAGGATAACGGTGCAAAGAACAGACGTACGAGACATGGAACGAATCAGGAGAAGTTGAGTGAGTGAAACTGTTGAGAGAGAAAGTGAAGAACTTGATGGAATGACACCGTTGAAATCCTGACCCCAATCTCTCTCACGAGTCTCCAGATCAGCGCCGCCAGAAAAATACAAATGTGCAAAAATGTGTCTCGGAGAAGAAGTGAACGAATGCGATATTACACACATCTGTAGTACTTATTTCCATGCTAGAATCAAATTTTTAATGCTCTTTTCTTCAAAGATTATATTTATAGCATGTGGCATTATTTTTCCAATTTTTTGTCAATAATATTTTGTCATACTTTTGTATTAATCATGATTTATTAATTAACTAACCAATAATGTTGTATAAACATTGCACAAATGCTTTACACAAATATTTTTCCCTCAATTTCTATCAATTAAACTATATAGATAATGTATATATATAAACATATACATAAACTAGATACATAATGATATATACAGTGTGTATATATATAATAAAATGTACAGTATACATACAGTATATACAGTGTGTGCGCGTATATATATTATATATTCATCTATCCATCCATCCTGTCTGTCCTTATGTTCCTCCATCTCTTGTTATTCATTCAATACATTTCTCCATCAATCTATCCCACCAATCTCCATCTATAAGAAAAAGCAATGTTTGTTCTTTAAATAATAATAAAACAAATATTTAGCATATTTTAAGGATAAAATAAAAAAGGATAAAAAAAAATACTTAATTATTAATATGGCATACATAATTCTGAAATACAGACTTAAATCCATAATATCAAGTAGAAAAACACAGTAAACGCATGTCATTCTGCGCATTGATATTCAGTAAAAGTCCAAGCCGCACAGAAGATGGAGAATCGGGTCTCATGATCCTCCGTGTCTGATCCAGAGACAGATGGGATTTCACCAATCTGGACTCAACGTGGATCTTTACGGTAAATAAGACCACAACGTTGGAATTCTTCTAACTAAAATAAAATTCTCCCACGACCAAAGTGCTTTTTTTGTTCTTTGGAACTACTTTGCATCGACTGATGAAGTCTGGCGCGGGGCCAGCACGGGTGAATGGCTTGGTCAGGTTTCCAGAGAGGAATGCTATTCACAGACATGGAGCAAATGAAGGATGAGATGTTCCTTTCTCTCTCTGATGTTCAATCAGCTATCGTGGCTTTGGATGCGCTTCACTGATGAGATTCAGAGTGTCGGCGAATGAGCCAAACACTGACGTTTAAGATCTCAAAGTTCTCCTCATCACTTCATGAAGTGGCTTATGGACCAGTCACCTCATTTAACTCTGTGATCTCCTGCGATTATTTCATATTTGATTCAAACTGAAGATGACCAGTAGAGTTCTAACTAGCACTTTTGCTTAAACTGTAAAATTAATGGAAAAAAACTGCATGTCTGATTCATCCATCCATCCACTCATCCCTCCCTCTTCATCAATTCTGTTTGTTCTTTGGTCCAATTTCTCCATCAATCCATCCCACCAATCACTCTAGCCTTCCTCACTCTGTCTGTCTGTCTGTCTGTCTGTCTGTCATCCATCCGATCCATCCATCCATCCATCCATTTATTGCCATCAATTATCTATCCATCTGCAGGTCTCTCACCCCCTCCATCCATTCGACAAACATACCCTGAGATTTAGCTGCAAGCAATTGCCATAAAAGTGCAAAAGTTTCCCATTGTATAATACTACACGCGATCGTTCCATTCTTCCTCTCGTTCTTCAGCGTTGGCTTTCTGCTGAATTCGGAGTCTCGCTGACACTCAGACGTGAAGCGTCACACCTCACGATTCTGCTCGAGAAATGCGCGCGACGACACACTTCTCCACAACTTTGACTCGGTGTCATTATTGTTTAAAAAAAGAAAAAAAAAAAAAAACACACATCTCACACGAATCGGCACAATATTAGTCATTTGCACATTGAGCATTAAGCTGATTGACGCGAGCGTGCGCGCACGGCGGTGGTGCGCGTGCACAAACGTGAGCAAAACGCGGGCTTTCTTACCTGAGGTGAATTGCGCGGTCTGTCACAACACCGATGCCGTCGTGCAAGTTCTCAAACTACGGCGTTTGGGAGGAGAACATCCGCGTGCAGGTGTCTGGTTCCGTCCCCGGTGCTGCTGAGGAGGACGAGGAGGAAGATCTTACCTGACGAGCGCTTCCTGAGGAGAAACCAAAGCAAAGCTCCCTCAGAGCGGTTAGTGGTGAGTACGCGGGTTTCTCCTCAGTCTCCGCGTTTTGGGAGAGACCAATATTTCGGTCCAAACGCAAGCCATTTTAAGAGTTCTTGGCTAAATCAGTCACGACTTTCCAAGTCTTTTCGGCGTGTTTTCAGCCACAATATGTTGGTCGAATGACCCAAAAGACGCCCCTGAAACAAATAGCGAGACCCATTTAATTTTCAATGATGGATGTTGGTGCTCAGGGTTCCAGCTACTTCCAGGGAACTTTGGGTGGAGCTCTCTCTCTCCTCTCACCCTCTCTCTCCCTCTCCCTCTCTCTCTCCCTCCCTCTCTACCTCTCTCATTCCCTCCCTCTCTCTCTCGCTCCCTTTCTCCGCCACCCCGCTCTTTCTCTCTATTTCTCTGACCCCCACCCCCTACTTTATTTCTCACCCCCCCCTCTCTCTACCCCACCCTCTCACTCCTACTCTCTCTCTCTCTGTCCCCTTCACGTTTTCTCTCATGTATCTGCCTCACCTCTTGCTTTCTTTATGTTTCTGCCACATCGCTGTCACTCTTTCACTCTTTTTCTATTTCCCCTCTTCTTCTCTCTGTCTCTCTCTCTCATTCTCTGTATCATGTCTCTCTATCTTTCTCTCTCTTCGTGTATGTCTGCGCAAACATATTTATGTAAACACAACTGGGTTTAAAATTATGAGACTCAATAATGATGATAAAATAATATGAAACAGACAAATATTAATTAAAACAATAATTTAAGGACAAAATTGCCCCTGAAGGGATGTCAATAATAAAACCAACGAGTTGTATATATGAGATAAAATAACTTATTTTGAACATACAATTCTGCAGAACAAACACGTGAACAAAGTCGCCGAAACCTCCATATCCTATTTTCCTCCACTTTTAAAACCGGACTTCAAAAAGTTCTTTGATCGTATGTTTAAGCGTGAATGCGTCTAACAAACCCAGAGGATTCTGACTTGACTTTGTAGTATCTTCACAATACTGGCGTATCAAACGCACCATCTTCATTACTCATTCAAATTCTGTGGAAGGCCACGGAAACGCTTTCTACTCGCTGGAACAGATTCGATGGGGTTGATTCAAAGACTGGTGACGGCGCTTTTTAATGATGTGCATTCATCCGCCAAGACAAAGACGCACAACAGTAGGTACGAGCACACAACCAGTCCAAAGAAAAGTGAAGGCGGTGAAAAGCACCAGCAGCCATCGCTTAAGATCCGACTCTCAGGACATTGTGCTACTGTAAGACCCTTCAAGCTCCATCCAAGCCGCAGATTCTCCACCAATTAAAAGGGAATCAAGAGCGGGTTGGTTGCTGATGGAGGACACACCAATGAGAGCACAAAGCTGGCTTTGTCCTCACACACACACACACACACACACACACACACGACTGAAAAGCATAGAGTGGTGATTAGGGCAGCAAACACTTGCAACGGATTATATAATAACCACCTCCATCACAATGGGACCAATTTTACTTGGGGGAAAAAAAAAAGCGTTGAATGTCACGACGGTTTGAAGTGCGAAGTTTCTAAGAGTCCAGAAAAGCAACATGTTTGTGAAATCTTCACACTGGGCGTCTACGTTAGTGTTGAAATTGGATTTATCAGATAAAGCGACTAGTTTAAGCCTCAAGTGATTGTAAAGTGGTGAATGCAGATGGATTCTTAGAAGTAGAGAAGTGGTCCCAATTTTAGCACATTTCAGTTGTACTAAACAAAACTAAAAAAAAAAAAACTTTTTAAGAGTCGGCGAACTGTTTTGTCAATGTTCAAACGCTTTTTCACATGCTTGTTCAGATTGTCACTTTGAATTTGCAGGACATTTTTGCACAAACGACTTCAAAGGATGAAAGATGAGCTCGGAATATCATAAAGAAAAACAAGAGTACAATTTTCAGTCAAAACACTTTATTAGGTTGCTCAACAACAAGTTTCATTTAAATACAAATAATTTTTCCCAGTTTCATACAAATGGATTTTTGTCTAAAAGTCTCGAACCAAAATCGTCAGTGTAAATACAGACAAATATCGACACACTGGGAAACAAATCACCAGCCACACAAATCACGACGTAAAAATCTTTCTGATGAAATAGAAATGCCTTTGACCTATAAAACGCACTTTTCTGTAGCACAAAATTACTCTTGCGACTTAAAACATCAGTAATTAAACAAATGCTAACGTGCTTTTAAAACCGCATATCGAACGATATTCTTCAAAACTTTCTTTTTGTCCAAATCAGACACAGTGGGAATCTGCATGATCGTGATTATCCCCAAGAAAAGTCATCCGTCTTCCGTGACTGTTTGTTTCGACTTAAGAGTATTCAACTCACACAGACGCCGCTTTTGGCTCCGAGTGCAAATGAGTATTTAGCGAAGCGAACGCACCGAATAGCAAATTAATCTCAAATTATCAAGCGATGCAGCGATTCGCCAGAATAAATACAGCGTGGCGACAGGAAACACAACGGGGAACGTCGGCCTTGCAGAAATGTACATTCAATAAAAAACAAACAGCACTTTTAGGGGAGAAGCAAAAAAAAAAAAAACACTTTTCAAGAAATCCAGGAACTTTCAGGCTTCAATACCGACATTTTTGGTAATGTTTGAGAACACTAACAAGTGTGTGTGTGTGTACAGATGTGTGTAAATATATTATGGCCAAAGTGGGGACTAGTTTGCACATCGGCCGGCCATTTTGCAAAACTTGCCGGCCAATTTGAAAACCGTTTGCTGTCCGGTCTATATTTTTCCCTTTTAAACACGACTGGACGGTTTTTCTTCACTCCGTCACTCCTCTTCCACCGTCACGTCTCTGTGTTGAGTAGGAGTGCGTTTGCTCCTGACCTCCTGATCTTCTGAAGAGTAGACGCTCTCCTCATCAGTGCTGTCCTGCTCTCCGTCTGAGAGAGACCCCGTGGTGGACGGAGCAGGCGAGGCGTCAGCACCTGTGTGTTTACAGAACACACACACACACACACACACACACACACACTGTGATTAATATAGTCGCAGCGAGGAAGCGCCACCTTCATTAATGAAAGTCTCCTCAGCATCTAGTGAAACTTGCACAACACTCTAGTTTTCCGACACCAGCTGTTCCTAGTTTATTCTCTTTTTTTTTTTACTTGTCTAGACTAGTCAATAAAGTGCTTTAAAAAGTATAGGTAATAAAGAGGTTTTTTTTTTAATATATATACATTATATATACATTTATAAACAATTAATATGGAAATTTTGAAATCAGTTTTAAATCAAAATCAAATTGAAAACTAAACTAAAAATTCGAAGAAAAAAAAAACCTGATTTCAAAATTTCCATATTAATTGTTTTATATTTGAATAATTAAATATTCGAATATTACTACGGTGCTGCGGAGCAGAGGGTGATTTAAAAAAAAGTTTAGGTTATTTGGTCCATCACAATTTACTTGGATAGTCCAGCACAATGCTTTAGTTTTACACAACCTTAGCTATTTTTTCTAAACTTTCAAATTTACTACACACACACACACACACACACAAAGTATTTTATTTAAAATTTCTTAAAAATTGATTTAAAATTTTTTAAGATTAAAAAAAAACCTTAAAAATAACACTATTAACTATAGGTAAGATAAAAAAGTTTTTTTTATTTATTTTTTTACTTTGTATAGTTATTTGCTTTGTAACAATTTCTAAACTTTTTTTCTAAACTTTCAAATTTACTACACTAAAAATTCTGAAACAAAAGGTGTTTCATTGTCAATTAAAAAAATAATTTCAAAATGTCTTACATTTTCTTGAAAAAAAAATGTACGGTACATGATTCAACAAAATCTGACAAAAATTCCTACCTAAAGTTTGTTGTAAGAGCTTCTTGTAAGAATGCACACACACGTGTAGGGTGCGATGCACGCGCACACATTGTGTACATCCATTACGTATATATCAATATATCAAACGTTTAATTGAATTTATCTACGATTCGGAATTTTCCACGGCATTTGTCTCCGTGCTGGCAGCAGATAGTTCAGAAACATCTGATGAAACCTATTCAGGTCGAAATCCGGCATCAAAAGGCCCTTAAAACAGACCGTCATCCAACTTTCACTCGTCTATGGCGGGAGTTTACAGACAAAGACATTAAATGACGAGCGGACAGATTGAGCGAGGCGAGGCGAGACACATTTTTGGTATTTCCACAAATACACAGGAAAGTGTGATCCACTAAAGGAGATCATTTTTGGTCCTTTCGGCTGTTTTTATTGACCGTTTGGAATTTAAAGTGCGTGTTTGGTAAAGACAGAACGTAAATATTCACCCCACAAAAGGAGTCGAACATTTACAGTAGACCACATTACGTTCTTCAGACGGTGAGATGCTCTACTCCACTAATTCTTCGTCAGCTTCACTCCGTCTTCTTTCTCGGTCACTGCTGAGCTGACGGTTTGGGGCTTCAATGCTTAAAATAGTGGCATTTCTTGGAGGTTTCCAAATATGATGGAAATTCCACTATTTTGTGGAAGGTTCGGAGATAATGTGAGAAAAAAAACGTATTGTATTTGAATATTCTAAAGTGTATCGTTGAGTTTGTATAATAACTGGAACTTTTATTTAGAAATTGTAATTGCATTTTTTTTTTCACACTTGCATTTAATGTCTCACTTATTGACTTGCATTTAATTGCATTTGAGGATTGTTTATTATAAAAATGTCAAAATGTGTGTGTGTGTGTGTGTGTGTGTGTGTGTGTGTGGAGAATTTAATAACTGGGTTTTTATGACCGTGTAGGAAAACGGAGCGTTACAACTTAAGTCGTAAATCATTTATTATTGTTTTGAAGTCCCTCCACAGGCTTCAAAGTTGTGGACCCGTACACAGGTCCCCACAAGTGACCACTTCACTATAAAAATGTAGCAATTGGGGCCCCACTTTAGTATAAAAACCTAACATTTGGGGCCCCACTTTAGTATGAAAACATAACATTTGAGGCCCCACTTTACCATAAAAACATATTATTCGGGGCCCCACTTTGATCTAAATGCCTGTAAACAACACATGATGGTTGAAATAACAAAAAAGATTCTTTAACATCTAATAGTAAAAAAACTAGTATAATGCATATTTATGCAGTACTGTACATTTAAATAACAAAAGGTCTGTCTGAAAGAAAGCGAATATGCTAGTTTATAATTGATTTATTAAACACATATTTGAGGCACTTTCATGCATTACTACTAAAGTGGCTCGATAGAAAGAAATTAAAGCGCAAGACGTTTGATTTCTTTTTGATGATTTAATTCCCTCAGTCGTGGTGTAATAATTGTGTGTGTGTGTGTGAATGAAATCACATTTGGACGTGTGTCGGATGAAAGTGAAGCTGAAGCAGTTTTGTGAAGACGGTGTTTGTCAGGGAACAGATGCCGAGCGCTCGGATCCGAGCAGAAAGTCTTTTTCATTGCAATTCAGCAAAACCTGACAACACGTCAGCTCGCGAACGCGTCGCAGACGGATCGGTCAGACATGAAATGAAGTCTTGTCTTATGAATGTATGCGCTGATAACGTGATGATGACGCTTATTAATTCTGCATCAGTCCCTCATCGCTGAACGTTCCGCCGCACCCTCTGAAAGAAAGCTTAAAAAGTAGTTTTTTTCCCGATTCCACAATAGTTAAAAAAAAAAAAAAAAAAACAAGAAAAAGAAAACATTTTTTTTTGCATTATTTTAAATGTAACACCAGTGATACAAAGTGCACTAGAAGAGCATTGATTCTTGACCTCAGGGCGCTGAGCACCACCTAGTGGCCCGCAAGAAAAATGTCAGTTCCGTGACTTTGGGCCGCAGAACCACAATGCCGCTCCCCAAAAGTTCATGAGACGAACAAATGAACGTGAAAGTTATGACCTCTATATATTTATTTTAATGACAAAAATTACAAACGATAATTTTGATGAAATGCTTCACATTTTCTTTATTGGGTTTTTTTTTTTCACTTCGAAAAAATCGGAAATGACGCAAAAAAGACATTTTCGTTTTCGACGAAAAATGTGAAGATTGCAAGCAAAAAAAAAATCCAGAACGAAAATGTCCTTTGATATTTTTTGCCACTAGCCTGATTCCACAAGCCCGGTGTGTTGCATGTGGACTAAGCCTTCCACATAAAGGCGACAAGTTATAAAAAAACAAAAAAATGTAATTGTAATATAAATGTAAAATATACTTAGATTTTATATTAATAGTAATAATAGCAACTACGTATTTAAATGTATTATTTATGGAAAATTAGGACACAAAAGATTAAAATAAGTAAATATTTAGTAATAACATGTGTAATATCTCCAACACTAAATTGCGTAAAAAAAAAAATTGACCCTTCATTTTTACACTTATTGCGCTTCTAAAAGCCCAACTAAAAATTAAAATTAAAAACAAATATCTAGAAAATATCAGAGCTTGGGTCTCTAGAGGATAATTTATTTACCTAAATATGCATTGTTTTTACACATTTACACAAACCTCACATGTGCTTTTAGGTTTTTTAGGTGCTTTTATGATTATACGTAGCATGTTTTACATAAAGAGTTGCGTTCAAGTCCGGCCTCCGTTTCATCAGATTTCCGCGCAGGACACGCAGACTGATTTGAGATGTCATTTCGATGGCGATGTTTCCTAAACGAGCAGAAGCGTAAAACACATTACGTTTGACCATCAGGCTTCAAAGTTCTCCTTTAATCTTCAGGCTTTAATCTCCTACTCCGTCATGTATCACACCTAATGTGTGTGTGTGTGTGTGTAAGCGGACAGCTGGTGTGGAAACACACTCCTCAGGTCCGCGACAGTTTAGCCGTGTCTCGGGGTTCAGTGTCTCATTATCACCCGAGCAGGACAACACACACACACACACACACACACACACACACACACACACACACACACACACACACCACTTACTAATCCACCAAACACACACCTAGAGGACGAGCAGCCACTACAACGGGGATTCTGTGGTTTAATAAAGAGAGAATGGGTGAGTTTGTCCATATGGCCACTAGGGGCAGTATCGAAATTGAGCTCGGCTTGTGAAGTAACACACACAAACCTGGAGCAGTGGTCTGTTGTGTTAACAGTACACGTGTGATATAGTGTGTGTGTCTGTGTGTGTGAGAGAGAGAGAGAGAGAATGTGTGACTGTGTATGTGTTTGTGTGTGACTGTGTGTGTGTGTGTGTGTAAGAGAGAGAGAAAATGTGTGATTATGTGTGTATGTGAGAAAGAGACAAAGAGAATGTGTGACTGTGTATGTGTGTTTGTGTGTGTGTGGCGACTTATTTTACCAACGATTCCCAATAAGTCAATATTGTGATTAGAGCTTTAGTTTTACTACACAAAAACCCCCCAGAAAAACACAAGGTAGAAAATGAAAGACGTCATTCAGATGATGGGATTATTGGAGGAGTCTGAAGGCGTTTGCGTTGTGAGAGGATCTTTAACGCGTGTGTTACCTGTGTGTTCTCCTCGACTCTTTCTCGCTCTGATCTCAGGGACGTAGAAGTGGTCCTGTCGGGCCAGTGGACTCGTGTAATGGATCCTTCCCCCTCGGTAGATTTCCAGAAACGGATGCGCACACAATTTCCTTTCCTGAGAAGCAGAGACGCAAAACAAGGAGGTTTCAGTGCAAAGTGTCGTCGTGACAGATGACCAGGGTTACCACGTTTAACACTTTTGAAAAATCTAGTGCAGAGCCTAGGGGGCGGGGCTACAGGGGCGGGGCCACAAACATCGCTTTACATACAGTGATCACAACTTAAAATATGAGACATTTAAACTGATTTCTTTGAGAGAGAGAGAGTTAGATATATAGATATAAATGGAAAAAGATGGATGATGGATGGATGGAGGTATATATAGTCGGATGGATGGAAGGATAGATAGAAATAAGAAGAGTAATGGACAGACGGACAGACATACAGACATAAAGAAAGTAAAAGAGGACTGGATGGATGGATGGATGGATGGATGGATGGATAGATAGATAGATAGATAGATACAGATATGGATGGAGAGAGAGAGATAGAAATAAGAGGGAAAGATAGATATCATCGAAGAGTGAGATGAATGGATGGATGGATGTGAGATGAATGGATGGAAAGAAAGATAGATAGATAGATAGATAGATAGATAGATAGATAGATAGATAGATAGATAGAGTGGACAGACAGACAGAAAGCTATGGATTGATGGTCGGATGGATAGATACAGTTGATAGATAGACACAGTTATGGATGGGCGAATGGACAGACAGACAGACAATACTAAAAGGAAACTACATAAAATCTTGTAAATCCGGTGGAAAAAAATATACTGGAACCATTCCAGCAGATTCTCCGAGACTTCTGTAGGAACGCTTCAAGAAAGGAAATTGGAGTGTTTTAATACTCAAGACGAGGTGAAAATGAGCCTTTCAGAACGCCATGGATAAACTCGTTTTCTGTGGTGGTGGAGAGATGAAGATTAGAGAGCCGTGTCCACCCACTTCTTCTCACTGATGAGGCTGGAACACTGTAATGTCCTCTCCATCCTTTATACATCTACCCATCAGTCCACACTCAGACACTGAAAGTTCTCCCTTCATTGCTACGGAATAAAAGCTGCCGCTCTGCGCGTATATGTTAAGGAGATGCTCGAAAAATAATATCCCTGGTTTTTCAAAGCCGTCCTTCTTAGAAACCTCTCGACGCTGGTCAAGTGTGTCCAGCCATTCACTCAGGAGAGCCGGAGATAACACTACACAAATGTTAACATTAACATTCATGGAAAGCATGAATAATTCAGCGAGGAGTTGAAAATGCAAAACACGGAAATGAGGATCAATTCGGCTCGTGAACTGAAAGTTATGCAAAAATGATTTCTTTTTACATTTTTACAAAAAAGTAAATACGTATTAGAATAAATACTTACAAACTAAGAATACTAGAAGAAAATCAATACCATATAAACGCTTTGCTGAAGATAAGCGACTGAAATGTTGTGTTAATAGCAAAGGTTTCTGAAACACTGTGCTGACTTGGTTCACACACACATTTCTGTTCACAAACGGAACCTTTCACCAAAATAGTATCTGGTTCATGAATACGAAATAATGTTTTCTCCGTCATTATACTCTATGTTCTAATCCATTAGGTAAGATTCTAATAGACTACTCTAGATTCAGGAATATTACTCTAGATTCTTATATTCTACACTATATTCAGAAATATCACTCTACTGTGGTATCTGATACACTACACTAGATTCAGAAACACTACAATCTGCTAGACTACTCAGATTCTGATTCATTACTTAAGATTCAGATAAACTACTCTAGATTCAGAAATATTATTCTATACTAGTACACTATATTCAGAAACAATACTCTGGATACAGGTAAACTAATGTAGATTCAGATACACTACTCCAGATGAATGCTCAAAATGCTCCTCCACGTTTGTATATACTACACTATATTAAAAAAAAATACTACTCTATATTCTTCTTTACTACTCTAGATTCAGATAAACTGCGCTAGATTCAGTAATACTTCTCTAGATTCATCTATACTATAGATTTTGATACATTACTTAAGATTCAGAAATACTTCTCTAGATTCTTCTATACTACTCAAGATTGAGATAAACTACTTTAGATTCAGAAATACTACTCTAGATTCTTCTATACTACTCAAGGTTCAGATAAACTACTCTAGATTCAGAAATACTTCTTTAGATTTTTCTATACTACTTAAGATTCAGATAAACCACTAGATTCAGAAATACTTCTCTAGATTCTTCTATACTATAGATTCTGATTCATTACTTAAGATTCAGATAAACTACTTTAGATTCAGAAATACTACTCTATATTCTTCTATACTACTCAAGATTCAGATAAACTACTGGATTCAGAAATACTTCTCTAGATTCTTCTATACTACTCAAGATTCAGATAAATTACACTAGATTCAGGAATACTACTCTAGATTCTTCTATACTACACTAAATTCATAAACACTACACCAGATTCTGATAAACTATACTTGCCAGTTGACAAACGTACACTACACTGCAGAGGAAATAGGCATTTTGGGACATTTCCCAACAGTACTGTACTGGGATTTAGTTTGGACATTTTGCCAATTTATAACCTTTTCTATACTCCACACCGACAGGTCGTAAAACCCCCAAGATTCGATCAGAAAGCTTCATCTCCACCATCGTGGTGTTTTTTCCGCGTCTGAGAGATGATTGACGCGCGCTAACACAAACTAAGAGCAAATATTCAGCCATAAAATGGGACAGGAGGCAGAAGGGACGGGAATCTGGGGAATTATGTAACATCATTACATTATAAACAAAGCATTTATGCCATAATGTTTGCGCTTTAGTCTCTCAAGACCCGGCAAATCGACAATAGACGAATGAGATCGTTTAAAAGAAGAGCGGTGGTGTTTATGCAAGGACCCACCGAACAAAAGGTTAGATCGTTTATCATTATTAGGAGTTGGCTTTATAGAAGTCATCCTCGCTGGAGAAATGCTGATGCCTAGTCCGGGGTGGATTTTGCCTGGTTTGTAATTGTTTCTGTAATTGTCTTATGATTGAACTATGGATTCGGAATAATTAAGCCGATCTTTAAGCTCGGTGTGGCCTTCTGGAAGCAACATATAGATTAAAAATAAGAAGACATTATGAACTGAACAACCATCATCTTTTCCTTACGCATCATGTGTTCACATTACACATTTATTACATGCTCGTTTTTCTCCCCTTTTACATACATTTTATGGGTTTTTTTTTTCATTAAAGTAAAAGGAATATGAATAAATAAAAGATAAATATATACACAGTATTTATTAACTAACGTACCCATCGTTAAATAAATGCTATCCAAACTTACAAAATTAATCTGTGTCTACAGCCTTTTCGTTTGGCGAAAAATTCTTCATCTTTACTTCTAATCCATCCAATCCGTGCCATGACTTCGTAAATTCAGACAAAAACAATTTTATAAATGAAAAAATATTGGCAATAAATGTAATAAAAACATGTTACATTGTAGTCACGAACACGGACAATCTCACATGAACGGTTACTGCCATCTTGAAATGACGTCGCTTGTCTCGCGAGATTACGGTAATCTCAGGGATTTGCACGACGTCATTCCAAGATGGCGGCTCTACGGGAGAGAAGAAAAAACATCGCCATTCTGGGAGATTACAAGCTTATTTTATATTTTGGAAGCAAGATCTCTGAAACTAACTAGTGTTTTTGTCCTTTTTTGTTGATTTGACGTACGAAGAAGAACAAACGACTGTTTTATACACATCTGGATTCTCGTCTCCCTGCATGCTAGCGGTAAGAAAAAAGACACACTCCTTTCAAATAGCGCAAAACTTTTGAAAATTGGGACGACATTTTTGCGGAGACGCATTCCGTTACTCTGGATTTTTGTTAACAAGGACATTCGTGGGTTGGAGTATCACTGTATTATAAAAATAAAATATCTTTCTTTTAAACATTTTCAACTAAAAACAAGTTTACACAAATCAGGTCGCCAAGGTTAAAAGTATGAATATAATAAAATGTAAATGTTTATAGCACGTGTCGGAAAAAGTGCTACATGACAAAAACAATATACAATTTTGAGATTACTGTATTAAATTAAAGAATACTTCAAACGTTGGCGTTAAGAAAACACAGGATAAACGAGCGGCTCTAGTTAATTAGTTCTTTTTATTCTGCCTATTATCCATCAATAAAGCAAAATACAGGGAAGATAGTGTAAGTCAAGATGCTGCAAATCATGTTTACAGCGGAGAGCAAAAATACCCAAGAAAACGAGGACAGACGATTTATCACAAAGCAGATGGAGAGAAGAAGAGGAATGGCTGTGTAAGCTCGAGACAAAGATGAAAAGCTGTCAAAGTTTCCCGTACAAATTCAAGAGGAAGGGCTTTATCTCACACTGCTGTTCTTCACTGAATATTGGTTTAATTATGCTTCCTCATATAGCTTCAGCTTCACAGAGACGACTGAGAAAGATCTTCCTTTTCTCAAAACTCCACAGTGTGATGAGCACAGAGAGTCGTTCTGATCTGCGGATTAAATATGGAGAACCGATCGGATGATTGGAAATGACTTTAGTGAAGTCAAGTAGAAGAACAGACCTTCGATACAGATCTAACGAAGGCCGAGACTAAGCCATTCAGCGGCTTTATGGTTCCCAGTCAGATCAGACTGAGCGGCCAATCACAATCGCACAAAAACTGTTCACACGCTAAGCCGTCGACCAATCAGAGCTCACACGAAAACGAACAAATTATGACAAATCCCAGGACAAGAAGCGGAAATATTGTTTTTTTATATTGAAATTTTATGTTAAATTAAATAATGTATTTACGCGACTATAAGCACCCCGTCATTTTTCTGGCACAAAATAAAAGCTCAAAAAACAAAATACTAATAATAAAAAATTCTGGTAAAATATTTTTCTTAAATACTTCTTTTTCTTCTTTTAACAAACCTAACTTGTGACTCGTTACATTTCGATATCGTTTTACTTGAATAATAAATAAAAAAAGTCGATTCTAGTGATCGGAGCTCCATACACCCTGTGCAGCAAACAAGCGTTTTGATTGTGTTTGTTCCCTGGTATCGACTTCCTGTCTGTATTTTTCGTTTTCTGTCCCGACGCGTTTGCACTTAGTTTCCAGCCGTTAGCCATTAGCGCTGATTTACCGGACGCTCCGTCTGTTCCAATGTTAATTTGTTTTTGTTCTAACAGGTTATTTGTCGCTCTTTTTTCATGTATTGAGCTAATAAAAACTTAAATGCATTATTATGCATTTCTACAGTCTAATCCCATAGTCTGGAACCATTATTAAAAAAAAA
>CM051497.1:8983655-9001155 GCA_028031935.1 Paedocypris micromegethes
AAAAAAAAAAAAAAAAAAAAAAAAAACCATCGGTGCATAAAGACGACGCGTTTCCGTTTATTTGGGATTGCTCGTGACTTGTGGAAAAATTCCGAAAATTGCTCATTAAATGTTTGTCTGCATAATTGATACTGGAGATTATAAGCACCCTGCAAGTTTTTGAGCTGCTAAAACCGAAGAAAAATAAAAAGTGGGTGCTTATATTCACATAATCAAAATAAGCATATGTAATGGAAAATAATAAAATGACAGCAAAAATACCCGTACAAAATTGCAATCTTCTAAAGAGATATCTATATATATTTTTAATAGAGATTTATAAAAAACAAACATGTTACAGGTTCCTATCAATGTTACACTAAGATTCTTTATCAGTGCCACATTTTCTAGACAACAAGCTGAATTTCTTAAAATAATAATAATAATAATAATAATAATAATAATAGAGTATTTGTAAGGCGCTTTTCACAGTTTTAACTGTCTCAAAGCGCACAATTATTTTAATTATGTTTGAATACATACATACATATATATATATTAACATATATTATGTTAAACGATTAGGCAGGAGAGTTTGAAAAAAAGTGCCTGTAGTTATTTGTGGCTCTAATGATTATTGTTAAAAACCCAAAATCTGAAGTTTCCCCAAAGCTCCCACACATGCAGACTTACTGACAAAAATATATTTTTAAATGTTTAACGAGAGAAGCTTCATGTGCGCTTAATAGTGCGGAATTTACAGTTATATGAATTTGTTGTTTGTTCAAACTGCTTTTAAATTACAGTAATTCAGCAAAAATACATTATTGCGACTTATAATTCAAGAAACAAAACGAATCTGGCTTCCAGTTTATAATAGATCAACCATCAACTTTTCATTCTAAATAATTTCTTAAACTCAATCGGTGCCAAAAAATAAAACATGTCCGGGTTGTTCGGAGTCTCGGTGGAAAATGGCGTCTCAAATGGGAATGAAAAATGCAAAAAGAAACAAAACTCCATTTAGGAAAGATAAATCCAAACTCGAGTGAGGAGAAGCGCGTCCCCCGCGGCGAAGCCCCTCGACAATCTGAGTCGGTGATTGAGTGGCTTTCAGATTGTGTTGGACAATTGTCTATTTGCTCGACCCCCAGACGCTGGATCCGGAATAACAGTGTTTTTCTCTAAAAAGCAAAATTGGAAGAACGTCGGTGTTCAACACAAGCGCTTGAACTTGTGTGATGTGAAACCTGATGTTAATGGTCAACAAGGAGCATCAGAAGAGAAGATTCGCTGATCAGGCTGCTCATTTCGAGACGCTCTCGATAAAATAGTCGACGGATGAACGAACACACGCAAATCCAATCATTAAACAGACTTTCCCGGATTCGAAAAAGAAATGACAAAAAAATGACAGAAGGCGAGGCAAGTTTATATATAAAGCACAATTGGTACACGTGGCAATTAACAGAAAAAAAACAAGCAATAACACATAAGCAGACAAAATAAAGATAATTTTTAAAATAGAGAAAAAAAGAGAAATAAAAACACTCCAGGTCATGAAAGAAATGTTCTCGTAGATTTTTATGATTGACTTTTTTTGTTCCCGTCCTTCTCGTTTACATTCCATTCTTTTTTACATATTCCATTTGTCTTACACATTCTTTTGAATTCTATTTATATTTAATTATTTTTTATTCAATCTTATTAGTTTTATACATTTATATTTGCTGTTACCGTATTTACGCGACTATAAGCACCACATTTGTTCAAGCTTTAGAAGCTCAAAAACTTGGAGGGTGCTTTTAATCGCCAGACTAAAGCTCAGCTGGGTTTTTGTTAGATATAAATATCAGAGAAGTATTGTTTTTCTCTGTGCAGCAGACAGAGCCA
The DNA here is from genome assembly GCA_028031935.1 of Paedocypris micromegethes. NCBI lineage: Eukaryota > Metazoa > Chordata > Actinopteri > Cypriniformes > Paedocypris > Paedocypris micromegethes. The sequence continues at coordinate 8,985,528 of CM051497.1, forward strand.
TTTGATTGTGTTTGACTCCGGTGTTCTCCATTTTCAACGATTATTTTTTTCTGAAGTTTTTGTGTGCTGGAGTCGTTTTCCGCCGTCTTTTAAACTTCGCTCAAGTTTTTGAGCGTCGGAAATTCGAAATAAAGGGGTGCTTAATATTCTGGTAAAAACAATAACTAAACTGCGCAATTCCTAAAATCCCCTGGGTAATTTGCAAACATCGCGTTTATCCATCTGTTTCTCTTACAAACACAATTGTGAAAATGAAACACTGCAGAATATTTTCTTTCGCGTTTTTTGCATTTGGACAAAACAAAAAAAAACAATGACGTCTATACAGCAACTTACGGAACCGACATCACAACACCCCCCCCCCAACAACCGCACTTTCCACGTTTGGCTGAGACGATGCGCTCGGAAGGTTCTGGAACAGATGGGCCGCAGCGCTGACACCTGCTCTTGTCCTCCTCCTTTAATGACAGTAATCTACAGGACGACTGTCACTCGTCACACAACAACACAAGCCGCAATTTCGCTGTCACTAGTCGCGTCTAAAAATACACGCAACGGCCTTCCGGAACGTTCCTGAGTGCCGCTCTTTTGGGGGTGAGGACGCCCGGGTCAACTTACGGATCTCGAGTGCGTCTCGTCGTGCCAGATTTAATTACAGACCCCCGGAAATATGACTTTCTGGAATAATCTGAGGCGAGGGGTTGTAAATCCGTTCTTGTCCTTTGTCTGAAGCAAGTGAAGATTCATCTCTTCATATCAACATCGCTCCGGCAAATTCGCTAGTTTGGATTAGCGCGGCCTATTTGCGCTAGCTAAAGACGCTAAATTGGTCCCGGCTTGTAAATCGCTGACCCGAGGAAGACGTCCCAGTGTTTGGTCTTTTGTCAAAGACGCTTCCTTAAGCTAAATGGTTCTGGTTCTTCTCTAAGCTCCCCTGAGCTCCAAGGACTCCAAACTCACAGTCCACTGCCCTGAAATTTCATTACAGGTCGGACTGGAAATCCGCTGGCATGAAATGAGAAGAAGAGCAAAAGGGGAAATTTGCATGCGTTATCTCACGAGACAAGATCGTGGAGTTCGACCGCGCCACGTAAAGTCAAGAAGTTCTAGAACAAGAGTGTTCAACTAAAATTTAAAGAAGTCCGGTTCCACAATTTTTTTGGAAGCGAAGGAAATATATATATATATATATATAAAAACATACAGTGAATGAATCGCACTGATTAAATTATGATGAATCATTCCATGACTAAATTAATCGCAATTAAATGACTGAAACTTGAAACAATATAAATGATATACATCAATAGAAAGTTTAACGTACCTATTTCTTTAGGTTTCACTCTTAATAAAAACAGGCCATTGTGTTGAAAAAAAAAATTATAATAAAACTTGCGCGTTTTGCCTCTTCTTTGTCAGCTGAAAACAAACTGTAACTTAATAAATAATTATAACTCTAACATGAAACATATGTCTACATAAAGCTCAGAATGTCTGTTTTTAAATGTGTCACTAAATACAGTGTTGTCTGTTTATATAATACGTATGAATCTAAAGCGGCGGCTTTTTGAACAGAGATTTGATCTGACCGAGTATTCTGATGAGCAAGTTATTTACGATCGAAAAGGAACACGGATTAGACGATCAATAAATTGCCTCTAGTGTCTGTCCTTAAACACTTTGCTTTCACTGTGCTCTGCTGATTTTAATGAGCCACACCTGGTGAAAAAGAGCACGGCTCTCTTGGGTGTAACAGCGTCAACGCATTAAAAATAATTAACGCTAATTCACATATTTAAAATTAATCGGACGTGTTAACTTTGACAGCTGTAAAATGTATATACCGTATTTTCCTGACTATAAGCCGCTACTTTTTTCATAGGTTTTGAATCATGAGGCTTATAAAAAGGTGCATCTAAGCAGAAATAATTTTTATAAGTTTTAATCAGCAAAGTTGCTGGTGTTAAATACAGGTTAGGTTAAAAAAAAAAAACGAAAAATTATCATGCTACCAATACTATAAAATGTCCTACATTCACTCATTTAACGAATGCAAGCAAAAAAAAAAAAATTATTGCACTACGTAAAAAGGAAAAATTGTTATGCGTACAGTAACAGAACGAAATATTCATAGATAATATATAGATAATAAAGTTTTTAAAGAGTGGATGCGGCTTGTATGCAGGTGCGGCTTGTTTATGTTTTTTAAATTTTTTTTTCGAAAATAGAGCGGATGCGGCTTATATACAGGTGCGGCTTATAGTCCAGAAAATACGGTACATATGAGATCGCTTAACTCGCATTCAATTGGCCAATGTGTTCTGGCGTCCACTATACAATTAAGGTGGCGCCGCGGCGGTTACATTAAAGGTGGACTGCTAGTTTTTAAATCCACAGCTCCGGGTCCTTACCGCGGTCCGCCAGTTAGTGACCGCTGTTCCCGAATGACGTCGTGAAAAACGGCATCAAATCTTTGGAAACTTTTCACTCATGCAAAAAAATTCTCAACATCATTCTGACATTTACAATCAGTTTCGGCATCAACATTCCCCAAAGGATAAGGCGGTGTGTGCTTTAGATAACGCAAAGCTGGAACCATTCCAGATGCAGGTTCGTCTTGCGGCGTAATTACCATCAGATCCCGGTGTAATAAACGGTGCGGAGACCCCGAGGATGAAAGCAACACTTAAATAAAAAATAAAAAGCCACGGGAAAAGTCTCGCCGTTGCCAGGGAAACGCTCCAAAAGTTTTCCACCGAGATTAGACCCTTTGATATTCCAAAGAGAAGGAGACGGGAGAGCGGATCTGCCGAGAAAGCCCATCATTAGAGCGGTTTTCCTGGGAGAGGGAGAAAGACGCGGAATCCCGGATCATTACCAGGTGATTCCAGACTTCCACAGCCACTTCGCGGACGGGAAAGGCTTCCAATTAACCCGCGCGTTTTAAACCGCTGGGATGAAAGGCAACCCGCCGTGCTACTTTGGCCAACTATTTTTAGACGCTCTGACCATTAAAAAGGTCAGAATTTGAGAGTAAGGAAGTTTGACATGGAAGTCTGGTGACCTTACGGGGACAGAACATGTGTGGATTTAAAACATCGGTGTTTTAAAATGTGGAGATGGAGAGTCAAATGAAACCTTTAGAGAGAAGAAAGAAATTCTCTCAAAAACCTGTGTGAAAGGTCAAAGGCCAATATTTAGAAGGAAAACGATGTCCAGTGATGGTCAAGCTATATATATTTTTATTTAATAATTATTTTTAATCAAAGCATATAGTTTTTGATCTTCTAAGACACATAAATTATAATTTTACTATCTAACTACAGTATCTAGAATTCGATTTTCTGCGGTTGTTTGGTTGTTTGTTGGATTTTTCCAATTTTCTTTTATTTTAACGTGATTGTGAACATTTAAAAATTAAATTGAACAAATAACAATAAAATAATTGGCAAATAGTTTCGCAGAACATAACTGGTTTGCTCTTGGAATTTTAGTCAAAGAAAAATTGCCTCTGTAATTTAACGTGGAAAATTGGGACAATGTTGTACTGTTATTCTAATCATTCCAGTATCAAGACGATCATCACTAACGTTCCTAAATATCTTTAAAAGTCTTTTTTTTTTTTCAATTAAAAGTCACTTTGGTTCCCCAGTGTGAATAGCAAAACACTATTTTATTCACAATATTTTAACATTACAAACATTTGAACAGGAATAATAAATAAAAAATGTAGAGATTGTAGAAATTCAGTTTTAATTAAATTAATTTGCACAATGCGGTGGAATACAACGGTTCCACGCAGTAAGAAAGCGATAGAAATACACTAATTATTCGTCAAAAGAGCAATAACAAGCGAAAAAAAAAAGCCCTGAGAAGCAAGCTGCGTTTCTTTTCACCACGAGTCCCTTCATTTACACCTCCGTGACCGCCATCATCTCACAAACACACACTCCTCCTCGCCTCAGCACGCCTCACACACACTTCAGTGTGTCGGGTCGATCGCCAAGGCAAACAAATGTAGATTCAGGTCATTTGTTGCATTATCTCAATTTTATGTCGATTAGTTGGAATTATCATATTAATTCATAATTATAATGATATGTGCAAGACAATTACTGAATTAATTGAACATCCCGCAAATATTTCGCTTGCCGTAACTTTTTTCAGTAAAAGAAAAAAAAAAAGTTAAACTCTTTTTAAAAATAATTCGTAAAACAAAACGAACAACAACAAAGCAATAACAAAGTTACATCCCACTCTGCAACAAAATCCCAACAAAATCAGAATTTGTTTATTCGATCAAATTTCATAGAATAAATTTGGACAAATCAAAGGTTGGATTTGTTTGATAATATAATATCGTAATGACCTTTGCTTTGTAAAAAAAAGTGTCTAATAAATGAAACAAACAATCAAACAAAAAACACAGACTTGCAGATTTGATATCACTGTTCCCACACTTCCTGGTCAAGCAGCTGCCAATCACATTCTCACCAGCCAATGAGAGTAAAGGCCACTCCCACATGAAGGTAGTGCCAGAAGTCCAAACAAAAAAAAAAGAAACAAAGGAAAAATTTGAAGCGAAAAAAAAAAAAGGTTTCAAACAAAAACGTGAAAATTCCAAACGAAAGATTAAAAAAATCAAACGTAAATGTGAAGCATTTTCGTTCCGTTTCTTAGAAATTTACACTTGATATTTTCGGCACTAATCTGATCCCATGGTCGCCTCCTTCACTGATCCCGGATCCATCTTATCTTAATTCCCAGCCACTTTGGCGCAGAGCGCTGATCAATCATATTCAAATGTGACATTTACCTATCGCAAATGTTCCTGGACTCCCCGAGGCTCCGGGACAAAAGTCATGTTTGAACTGTGGAGCGGAACAGGATGGTCAAGAGGACGTGTTGGCATGAGCAGACATCCACCCGCACCAGAGTCACGGCAGGGACACGCCGCTCTGCATTTCACCCAATCGTGAAGAGAGAAAAAAAATGAAAAAAAAAAAGAAAAAAAAATGAAAAAAAAAAATAAATGAATAAAATTAAAAAAATCGCTCCAACGTTTTTGTTGTCTCCTGGTTTTAATTCCATTTGACGTCCTCTCTTGTGTAAAGAGCGAGCACAGTATATTGTGGAAATTTGCATGCAAAGTGCCAAAGGGGAGTGTGACCGCGAGGAGTCGTGAAGACCCCCAAATTACCGCCATTTTAGTTCTAATCACTGAAAAAACAATCTGTAATTACTCCGGCTACAACAAACCCACCTGAATTGTGAGCGTGAAAGGTTGCGAACAATGACATGGTTCTGATTGAGACTGAAAATCACATTGATTAAAAATGTTTTTACGTAATTTTTCTATTCTTTTAAAATAGTTAATAGAATCTGAAAGAAGATGAACACTACACAGTGTTGAACACTAACACAAATAGAGTTAAACACTACACAGAGATGAACACTACACAGAGATGAACACTACTCAGAGTTAAACACTACACAGAGATGAACACTACTCAGAGTTGAACACTACACAGAGATGAACACTACTCAGAGTTGAACACTACTTAGAGTTAAACACTACACAGAAATGAACACTACACAGAGATGAACACTACTCAGAGTTAAACACTACACAGAGATGAACACTACACAGAGATGAACACTACACAGAGTTGAACACTACACAGAGTTGAACACTACACAGAGTTGAACACTACACAGAGTTGAACACTACACAGAGTTGAACACTACACAGAGTTGAACACTACATCAGAGTTGAACACTACTACACAGAGTTGAACACTACACAGAGATGAACACTACACAGAGATGAACACTACACAGAGATGAACACTACACAGAAATGAACACTACACAGAAATGAACACTACACAGAATGAACACTACACAGAGATGAACACTACACAGAGATGAACACTACACAGATGAAACTACACAGAGTTGAACACATACACAGAGATGAACACTACACAGAGATGAACACTACACAGAAATGAACACTACACAAGAGTTGAACACTACACAGAGATGAACACTACTCAGAGTTAAACACTACACAGAGATGAACCTACTCACAGAGTAAACACTACACAGAGATGAACACTACACAAGAGTTGAACACTACACAGAGATGAACACTACACAGAGTGTAAACACTACACAGAATGAACACTACACAGAGTGTAACACTACACAGAGATGAACACTACACAGAGTTGAACACTACACAGAGTGAACACTACACAGAGTGAACACTACACAGAGATGAACACTACACAGAGATGAACACTACACAGAGATGAACACTACACAGAATGAACACTACACAGAGATGAACACTACACAGAGATGAACACTACACAGAGATTAACACTACACAGAGATGAACACTACACAGAGATGAACACTACACAGAATGAACACTACAAAGAGTTGAACACTACACAGAGATGAACACTACACAGAGTTGAACACTACAACAGAGTTGAACACTACACAGAGTTGAACACTACACAGAGATGAACACTACACAGAAATGAACACTACACAGAAAATGAACACTACACAGAGTTGAACACTACACAGAGATGAACACTACAAAGAGTTGAACACTACACAGAGTTGAACACTACACAGTGCTGAACAACTAAACACACACAGAGTTAAACACTACACAGAGATGAACACTACACAGAGTTTGAACACTACACAGAGTTGAACACTAAAGAGCTGAAAACACTATTCAGAGTTGAACACTACACAGAGTTAAACACTACACAGAAATGAACACTACACAGAGATGAACACTACTCAGAGTTAAACACTACACAGAGATGAACACTACTCAGAGTTGAACACTACTCAGAGTTGAACACTACTCAGAGTTGAACACTACACAGATTGAACACTACACAGAGATGAAAAAAAAAACACTACACAGAGTTAAACACTACACAGAGATGAACACTACACAGAGTTGAACACTACACAGAGTTGAAACACTACACAGAGTGAACACTACACAGAGATGAACACTACACAGAGTGAACACTACACAGAGTTGAACACTACACAGAGTTGAACACTACACAGAGAATGAACACTACACAGAGTTGAAACACTACACAGAGATGAACACTACACAGAGATGAACACTACACAGAGTTGAACACTACACAGAGTTGAACACTACACAGAGATGAACAACTACACAGAGATGAACACTACACAGAAAGATGAACACTACACAGAGTTGAACACTACACAGAGATGAACACTACACAGAGATGAACACTACACAGAGAATGAACACTACACAGAGTTGAACACTACACAGAGATGAACACTACACAGAGATAGAACACTACACAGAATGAACACTACACAGAGTTAAACACTACACAGAGATGAACACTACACAGAGATTGAACACTACACAGAGATGAACACTACACAGAGTGAACACTACACAGAGATGAACACTACACAGAGTTAAACACTACACAGAGATGAACACTACACAGAGTTAACACTACACAGAGATGAACACTACACAGAGTTAACACTACACAGAGATGAACACTACACAGAGATGAACACTACACAGAGATGAACACTACACAGAGATGAACACTACACAGAGATGAACACTACTCAGAGTAAACACTACACAGAGTTGAACACTACACAGAGATGAACACTACACAGAGGAATGAACACTACACAGAGATGAACACTACACAGAGTTGAACACTACACAGAGATGTAACACTACACAGAGTTAAACACTACACAGAGATGAACACTACACAGAGTTGAACACTACACAGAGATGAACACTACACAAGAATGAACACTACACAGAATGAACACTACACAGAGTTGAACACTACACAGAGTTGAACACTACACAGAGTTGAACACTACACAGAGTTGAACACTACACAGAGTTGAACACTACACAGAGTGAACACTACACAGATGAACTAACACTACATAGAGTTAAAACACTACACAGAGATGAACACTACACAGAGTTGAACACTACACAAGTTGAACACTAAAGAGTGAACACTACACAGAGTTAACACTACAGAGTTGACACTAACCAGATAAACACTACAGAGTTAACACTACACAGAGAACACTACTCAGAGTTGAACACTACACAGAGTTAAACACTACACAGAGATGAACACTACTCAGAGTTGAACACTACACAGAGTTGAACACTACACAGAGTGAACACTACACAGAGATGAACACTACACAGAGTTGAACACTACACAGAGTATGAACACTACACAGAGATGAACACTACTCAGAGTTAAACACTACACTCACGAGTTAAACACTACACAGAGATGAACACTACTCAGAGTTGAAACACTACACAGAGATGAACACTACCAGAGTTAAACACTACACAGAGTTGAACACTACACAGATTGAACACTACACAGAGTTGAAACACTACACAGAGATGAACACTACACAGATTGAACACTACACAGAGTTGAACACTACACAGAGTTAACACTACACAGAGTTGAACACTACACAGAGTTGAACACTACTCAGAGTTGAACACTACACAGAGTTGAACACTACACAGAGTGAACACTACACAGAGATGAACACTACACAGAGATGAACACTACACAGAGATGAACACTACACAGAGATGAACACTACACAGAGATGAACACTACACAGAGTGAACACTACACAGAGTTGAACACTACACAGAGATGAACACTACACAGAGAATGAACACTACACAGAGATGAACACTACACAGAGATGAACACTACACAGAGTTAAACACTACACAGAGATGAACACTACCAGAGTTAACACTACACAGAGATGAACACTACACAGAGTTGAACACTACACAGAGATGAACACTACACAGAGTTGAACACTACACAGAGATGAACACTACACAGAGTTAAACACTACACAGAGATGAACACTACCAGAGTTAAACACTACACAGAGATGAACACTACTCAGAGTTAAAACACTACACAGAGATGAACACTACACAGAGATGAACACTACACAGAGATGAACACTACACAGAGATGAACACTACACAGAGATGAACACTACACAGAGATGAACACTACACAGAGATGAACACTACACAGAGTTAAACACTACACAGAGATTAACACTACACAGAGATGAACACTACACAGAGATGAACACTACACAGAAATGAAACTACACAGAGTTGAACACTAACACAGAGATGAACACTACTCAGAGTTGAACACTACAAAGAGTTGAACACTACAAAGAGTTGAACACTACACAGAGATGAACACTACACAGAGAATGAACACTACACAGAAATGAACACTACACAGAGTTGAACACTACTCAGAGTTGAACACTACTCAGAGTTGAACACTACAAAGAGTTGAACACTACAAAGAGTTGAACACTACACAGAGCTGAACACTAACACAAATAGAGTTAAACACTACACAGAGATTAACACTACATAGAGTTCTACACTACACACAGTTGAACACTAAAGAGCTGAACACGACACAAAGTTTGAACACAGTGTTGTACACGAACGCAGAGTTTAACGCTATAGAGTTAATACCTACACAGAGACGAACACTACTCAAAGTTGGACACTACAAAGAAATGAACACTACAGAGAGTTGAACACTACACTGAGTGGTGAGAGAATTCAACACTACATAATCATAGTCATAGCCATTATCTCAACACCAACGAACATGCATCAATCTTTTTCACATTCTCACACATGCGCTTTGAGGCAGTTGTGTGTGAAAAGCGCCCTACAAAATACAAAAATACGGTATATACACCACACAGAGTTGAACACCACACAGAGTTGAACACCACACAGAGTTGAACACTACACACATTTAAACGCTGCACATTCTTGAATAGTATTTGTCTCAGGACTTGGTCTCATTAAGTGTCTGACTCAGGGTACCAGCGTCTCAAATAACCAAAATAAACAATTAATTGGAATCCACTGTATATAAATCATCAGAGTAAAATCGGAAAAAAAAAACAGAACAAAACAAAACCCACCAATGACATGGCACAAATCTGCAAAACAGCTACAAGTTGTTGAACGGGGTAATCAGTGAGTAGGGACTCGGAGGATTGGGTGACAGAGGAGAAGAAGACATGCATTATTCATGACACGCGGGAACAGCGAAGCCTCGTGTGGCGAGAGTGGAAAACAAACAAACAAACAAACAAACAAACAAACAAACAAATGAGCGAACAAACCAGTCAAAGCGCAAATTAAGAGTAAGCGACACTGTCTGCAAAACAGTCTGGGTGGGCGTGGCTCCATTATCAGGGCGGGTCACAAATCGATAATACTAGGGATGCACCGATTATAGATTTTGGTTGTACGATTACAGTCTGGAGAATAATCACGGTTATCGCGATTATAACACATTCGTTCATTTCAAAACACTATTAGTTGAGAAAACAACATGAAAACTATTTTAAGGGTGCTTTCACACCTGCCTTTTTTAGTTCGCTTGAATCGCACCAGAGTTCGTTTCCCTGTTTGGTACGGTTCGTTTGGGCAGGTGTGAAAGCGACAATCGAACTCTGTTCCGCACCAAAAGCGGACCAAACAAGCGTACCGAGACCAAGCTGGTCTCGGTACGCTTCCAAACGAACTCTGCTACGGTTCGCTTGTGGTGTGAAAGCGGTCTCGGAGCGCTTGAACTTGAACCGTACCAAATGCAAAAACAACTGCGCATTTTGACTAAATTCCGCTGCCGTAGTGACGCTGCGCTGAGGAATAACTCAGGTAAATGTCCGTGTCAGCTTTCCCCTGAAGTGAATGATTGCGCGTGCAGCATTCAAATATTCTTTTGCAGTCGCATCTGCACTACACTCTCGGAATATAAATGTGTGTATATAATAAATGTTTGTCTCAAGCGATCAATACAAACTACATACGATACTTATATAGTTTAATACAGGCACAGAGCCAGCGCAGTCGTCTCTCCAGACTGAATAATGGCATGTTGTCTGCTTTATTTATGGAATTTATCCACAATTCTGATTAGTTGAAAAGCAGTTTAAGAACTATTTAAGGGACACATCTGGCCAATGAGTGAATTTTGACTAAATTCCGCTGCCGTTGTGACGCTGCGCTGAGGAATATCTCCGATTCCATGTCACGCTTTCTCCTCAAGTGAAGATGCGCCTTCGCCGCGTGCAGTATTAAAATATTTGTTTTGCAGTCTCATCCGCGCTACACTCTCGAAATATAAATGTGTGTATATAATAAACATAATAAACTATATTCACGTTCTGTAGTTTAATAGGCACAAAGCCAGCGCTCTCAAAGACCTCCGTGAACTTGGCCCCCCACCCAACGCCAAAATGTACCTTTGCTTCGCAAAAAGCTGTGCTTTAATTTCAGATATTACAAAATAGCTTAAATATAGCTAATATCTGGAAACGGAAACGTCTTTCAGCACAAACGAGCACCAACCCCACAGCACCAGAACAGACCAAAATCTGAAAAAAAAAAAAGCACAAACGAAACTTTTACAGCACAAACGAGCACAAACGAGCACAAACGAATGCGACTATTTTCGCATTTTTTGGCGTTGGGTGGGGGGCCAAGTTCACAGAGGTCTCTCAAAGTCGTCTCTCCAGACTGAATAACGGCATGTTGTCTATTTGCTTTATTTATGGAATTTACCTGCTAAATAACTAATTTTGATTCGTTGAAAAGAAGTAGAAATATTAAAAGGACACATCTGGCCAATGAGTGACGTGAATGTTGTCACATGACTGAGTTTTGGTTCGGTTCGGATGAGAGCAAAAAGTGTGGTGTGAAAGGGGACTAAAATGCCAGAGAAATGCAACAATGTATCATTATAGTCCCTTGGTCCGGACCAAATGAACCGAACTACAAGTTATTTGTTGCTGCTCAATAACCAAATAACACAGGACAAAATGATTATAAAAAAAAAAAAAAAAAAAAACAATTTACAGTCACATTTCTTTTTTTGGACTTAAAAATAAGTGAAAAAAGTTTGATTTGTGCATAAATAATAAATTAACACTGAAAATAAATAACAGGATAATTCATGAGTAGATAAAAATAATAAAACAAATAGTATCTGCCTAAAATAAATTTTAGCTACATATTAACCAAGTATCTCCGTTTTGAAGAGAACAAATTAAGTGAAAGGCACTTTTGATCAACTACATTACAAAATAGTTTTTTTTCTCTTGTACCGGGGTAGAACCATTGAGATTGAAAAGGCTCTAACTGGCTCTTGACCTAACCAATATAGATTTAAACTAGAGCTCGGAACTTCAAACTAGCGCGCGGAACTTTAAGCTTGAAATACATTTGATTGGCCGCTGTGGTTTCGTTCCGTGCAATAGAAGCGTGGTGTTGAGAATTGAATTGAATTGAAGAAGCCTTTAATTTTTTTTAGCGCTTTAATTCGTGACGAATGAAAGCGCTAATAGTAAAACCGGTTAATCGTTGCATTTGCATCCCTACTTTGGACCAGAAATGGAGTGTGCCATATGGTTGAGTGGGCAGAAGAGCGTCTAAAGGCCACACATACACACCTAGCGTCCACTCAACCTTTCAGCTGCCCAGCGTGTCCTTCCCTGCCCTTTACCACAAACCGTCTCGGCTCCGGCCTGCGGGGATCAGAACACGCCCTGGAGTCAAACATCTGTGCAGCCGTCTCCCGGGATACGGAGGGCATCTCCAATAATCCACAGAACACCGCCAGAATATTCACCGGCCCGAACCATCTCATCAAAAACCCAATCAATCACTTTCCTCTAGATTTATAGAGAACAGTATTGTATTGGCAATATATTTCAATATTTCAAATCTAAAGTCTAAATCTAAAATCCAAATCAATCTCTTTCATTTTGTCTAATAGAGAACAGTATTATATTGGCAATATATTTCAAATCTAAAGTCTAAATCCAAAATCTAAATCCAAATCATTCTCTTTCATTTTGTCTGGATTAATAGAGAACAGTATTATATTGGCAATATATTTCCATATTTCAAATCTAAAGTCTAAATCTAAAATCTAAATCCAAATCATTCTCTTTCATTTTGTCTAGATTAATAGAGAACTGTATTATTTTGGCAATATATTTCAAATCTAAAGAATTGACCACATAGGTATGAGTGAGTGTGTGAATGTGTTTGTCTGTGTGTCCCGCTCTGCGAATGGTTGGCCACCAATCCAGAGTGTGTATCCCGCCTCCGGCCCTAAGACGCTGAGATAGGCGCCAGCTCCCCGCGACCCTGTAAAGGATGAAGCGGTAGAAGATGACTGACTGACTGAATTTATCATTTATTAAAAATATTTTGTCTGAATTTACGGATTTAACAGATTAGATGGATTACATGTTTCGTGGTGAATGAAATTTTTCGCTCTCGGCACGGATTAATTTCGTGAAAATGTATTAGTCCTTGATAATGATAAGTTCATAATATGGCCACTAGGGACCGCATCAAAATTGTGCTCGATTCACTTTAACTTTCAAAAAGCAGCCAATCAGCATCCCAGACCGCGACCGTTTGAAATGACTCAAAGGGGCAAAACAACCCGCATCTAACACCTGTAACATTTGACGTCCCTCACAGCGACACCACACCCGTTCACCTGAAACCACAACCAGCGGCTAATTAAAAAACCCGCCAACTCCGCGTGACATCAGCCGCGTCAGATCCGTCCCGAGCAGCGAGCAGGAGATGAAGTGCGTCTTAATTAGCGCTGGATGTGGAGCTTCTCCCCCGCCGCGCCACAACAGACCCTCACAACACAATCACATTCCAGCTCTTCACGCCCGAACAGCAGGACGGATCTGATGGTCTCGTCATCCCTCACCAATAATCTTTACGCCGGCTTTTGAGCTAAAATGTCACTGTGGCATTTTGAGGAGCGTTTGTTTCCGTTGGTCCAGGCAGTTCATGCCCACTTGAAGAATATTGGCTTTGTATTGTGGGACGAAGAGGGGAGAACGTCCAGCACGCCACTCAGTTAAGAGATAAGAAAAGCACACGATTGAAGAGAGAAGCCACTTTTTGGTTGGGGATTTTAATTGGTTCAATCTGGCCTGACGTTGTACTTTAGGTTCGGGGTTTAATTGCTTGGAACGTTCTAGATGTATTTGGCTGTTGCTCTAGTTTGCATTTTCTGTTTATTTTCGTTTGCCTTGTAGCTTTGCTTTTTTAATCAAACTTTGGGCGATTTTCCAATTTATATATCTTTTATAAACGGGTTTTGTTTCATTTGTTCACAATTCCATGTGAAATAATATCTTTGGATAATTACAGATGAAAGATAATTAGGGTTAACTATTTGGAATGGATAGACAGATAGATAGACAGACAGACAGACAGACAGATAGATATAGATAGAAATGGAAAAAGATGGATGATGGATGGAGGTATATATAGTCGGATGGATGGATAGATAGAAATAAGAAGAGTAATGGACAGACGGACAGACATACAAACAGATAGAAATAAAGAAAGAAAAAGAGGACTGGATGGATGGATGGGTGGATAGATATAAATGGAAAAAGATGGATAGATGCTAATAAAGGTTCAATTATTATTATTATTATTATTATGGATAGATAGGAATAAGAAGAGTAATGGACAGACGTACAGGCATACAGACAGATATAAATAAATAAAGAAAAAGAGGACTGGATAGATAGATAGATAGATAGATAGATAGACAGACAGACAGACAGACAGACAGACAGACAGATAGATAGAAATGGAAAAAGATGGATGATGGATGGATGAATGGTTGGATGGAGGTATATATATAGTCGGATGGATGAATAGATAGAAATAAGAAGAGTAATGGACAGACAGACAGACAGATAGAAATAAAGAAAGAAAAAGAGGACTGAATGGATAGATGGACAGATAGATGGGTCGCAAAAGTGAGAGCGAGACGTACCGACCGAGATCTATAGACAGATGTGAAAGGCAAATAATAGATGGATCGGTAAAAAACGTGAGAGTGAGACAGACAGACGCACAGACATGAAAAGTAAACCGATGGATGGAGAGATAAAGTGAGAGACAGACAGACAGACAGCTTTGTGCGTGAGATTACAGCAGCGAGCAGGATTCCCGCGGCGTTATCTCGCGCAGGTAACGCGGATCGATACTCGCCAGCAGGGGGCCGCTTCTTTTGTGTACTCGCGTAAAGATTTACACGCTTGAGCCTGGACAAATATTGATCTCCTTCATTCAGTCGTGATCTCCAGACGCTGGCGGACATGAGGACCGTGATGCGAGTGTGAGTCGTGAGAGCTGAAGTGAATGATAAGCGGAAAACAGATTTACTCACTCACTTTCTCCTGCCTCGGTCAGTAGAGCGCTGTGGCGTTTGCAAGCCTTCGCAAAGGCAACCTACGAATGTAACCTAAAAATGTTTTAGAGGTGTTTTTTTACCTGGCCACTGTCGCGTATGTGCTTGCTCACTGGTCATGTTCACAGTCTTAGTGATGATCACAGCCATTTATTTAACACCAACAACCAGACGATCAAATGAATAAAAAGCAA
>CM051497.1:9006155-9010534 GCA_028031935.1 Paedocypris micromegethes
AGGTTTTTTTTATCTCTCTTTCTTGCTCTTTCTTTCTCTTTTTGTCTTTCTGTGTCACGCTCTCTCTTTTTCTGTCTTTATGTCTTTCTAGCTCTCTCTGTTCCCTTTCTTTCGATCTCTCTCTCTCACTCATTATCTCTTTCACTTTCTCTCTCTCTTTGACTCACTCTCAGTCTCTCTCTTTCTTTCTCTCTTGCTAACTCTATCTCTTTCTTTTGAGCCTTCTGTCTCTCTCTCTGTTCCCTTTCTTTCTATCTTGCATTTATCACTTTCTCTCTGTCTCACTATCAGTTACTCTCTTTCTATTTGTTTCTTCATCTCTCTCTCATTATCTTTCTCTCTCTTAGTCTCAGTCTCTCTTTCTCTTCCTCTTTCACTCTCAGTCTCTCCATCTTTCCCTCTTTCTTTTTGTCTTTCTGTCTCTCTGTTCCCATTTTTCGGTCTCTCTTTCTCTCTCTCCTCGCTTTCTCTCTCTCTACTTTCTCTCTCTCTCTGCTGCCCACTGCTCCGGGTTTGCTGGTGTTCACTTCACTGGTATAGGGGTCACCACAGGGGGGCGCTAAATCTGTCCAGCAAACCCAGAAACGAGTGGGAACGTCTCCTCTGCTCGACTTCCGCGGGAAGGACTCACTCAATCTTGATAGCACAGTTGTGTTCAAAAACCAACGGGGAACGTCGGCGCGCGAATGATTCATGGTGAAAAACGGTGAAGTAATGAGAACAAACGCCGCCACAGCTGAACGGCGGATCCGGCTGAGTTGCGGGAGCAGGTGGCGGCGTTTAAAGAGACGGAAACTAAATGACGAGCGTCACACATCTGGCGACTTCGTGGAGGTGGAACGCTGTCCCGTGATTGGCTGAAGTAGGGTGACCAAGCGTCCTCTTTTAACCGGACATGTCCTCTTTTTACGTCGTGTCCGGGGCGTCCGGACAGGTTTTTATAAAAATCACAAAAATGCTTACGCTTCTTCAAAGGACCATTTCAAGTTCGCCAACTGTGCTTTAAATTATTTGAGAATGGAATTGTACGTCTCGTTTTGAAATTTCAAACAGTTTTTTAGATCATTTTTTAAAGCAGCATCTCATCCGAATCATCTCACGCGCTTTTTATGAAAACGTCACCTTTTCTACGTTTTGATTGGGTAATACACAATGTCATCGTTAGTTTCATTGGTCTTTGTAACGGTCTGTGAGGAGGAGCCTTTAAGCAGAGCCCCGCCCTCTTCTACACGTTAAACCCCGCCCGTCTTAATGTTTCAGAGCTTGTTTGTTGGGTCACACCCACAAATATTCGTTTATTACCTGAAACGTTAATATAATAATAAACAACATAATGCCCATGTACCGAAAATTTGCTAATAAGTTGAAACGATATACATTATTAAATTGTCTGTTATATAAAAACTTTTTATATGACAACTGCCCACTAACAGATTGTGCGCTTTGAGACCGTTAAAACTGTGAAAAGCACCTTACAAATACTCAGAACTTGAACATTACAGTTATTATAAATATTGTTGAAGCTGGATTTTATAACAGAAGAGCTGATATTTAGAACACTATTATGATGATGTCCTGAAATTAATTACGTAATTAGTCCATTTATTTATTTATGAGAAAAGAGTCTAGGACTTTTATTTTGTTACAATTGTAAGTTTTTACTGACTTATTTGTTTTATTACAGAAGTTAGTTTTGCACCATTGAAGCATGTGACCTCCACGAAGTCGGTCTGAATTTGCCGAGGCCGCGCCTGTTGTCCTCTTTTTTTGGAAATCAAAATACGGCCACCCAAAATATGGCGAAGGAGGGCAGCGGCGGGCCCCGAGATGGATGTGGCCCGGCCTGGGGTCTCGTGAGAGAGGTTGGGTCGCCCGTGACAGATGGAGCTCCGCCGCGCCAGCATCCATCCTTTAAATTGGAGGAAGGCGTTGATTGGTCTGCGAGTCTTCTGGGTCACGCCGTGGATCCCGCAGCACTCCCGGAATAAATTGCGCCATCGATCAAGACGTAAATATCAATCAGGTGTTGGGGACCACGTCACGTGACACGCGGCAGGTGTTGTTCTTAAACACAGATTGGCTTGTCAGTGAAACTCCTGCTTTGACAGAAACAGATCGGAAGAGGCAAAATAAATATGAACAGCATGTCGTGTGTTTCAGACATAAAAGTCGTTCAGACTTTTGGTTTTACACAAGCTGTTAGAGACTCCATTATCCACCACTCCTATCCCCACAACTCACTTTTGTCTGTTTCGGGGTCATGGTGGATGTGGAACCAATACAGATATATAGGTATATGTATATATATCAGAATCAGAAGAATCCGAAATTCTTTATTCATCTCCTTGGGGAAATTCTCCTTCGTTTCAGAGTTCCCAAAAAACCTTTGCTTATAATAATAGCAACAACACACTTAAAAAAGAAAAACAGCATAAATATATAAAAAGACTTGAGACCTGATGTACATATTAGTGCTGTCAAAGTTAATGCGTTAACGCACGTGATTCGTTTTAAGTGCTTAATTGCACAAATTATTTTTAACGCCGTTAATCACAGTTGCATTTTTTTTTTTACTTTCGGTTTGGCAACGTGCAAGGAAAAGATTAAGCGGCGCATTAAGATCCGCAGCTCACAGTCATTGAGTTCAGGTGTTGTCGCTCAGGCACAAAGTGTTTAAGTGACACTGACCTACTTTTCCCCTGTGAGTGATAAGTATTTATTAAATTACAGTTAGTTTCACAGTCTTCACAGCTGATGAAGAAAAGCCTAAATACGCTTCATAACGTTTTATTATTAATAATATTATTATTTTTTTTTACAAAAAGTACAACGTCCTGTTTTTATTAAGAGTGTAACCTTAAAAAAATTACGTACTTCTACTTGTTATGTATAACACTTCTATGTAAGACCAAAATGGACTTTTTTGTGTGTTTTATCTTGGAAAAAAGTGCGACTCGACCTCGGAGGCCTACAAAACAAAGACAATACATGATGCGAATTGAACAAAAATTATACTAAATTATTTTACAGTATTTAAACGAGTGTTTATTTAGTGTTGAGTTTACATTAATTTACATATTACAAGCTTCAGTCATTCAAATAAATCTCAATTTTTTTATTTCAGGAATTACAAATCCTTACGGTGAAAACGCAACGAAACAAATCTCATTGTTTATTTAATTTTTATTCTGTTTTTTTTTTGGCCATTTAAAAAAAAGAAAAAACCTTTCACAGTCCAACGCAGCTCTCTTCATCCATGGAAACCAATTCAAGACCCCAAAGACTCCCACCACCACCACCACAACCAGACCCGACGTTCCCAAAGTCTGAAGGCCTACCCAGAGGAAGCCATTGTTCCTGGAGCCTTCGGGAGCTCCTGACCTAACGAGATGACATCATCATGCCAATTAACCCAACGAGACCAGAACTCGGCCGAGGCTTCGTGAATGAAGCTTAGACGTCGGCTAATTGGGGATTTGGAGGGAGAAAGAAAGAACGTCTGTTGGTTACAAGAAGGTCGAGCTGAGTCTCTCCAGCCCATCGGGATGATGGGAACGGAAGGTCCGGTCCAGTAGGAGGTGTGAGAACCTACACAAGCTTTGTGGAAACGGAAGCTTCTCCAGGGCTTTTGCTTTTTCTGGGAGTCGACGTGAGAAAAACAACCAGTTTCTTTCCGGAAGACCTGCTGTGTGTGTTGTTGTGTGACGCCGCTCTTCATCACGTGACCAGACGTACAAACAGCCCTCATTCCTCCTTCAGCTCGAGAGAGAGAGAGTGTGTGTGTGTGTGTGTGTCTCATCAGCAATTCTTGATTTACACTTTGCGTCGCTATTCACAAAATTAAAAAAAAAAAATTTGTATTTTTAAGTACTTATGTACTTTTATTTTGTAGTTTCTTTTTTGCCAATTCAACACATTCAGGGAATTTTCCCACTAGGGAAGAATGTAGAAAGCATCTGCATCTCGCGACTAGCTCTCTCTCTCTCACACACACACTTAAAAGATGTCTGTCAAAACGTAAAAGTGCTCAGATCTTCTGTACAATCACATGACACACACACACACACACACACACACACACAACTATTTATCAGCATCACTATTTGTCTGGCTTCAGGAATGACTCACAAACTGCAAGACGCGTCAGTAATAAAGAAACAACACACACAGCGGGAGAATGAGTAACATTTATCACTATAATATATGACAACATATAGCGAAATAATGGGCCAAACACAAACTAATTATTTAAACTGCAGAGACAGACTCCGCCCACACGATCAAGTTATTAAAACGAACGTGTCCACAGCGCCATCTAGCGGAAACATCAAGTGATTTTTTTTTTTAGGAAGTGAAGCGCGCGCACACACACACACACA
>CM051497.1:9010545-9027297 GCA_028031935.1 Paedocypris micromegethes
CACACACACACACACACACACACACACCTCACTCATTCCACCGTGTCTTACCTTCTTCGGGTCGTCGTAGAAGATTCCAATGCAGGGTAGTTGTGGTCCGATGCGGCGACTTTCCTTAAAAACCGCCCCGCAGTTGTTGTAATGTCCCACCTGGTATTTGTAGGCGAAGGTGATGGTCCTGAGGGTCGTGAGACCAGCGCTGACCCGGACCTCCGCGGTCAGTCCCGAGTACAGGACATAACACACGGCCATCACACACACACTCACGCCGGCGAAACCCACCAGCTGCCATTGCCACATGGCACAGAAACACCTGACACTAACTACCCGTCTCACTCCACTAACTAGCAGGATCTAGTTAAGCCGGCTGAGTAAACCTGCTATAACTAACATATATAACCTGATATACTAATCTGGAACATGACTTCCGGTCTCATTTGTTCAGTACACTAACCGTTTATCTGTGACAGGTTAGTATAACTAGTCAATTAAATCAACATAACTAGTACATGTAACCTGTGTGCAAATCTGTGCACGCACCACACCCAGTCTCGTTCATTCAGCGAACTAGCTGGTTATGCAGACTAGGTTGTGTAAAGTAGGTTTATATGCGGTAACTCGCTATAACTTGATAACTAGCAAATATAACTTGAACACAAATCTGTGCTCGGCTCTTGTTTAACTTCCGGTTTCATTCATTCCAACAAACTAGCCGCTTGACAAAATTACGTTTGTAAAACTAGTTAGCTATATCCATATAACTAGTTTATATGACCTGGGTGCACTCATAGTGGACTTCTCGCGGTAAATCCGAACGTCAACTGATTTCAAACACTTTTCCGCCACTGGCGCAGATTGATTTCCGTAAACATTATCCGCGCGAACTTCCGGGACGAACCATTCCGCTTCTCCGTAGGGGTGAAAAAAAACGGTTCTTTACATTCTCCCAAGAGCTCTACCTTATGCTGACACCAGTTTCCGCCATTTAATACGCATAACTGATCATCGTTTTGATTACTTTCTTTCAATCCCGAGTCGTGAAATAATAATCAGCATCTTCTATCCCTTCTGTTTTGTTTTGCCGCATCTGCATGGCATGCTGCTTAACATCGTTTAGTGCATTTACTAATATCTTTAACAGTCTCTCGAGAATTTTTTTTTTTTTTTCATTTTTCAAAATCTTTATATGGTGGACTGAGCTTCATATGGAAGTATTTTTTGTTTTAGTAGGATTGTCTGATTAACACATTTTAAGATAGATACAAAACTATTTGTTTTTACCTCCCGAAGTGGCCATGACATAATTGGTTAACGCGCATGGCGCGAGGTAGGAATTTCTCCTGGGTAGGAACAAATCTTAGAGAACAACCGCCTTCTCTAGTCAAAGCTAAATTATATTGTCATTTTATTTGTTTCGGACAGATGCCTTTAGGCGGCTCGTCCATGCGATAGCGCGTTATAAATAAGTTAAACTTCAACTCGTATTTGTTACTTCTAGCTCCGCCCCCGCGACTCAAGGTTCAAGAGCGGTTCACGTGAACGCGCCTCCAGTCGCGCGCTAAACCTTCACGGATACACTCGTGTTTGTTTGTGTGGAAATGGCCGGAGCCGTGAAGAAGTTCTACGACCTGTCCGCCAGACTGTTGTCCGGGGACCTTCTGAACTTCTCCTCCCTGAAGGGGAAAGTGGTGCTGATCGAGAACGTGGCGTCGCTGTGAGGAACGACGGTGCGGGACTACACGCAGATGAACGAGCTCCACTCCCGCTACTCGGAGCTCGGCCTGGTGATTCTGGCCGCTCCCTGCAACCAGTTCGGCCACCAGGTGACACACACACACACCTGCTCGAAGTAGTTTCAAAATTAAATGCGTTTAAATGACCGCTGGTAAATTCTAACGGTCGCTGTCACGCGCGCACAGTCGCGTGTCTCCGTGCATGAAATTAACTAAAAAACCAACTCAAATTTTATACTTGTATTACATTTAAAGTTCAAGTTAAATGTATGCTGTATCAACTATTTTGACTAACTTACAAACAAGAAGACTTGTAAATGTTTTCTTGTGTTTAATAGTCATTTGTGCGCACGCGCATAAGGGTTACCACTTTTAATACCAAAAAATAAGAGACGAATACTGCAGGGGGCGGGGCGACAGCGATATCACTGTGATACAGTGGTCGCAATGTAAAATGTGTTTTCAGGAAAGTGTGAACACCAAAATATTGATATAAACTGTCTTTCAATTGGAAAAAACAGTCAGTCGTTCACTTTTACAACTCAGCAGCGTATTTTATTGTGTGGCTAAATATAATGTAATTAGTATAAGTATAAGTGTAATGTTTAGCAGTAACAGCTATCCAATCGACAAACAGCACATATGCATGACATAGCTACAAACATTTATCAACGTTTTTATATAGCCTATTTCTACTTTAAAACTACAAAACGTTGCAATTTTCTAGTTTTTCTTTACACGTGGGCACACTCATGCACGCAATCGTCTACCACCTGAAAATATGAATAAAAACAAGGACAAACTATGAAGATGGGGAAAAAAAATACTACAAAATGAGCAAAATGCAAAAAAGTGACTTGAGTAATCCATGTAGAGATGTTCGAAGTGTCCAATAACCAGCTTAAAGTGACCCAGTGTGTACGCTACAGTGACTAAAGATATAGAAGAGAAGATAAGTCCTTTATTCGTCCCATTTCCTTGTTACAGCAGCACTTTTTTTGAGCAGCATAAAAAAACGGTATATACAGCTTAGAAAATACAGTTCGAAACGATTATAGAAAGTTATAGAATATATATAAAAAAATATGAGTATATTTTTATATTTGTCGTATTGAAATGTCGTCTCCTAGAAGCAAAACGTAACACCCCCCCCCCTCTCGTTGTGCAATTTACGAGTCATTTTTTGTCTGCTCAACAGGAGAACTGCAAGAATGAGGAAATCCTGTTATCTCTCAAGTACGTCCGTCCGGGAAACGGCTTCGAGCCCAAGTTCCCTCTGCTGGAGAAGCTGGAGGTGAACGGCCAGAACGCACACCCTCTGTTCCAGTTCCTCAAGGAGAAGCTTCCACAGCCCAGCGACGACAGCCTGGCCCTGATGGGAGACCCCAAGTTCATCATCTGGAGCCCCGTGAGCAGGAGCGACGTCTCCTGGAACTTTGAGAAGTTCCTCATCGGGCCGGATGGGGAGCCGTTCAGGCGCTACAGCCGCCGCTTCCTCACCAGCGACATCGAAGCGGATATCAAAGGTCTGCTGAAGGTCGCGTAGAGCTGCACACGCGAGATAAAGACCGTCCGCTCTCTGATTGGCTGTGCTGACACGGCTGGATCTCGGCTGCTTTTTGAGCGTTTACGCCATGATGACGCTTCCTGAAATCGTCTCGGGGAAGCGTCTGATGACACGGTAAATGCTCTTTAACGTGGCGAGATGTTTCCTGACAGCACAGACCCTTTCTCACTTCACTTTGTGCACCTTTCAATAAACCGTGAGCAAATCGAGTTGTTTTTGTGCTTATTTGTTCGTCGCATTTTTCATTTCATCAGAGTCGGAAATTCTTTACTCATCAAATTCTTTTTTTGCTTCATGCTCTCAAAAACAACCCTTGATTTACAAACATTAATTTGAAATAAAAAGTTAGAAACGAAGAGAAAGAAAGAATATATACACACATATACACTTACAGTATATGCTGTATATATACACAAAGGTAGCTGTTGTTATTTACTGTCACACACATGTTGATGGTTGTATTGGTAAATAAAAACAAACAGGTTATTTCAGTTTGGCGTTAAAATTTTGAAAATATTTTGTCCATTATCAATGTAAAATGTCTTTTTATACGCCGACTTTGGTTGTGTGTGTTTTTTTTTAACTGACTTTTGTCCTTCCTCAAGCTAGAAAACCCAACAAATCAAGGTTGAGCAAATATTGTGGTGGAAGATTTGCAGAAGTAGATAAGGTTTGAATCTAAATGGACAGAGAGATGAAAGGATATTTAAAGGATTGTAGAAAGAATGGATAATTAGAAGCTTTAGACAGACCCAACAAATCAAAGTTGAGTAAAGTGAAATTCTGCACGACAGTTTTATTTCACTTTTTCTGGATTGATGGATGAGCAAAGTATACACAAAGATAGAGATATGGATGGATGGATGGATTGACAGACAGACAGAAGATAAACAGATAAAAAGACTGACGGACAGAAGATAGATACTATAGATTGATAGATGGATGTAGCTTTTTCTGCATCAACATTTTTAAACATATCGCAATCCATCAAAAAAAGAACTGAATCCATTACTTCCTCTTTCACATCTGCGTTTCCTCCTCGTCAGTTCTCGTTCGTTTTCTGGTCTGGTCTGGTCTGGTCTGGTCTACAATCATGAAATAACTGCGCTTAAGCACCATGACGTTTATAAAACACTACATGCACCAGATGGGTAAAGTACTTGAGTAAATGTACTTTGTTACTTTACTTAAGTATGTTTTGGCTACTTCGTACTTGTACTGAGTATCAAAAATATAAGCAACTTTTACTCTCTACTGCACTGCATTTCTGATGAGTAACTGTACTTTTCACTCCACTACATTTGAACACTACATTTAACACATACCGTTACTTGTTACATTGCGCGACAAGCCATAATATATTTTTACCGCGGTTTATTTCTTTGGCGAACGAGGTGATTTTGCCCTCTGTAGACTGGTGAAGATACTGGAAGCTAATTGTGAATTAGAAACCACATGAACGTGAATTAGAGGCGTGAATGTTTGCCAGAATTTTATTGTATAGGATTTTTTAAATTTCTTTTACATATTTGAGTTTGATAAAGACTTTTTGTTCTTTATTTAAATAGTTTTGCCATTTTCGAAACATGGAGGTGTTAAATTTCGCTTCTGTATTAGAAAACCTCATAAATAGAGTTTTCCCACATTTCTTTGATTTTTTAGCCTACATTTAGAACGAGTAAAATACTCAAGTTCTTTTAAAATTCGATACTTTGCTACATTGACCCAAATCTTTTTTTACAGTGGTGACCTTTAACTTGTGTTTGAGTAGCTTATATAATACATATCCGTACTTTTACTTAAGTATGGTTGTCTGGTACACCTCTGACATGATTCCTCCTGTAATAATGTAGAAATATTCGCGTCTACATTATTTAACGTCGTTTTCACGATTTGAATAATATCACGCCGTGCGGTTCCCGATCCGTCCACAGGGGGACGCTCGCCTCACTCTGCCACGGACCGCTGCTAATGCTAACCAGCTAACGATGGCCGGACAGGAGGATCCAGTGCAGCGGGAAATCCACCAGGACTGGGCGAACCGCGAGTATATCGAGGTGATCACCAGCAGCATCAAGAAAATCGCCGATTTCCTCAACTCGTTCGGTAAGAGTTTCACGGCGCGTCGAGGCGTCGACACGTCGCGTTAGCGGGTTGATGCTAACATGCTAACATGTCAGTGAGGGTTTCGAGAGTGATCGGGAGACAAGCTGTTTATAAAATAAAAACATTATTTTGGGGTTAGTGGGGTGTTTTTTTGCATTAAAGACGGTCGGACGTGACGTTTTATAAGGATGTTCTCGGTAGTTTGGTATTTTTCATGCACATTGCGTTAGAAGGTTTTTGGGCGTGGAGTCGGTGGCATTTCTTACGCTAACGTTTTGAATGTTTACGTTGTGATTTTTATTCCTAAATTGTTAGACGAATCCGTTCATATACGTCAAGCACTCGCTTTTCGACAGTAAATCGGCCTGAAATGCGGCGAACCGCGGGTTTGTTTTGATTCAGCAGCCGAAGCTTCTCGACAGTGTTTCGATTAATTCATCTCGGGAAAAGTTAGACATTGGCGTTAGTTTTCTGATTTTTTTTTGATGGTTTGTTTTATAACGTTTTGTAAGAGTGTGTGAGGTGAAGAGAGAGATGGAAGAAATACAGACACAGAAAGTGAGAGAGAAAAAACAGACAGATAGAGGGTGAGATAGAGAAAGACAGACAAACAGATAGAGGGTGAGATAGAGAAAGACAGACAAACAGAAAGAGGGTGAGACTGTAAAAAGGACAGATACAAAAACAGAGACAAATACCGAAAGAGAGTGACAAATGCACTTAAAGAGTAAGTAAATAAGTAATGGAGGCAGCAATAATTGGAAAAAGATAAATGGAGAGAGATGAGATGTGTGTGAGAGAGGAAAGACTCTTAAATTAGACTTGAATGCGTCAAAATCTTTTCGACTGTAATTTGATTATTTAATCTGGGGAAGAGTTAGACATTTTCTGATGGTTTATTTTACAACGGTTTTATTGTTGTGTCATGTAAGAGTGTGTGAGGTGAAGAGAAAGAGATAGGAGAAAAAACAGACAGACCGGTGAGAGAGGGAAAAGACAGACAATGAGAGAGAGAGAGAGAGAGAGAGAGAGAGAGAGACTGTAACAAGGACATATACAAATACAGAGACAAATGCAGAAAGAATAGAATAAAATGGAATAGAATTGAATAGAATGCCTTTATTGTCATCGTATCACAGGGTTACAATGAAATTAGTATTGCTACTCCGTTTGGTGTGAAAAGAAAGATGTTATAACAGTAAAATATACACATTGAATAACCAAAATAAATAACTACAATATATTAAAATATGGTCCAAAAAGGGTTTTGAATATAGCACAAGATACTTGAACAGGAGAAAAATGCAATTGACAAAATATACCTAGAAATGAGAGAGTGTCTGAGTGTGTGTGTTATGGGTTATGGTTTTATGGAGGACAGAATATTTGTGTTAATCAAATATTTAAGTTATTTCCAGTGTATTTACTCTGATTTAATCCAATTGTTTCTGTTTAAAAACGTTTTGTAAATGTTTGACTTTTGGCCCCAGCTGAGCTTGACCCTTCTAATTGAGAGGGTGAGACTCTTCATCCTCCTCCTCCTCCTTTGTGGCATTAACTTGTGTTTGTTCCTCAGACATGTCCTGCCGGTCACGTCTCGCCACTCTGAACGAGAAGCTGACGGCGCTGGAGCGGAGGATCGAGTATATCGAGGCCCGGGTTCGCTTCTCTTCATACTCTACGCAATATTGGAATTATTATTTCT
The DNA here is from genome assembly GCA_028031935.1 of Paedocypris micromegethes. NCBI lineage: Eukaryota > Metazoa > Chordata > Actinopteri > Cypriniformes > Paedocypris > Paedocypris micromegethes. The sequence goes on from CM051497.1 coordinate 9,017,657, forward strand.
TGTTTCTGCGATGTCTGTGTACTGTGCCTTTAAGAGCAGCTGTTTTAGTCAGTGAGATCGGTAAAGACACAAAGTCGGATTCGAATTTTAAGAGTTTGATTTTCATTACTGTAATCTGTTGTTTACATTGCACGTACAAGAAATACACAGGATTCATATCTTATTATACATGTAAGGATTTATAATAATTACATTTTTTTTTTTAGTTTTATTTAGAAGAGAACAGCTCATTTTCCAAGAAGTGAATAAGAAAATATTTGGGCACCGTGCTTTAATTTCAGTTCAATAAATAATCATATAGAAGATTTGTGTGTTTTAAAACTATATTAAAATTAAATTAATAAATAAATAAAAAAGAACAAGCTTCGCCCCTGAGCCCAGATTGTGTGTGATTAAACATTTTTTTAAGGATTGAAATATTAGTTTGCACATTAATATTTACAGTCACTCTTACTGAATTCACTTTTCACAGATTTTGTGAATAGATTAACCGATAAGAAAATAATCAAATGTGAGGTCCATTAGCGTATTGAATTTGTGTTCAAGTTTTGTTCATTTTTTGCGCGTCAATGCGACTTTTGTGAGTCAAATTAAATTCGCAATTGTCGTCAAATGTAGTTTCTTTCACGTTTGTCTTGATTCCTCGCAGTAACCATCATTTTGTATTTCAGGTCACGAAAGGGGAAACCTTGACCTAAAGCGCATGCAGAGGTCACCGAGGTCGAGAGCCACTTCCTGTCTTCACCGGTTCATCACTCTTGCTGTTTTTAATGCTGCGCTGACGTGGAGCGGAGCTCGTGCGATCCGCCCTGCGTAGTGTGTACTGTGACTCCGCCCTATTGTGACGCCCCCTGCGTAGTGCACATACATCCTCCAGACTTTATGCCTTTTTTATTCTTCCATCTGTTTTACCGGATTCTGTCGTTCTTACTCGGTTGTAAACGGTGTTTGAGATCCGCCGAGGTGGACGGAAAGCACTCGAGTGCCAATCTGACTGTTTTATTGACGCTTCAGTTACAGTTTTAGTCTCTCGTGTCTGTTTTTGTGGTTAAGAGTTAAATAAAGAAAATTACTAACTTGTGTGAGTTCATTTGTCTGACTTCTTTTGTGCAGCAGCAGTTTGAGACCGGCCTTTAAATCATGTTTTCAGGCATTAAATCTAATTGGCCACAACACAAAAATTAACTTTTTTGTGGAAAGTTACGACAAACTTGCTTTAAGATTGCAGTAAAAAGTAGCATTTTTGATTGACATTGATTTGTTTATGTTCTACGTAAAAAAAAGGTGTGTTATTGATGCCCTTTTGACTTTCGATTAGAATTTTGTTTGGAAGAATCGCTTTAATGTACTAGCATTGTTTAAAAAGGGCATGTTTGCTATAAAGAGGACAGTATATTTACTAAAAAATGTAAAATAAAATGTAAATATTTGAGGCTTGTATTTCCTCACATATAAAAACGAATAACTGTTTTTTTTTGAGCACCAAAAATGTGATAAAAGTACCACTTTGTTTTTCACCCGTTTTAAAACGTTAAATAACAACGTTCAGAAGTAAACGAAATGCGATTTACTTAATTTCCAGAAGCGCTGGAATGACTTTTATTTTGAAGGAGCGCTATTTCATTGGGCTAGCACTGTTTGCTATTAGCAGCGATGCTTTTTCTCTTCTTTTTCTTTACATAGTCGCGTTTCCTCAACATCTAAAGTGTATATTTCGAGCAGCAATGTAGAAAATGACGAATCGTTCGTACAGCAAAGATCTAAGTCAAGGAGTCGAGGACGTTCCCGTTTGGATCGAAGACGGTGTTCCCCCAGATGCCTTGTCCAACTTTCAGGTAATTTAAGTTCATTACGTTATTTAAATGCAATTTACAGCACTGACTAACAACCAATTAGTGCACACACCGACATATGGTTAAGAATGAGCGATTCAAGTGACGCCACATCGCCAAACGGCCGCTAGATGGCAGCATGACACTTTCTTAACTTTCCAGTACGATTCGGAAAACGTCCAAGGACCGGGTTGCGACCTCGACCCGCGTGCTGTGACCATCCCAGGCTGCTGTTGCCACCCTCGCACCTGTGTGCCCGGCACCTGCCAGTGCCTACGATACGGCTGGGCCTTCGACAGCGGGGGCCGTCTGATCCCGCCCCCGGAGCAGGTACTCCGTTAATGTACTCCGTTACTTTCCTTAAGTATGTTTTTGGCTACTTAGTACTTGCATTAAGTATCAAGAATATAAGCAACTTTTACTTTCTACTCCACTGCATTTCTGATTGAGTAGATGTACTTTTCACTCCACTACATTTGAGCGGACACTTCTCGTTACTCGTTGCATTGTGATTGTGCGCGACAAGCCGGTGTTCTGAAAATTCTTCCTACAGCTCAGAATTTCCTACACTGCGCGCTGAGCATGCGCGTTAGTACATACATCACTGCTCAGCTGTTCTCCGCTCAGATTTTTCTACTTTCCGCGCTACATGCGCGTTAAAAAATTTGTTATATCTATCTTCTCCTACTTGATCGTACAAACATTCCTACCTGTACTTTTACACTAAGTATCTGTACTTTGACTCAAGTCTTTTCGAAATTGGTGACTTGTTACTTGTAACGGAGTAATGTTTACACTAAGTATCTGTACTTTTACTCGAGTATTTTTGAAATTGGTGACTTGTTACTTGTAACAGAGTAATATTTACATTAAGTATCTGTACTTTTACTCGAGTATTTTTTTTACTCTTTACACTCCTTTACTCTTTACACCTCTGCCCAGGAGGCGTGGCTGGGCAGCACGCCCGTGTTTGAGTGCAACGCCCTGTGCGCGTGCAGAGAGTCCTGCCGGAACCGGGTGGTGCAGAAGGGCGTGAGCGCTGGTCTGGCTGTGTTCCGCACTGGGCCGCGGGGCTTGGGCGTGGAGGCGCTGGAGCCGCTGGCCCGGGGCAGCTTCGTGTGTGAGTACGCGGGCGAGGTGATCGGACCCCTGGAGGCCAGACGACGCCAACTCGCCCAGAGCCCCGCCCACATGAACTACATCATCGCCGTGCGGGAGCACAGCGGGGAGCAGGGCGTCACCCAGACCTTCGTGGACCCCGAGAGGGTGGGCAACGTGGGCAGGTCAGTGTTCATTTCCTTGACGGAGTGTTTTCGTCATCGTCTTGGTCAACGACACTTTTTCCCTGACGGAAACGAAACGAGAACTATCGTATTTTTCGCCATATAAGACGTACATAGTTTTAAAGGAGGAAAATCTAGAAAAAAAAGATTCTGAACAAAATACTGTAGTAAAATATTTTATATCAACTGTATAAAAGTTAGCAGCAGTTTAAGAACAATTGTATGCCAAACATGTAACATGAACAGTCAGTAAAGTCAGTAAACGGTGAAAGTAGGAGTAAGCGGTATACCTGTATTGAGATGTGCCACGATATGGATTTTGCAATATCCTGGATACCGTGATAATTCCGTGTAACACAGTATTACACATTAGTTTCGTTACAAGTTGTAACTTACAACTACCAATGACGGCACAGACATTACTAATCAAACACAGTTTGTACTTCACGCGCATACGCCTGCCGCTCCGTTGTCTGCGCTGTGCCTTTAAGAGAGCGGCTGTTTTAGTTTTAAAGACGCGCGCGAGAAAATCTGCTTGTTTAATTTTGATCAAAGTCTGTTTTCATTTGGAAATCATGGTTTCATTGTTTCACAAGATTCTGCGCGAGAAAGAAAGCGAGACAACGTATGTAATACCGCGGTATTGCACACTAAGATGGCGGTGAGCGCGCTCCGCGGATCTCTGCATTTGCCGTATAAGACGCATTAACTTTTCACCCTCAGTTTTGGGGAAGAAAAAGTGCGTCTTATACGGCGAAAAATACGGTATACAAAAACTGCCGCTCGGGGACGAAAACTATAACCATGTTTATTGACACTTTGGTCAACTAATAAAGACTAAACAAATATATGCCTTTCGTGAGGACGTCCAATCATAATCCGAGCTTGTGGAGAAAGGCGGGTACAAACGCAAAGAGAACCAATCAGGACAGGAAGCGTTTCAGATGGCGAGGTAGTTATAGAGGCGAACGTCTTCAATATCGTCTTCTCCGGCAGGAAAAAACGGTCTGATATATGGATTCGTTTTAAATTCAACGCCACCTTAGAAAAACTATCTGTAGCCGTGTGTGAAGCAACAATCATGGGCAAAAATACAACACACCTGAAGCGCCATCTGCTGATTGAAACTTCTTTTGCAACCATTTGTTACTTATAAACGTGATGCAATTATAATTCATTTTATTTTACTGTATTTATTTATTTCTTTGTTGAGGTTTCTTTATGAGAACACATTTATTTGAAATGAAAGAAAAGTGCATAAAATAAGTTCAAGAAAAACAAATGTTTTTCCAAATAAGTAAAATATTTGAATGAATTTCATAGTTAACTACGTATTCAGATATCTAAGACATATAGCAACTTTAGTAAACATTTAGAATATATAGCACTTATATTTTCGTTCACTAAATATATACTGTGATTTAGTCGACTAAAATGCTGTTGTATTTAGTGGACTAAAATTACCGTATTTTCTGGACTATAAGCCGCACCTGTATACAAGCCGCATCCACTCTATTAAAAAAGGTTTTGCAAGCCAGAGTTATGTATGTTTTTGGATTAGATATTTACTACAGGAGCAGAACGGTTTTGAATTGTAAATGTACATGTATGTAACTAAATAGATCCTTTCCTAACCTGTATTTTAACACGGCAGCAACTTTGCTGATTAAAACGTATAAAAATCATATCTGCTAAAGAGGAAGTAGCGTGTTATTCTTTGCATTTATTTTGTCTTAGTTTTGATTCTAATTCCGGTTTAAAAAAATCTGCAGAATAGCCACACCTTTGTATAAGACGCATGGTTCAAAACCTATGAAAAGAGTAGCGGCTTATAGTCCAGAAAATACGGTAGACTAAAACAAATTAAGATGGCTAAATTGGGGCTAAAACTAAACTGAGTTTTAGTCAAAAGACTATGACTCAAACTAAATTAAAAATCTTGCAGGTTCCTCAACCACTCGTGCCAGCCCAACCTGGTGATGGTGCCCGTGCGGGTCCACTCGCTGCTGCCCAGACTCGCCCTGTTTGCCGCCCGTGATATCGAGCAGCACGAGGAACTGACCTTCCACTACGCAGGCGACACAAACCCCCCGGGCGGGCACGAGGAGGCGGAGGCGGAGCCGGGCGGGGTCGGGGCGTGGCTGAGGAAAGCCTGTCTGTGCGGAGCTTCAAACTGCTCGGGACTGCTGCCGCTGGACCTCTCGGTTCTCCACTGAGGGCGGGGTGGTTTACCGGCTCCGCCCACAGCGTCTGGGCTCCCCGGGGCCTCCTGGGGAACCGGTCATTAAAGTGAATGTAGCACACGTCCCACTTCAGTGCGGCTCCACATCTGGGTTAATGAGGCTCTGCTCCAGCTCGGATCATCACGTGCAAAATAAAAGTCTGGGTCTTTCATCTGTCTGTCTTTCAGCATGTCTATCTGTACTTGTCTTTCTTCATTCATTTTTTAAACGCCGTTTTTAAACTATTTGAGTTTCAAATTTAATTTAAAAAAAAAACTGTATTCATCCCCAGGGAGGAAATTGCGGTTTTTTTTTTTTTTTCAAAAGAGAAATTATAATAAAAGAAAATAAAAATGTACATCTGCAGGTAATTTTCAGTATAAAACAATACTGAATAATTGTATTATACTAAACTTGTACTGAATTCATACTTATGTATATACTTAAGTATAAACAGTACAAACTTGTATTATACTGAAATTATAATTATTCTGCCTGTATTTCTGTCCAAACGTGTTTATCTAACCGTGTGTCTTTTTTAAAAATCTTTCTTTATTTCTGTGTCTGTTTGTGTCTATCTGTCTTTTTACTGTCTGTCTGTGTCTCTGTATTTTTTTGTTTGTCTTTTTTTTTTTATGTCTGTCTGTCTTTGTCTTTTTTCCTCTCTGTGTCTCCGTCGTTACTGTCTGTCTGTCTTTGTGCTGTCTGTCTGTATCTATCTGTATTTTTACTGTCTGTCTGTTTCTCTATCTTTTTTTTTTTTGCTCTAGTCTCTCTGTCCGTGTCTATATCTGTATTTTTACTGCCTGTCTGTATCTCTATCTTTTTTCCTGGCAGTGTCTTTCTATCTGTCCATGTCTATTGTTTTTTTTTCTGTCTATTTGTGTCTCTGTTTTTAATTGACTGTCTGTGTATTTCATTTTTGTATTGACTTCTGTCTGTCTTTATTTCTCTCTGTGTCCGTCTGTCTTTCTTCCAGTCTGTCTATCTGTGGCTGTGTCTGCTGTTTGCAACTTGATGTGCTGGGTTCGATTCTAGTGCTTTTTTTTTTTGTTAAAAACCAGAGGTAAACAAACGGCAAAGCACAACGTTACAAAAACAATATATAAAACATACACAAAATATTTACATGATAAATAATCTAAATTCTAAACCTGTTCCAAAATTGTCAACGGGCCCGTCGGTGTCGCTGGTGAGTGACGTCATCAGTCCCGCGGCTCTGCTTTAGTAGAGCGCCTCCTGTGGGACAAGCAAAGCCATTATCGCTCCCTAATAGTTTTTTTCTATTTCTAGCGGCACGTCCATATCACGCAGACCTCACTCTAAATCGTTTGTTTAGTTCTAATAACTACATTATTAAATGAATACACGTTGTTTTGTCCAAACTGACGAGTGAAGTGGATGAACGAGTAAAAAACAGCTTCACGTTCGGCGGATCGAATGTCGGATTATAGTCGTTATTCAGAGTTGTTTCTCTCTTCTTGATGTCTCAGTTAACAAACGAGATTACAAGAAATATTCTCACTTTTAATTCAATTTTAACGTTTTCACGGCGTTAACAAATCAATCTTAATGTGTGTTAAATTTCGAAACAACTTCCCGACGAATCCATTTATTAATTAATTCAACCATTTATCTGTCCAGTTATTAATCTCATATCATTCACTCATCCATTTTAGCCATCCATTTATCCAATTACCAGTTTACCTACCCATCCATTTATACATTCATCCCTTCAGTCTCTCGTCTATCAATTTATTAAACATCATTGGACGTTGTTTATTTTTTCATTCATCTGTCCATTCATTTCAACGTTTATTATCCATCTATATGTATTCTAATAGTATCCATACATCACTTATTCTCTTAATATTTTAATTCACTATACTGTAAAGTTTGGTTTAATTAATTTAATTCATCCATCCATCCATCTATTCATCTTAACTGCTTTTTCGATGCATTATTGCTTGTTTTTCTGGGCCACAGGAAGAATACACCCGCCTAAGTGGGCAACCAATCACTGGACAGGAAACAGACTTTTACACACTGACCAGCAGTTTAGTGCTAGTTTAGATGATTTACCACAACCTTCTGCCACCGTCACAAGCGTCAGATAAACAAAGCTAAACCGATTTATCACCACAAACTGAATCATGTTCTTCGCTGTATCTACAGGCTGGTCACGTCCATCAGCAGATCAAAGAGTTTCCATCTCAATGGCTCGGACACGAGGAGATGAGAGTCCAGTGTGTGTGTGTGTGTGTGTGTGTGTGTTCGCTCATGTAGTGGAGACCACACAACACTTTCATTTCAATGAAGACAATAGCAGCCACAGTGAAGCTCTTGAACCATGAGCTTCATCCGGACCCTTCACTACACGGAGGTGTCATCATCATCATCATCATTCATCATCATTTATCATCATCATCATCATCATCACCGCATTAGCCGCCGCGTGTCTCATAAACAACCCACTTCACATTTAAAAGAGAGGCGTCCGCCGAGAGATGCTGCTTAAAACCCGATCGCGGATCTGCTCTGGTACTGAAGAGGCTTCTTACTGGGCCAAATGCAAAAAAAAAAGAGACAAAAGTGGATCACCAACTTGATTTGTGGGTCAGAGTTTGACGAAATGGAGGGTGCAAAAGCGAACTGAAGGAGAAATGTGTAGTGTAGTTAGACTGACAGACAGACATAGGATGGAGTGATAGATGGATGGATGAATAGAAAGATAGCTAGATGGTAGAATGGATAGATGGATGTATGGATGGACGAATAGATGGATGGATGAAAGGATGGATACACAGACAGACAGATAGGGTTAGGGCACGATAGATAGATAGATAGATATGGATGGATGGATGAATGAATGCATGGTTGGTTGAATGATGGATGGATGAATGAATGACAGACAGACGGACGGACAGACAGACAGATATCAAATCAAATCAAATCAAATCAAATCAAATCACTTTTGTCCGATATATTTTAAGTCTTTAAAAATATCACTTTTGTATAATTTCGATTAAATTGACTTGTTGTCTTGAACTTAGATGAAGTATACCATACCGTATATATTTTTCCATTTATTTACATTTAAACATTACTTTTATATTACGTACACATTTTTTTTTTACATTTACGTACATCATTTTATTAAAATCTAACATTTATATGCATTACTATTTTTTCAATTACGTTTTTTCTTTCTGTCTTTTTTAAATCCGCGAAATTCGTTTAGTTCGGTATGTAAATCATGTTCGCGTGGTTCTCCTCGTAAGCGTGAGCGTATGAGAAACGGCTTTAGAACTCCATTACCCGTCGTCCCTCACTCCGGTGGATGCGCGCTCGACACGGTGGGCGGGGCCTGGTGTCTCATGTGGAGGTGGTGAGAGTGAGAGCGGACAAGTGCGGACAAAATTCAACGGGCAACTAGACGCCGCGATTTTCAATTGTGGAACTTTCGCACAAACACACCATGGGATTAAAGGAGGAAACCCGGCCGCTTCCGCGTCACCGCTGACCGCGTGTCCCGCGCTGTCTCCCCGTCACGGTCTTCACCAGCAGAAGGTAAAGTTTTGCCTCAACTCTACGTGTAACGAGGAAAAAACGAGACGCTTGATGAAATCACAACGGAAGTTTGTGTCACAACCTATCGCCGTTTGAAGTGTCGCTTGATGTAACTGTAAACGTGAGCGCGCGCGCGTGGAGGACGCAGGTGTAGCGAGCGCATCCTCGTGCGCGCGACACAATCACTCTACGATATCGCCACAGCGTGACGCGGACATTTAGCCGCCGGAAACGTCATAATTTTGACACGAATTGGACTGGCAACAAACGACTGCGAGAAAGCAAACAAAACAAGCGAAAATACAACCTAGCCGTCGAAAGCGAGGCTGCCGGACTGTGATTGGCTGTTGATCATCACCTGGCGAATTAAGGGGGAAGATTGGATCAGTCCGCGTGCGCGTCTCGCCGCGTCTATTTCCAGTTCTGTTTAGGACTGGTCTGATCACATCGGTGATGAAATCTGGCCTGCACTGTTCTGTTGCACCACAGAATAAAAAGTAACGTTTCGAAGCTACAGTTGCGTGTTATTTTGCGTGTCCCCTCAGGCTGTGTAACGGTCAGCTTTGAATAATGTTTGAATATATTATCCATCCATCCATCCCACCATCCATCCATCTATCATGTTTACATTTCTTAATCCATCCATCCTGCTATTTTTTTTAAATTTCTCCATCCACCCATCCCGCTCTTTTTTTTAATTTCTCCATCCCGAGTTTTTTTTTTTTTTTTTTTTT
>CM051497.1:9027642-9048649 GCA_028031935.1 Paedocypris micromegethes
TTTTTTTTTTTTATTTCTCCATCTATCCATCCCACTCTTTTTTTTACTTCTCATCGATCCCACTCTTTTTTAATTTCTACTCCATCCATTCCGCTTTTTTATTTCTCCATCCATCCCTCTCTTTTTTAATTTCTCCATCCACCCATCCTGCTCTTTTTTAAAAATTCTTTATAATTAAACTAAATCTGTGATCTGAGGGACTTTTAAATTGAAATACAATTAATGCGAGAGTGTCAGTGCCACAAAAGGAGAACAAAGTCTTTTATTAAAGCTGGATGTTTTTCCTTAAGCTTCACCTTTCGAGCTTTCTTTCATTTAATTTACTCTTCCGTCCCGAAAGCAGCGGAGATGGAAGAGTTGTGGTTGAGAACAATCGAGAATATCCTCGTCTCCATGGTAGAGTTTGTGTGGCTCGTGCCCGGGTTGCGGTTTCTAGAACATTCAGCATCACCATCATCCAGCTGTTGGTGGACCATCATCATCCTCTGTGCTTTAATAAAAAATCTAGGCCGGCTGAAAATGGCTCTGCTTCTCGTGGACTCGGTCCCTGCGGCCCTCACGCCGTCTGATCTAACCTACATAATCTGTCGCTCTCTGATGAAGAACCGTCATCTTCTCTCCTCCACAGACACCACCTGCACAAGCAACATGTCCGACAAGATGTCCAGTAGACACACGTCCATAGATAAACGGACAGACAGACAGACAGGTGGATGGATGGATGGATGGATGGATGGACGGACAGTCAGACAGACTGTTCGCATGAGATAGACAGATGGATGGATGGATGGACGAATAGATAGACAGATGGATGGATGAATAGATAGATAGATGGATGGATGGATAAATATGAATGCTTGGATGAACTGATCGACGGACGGTCAGACAGACTGTTCGCATGAGATAAATGGATAGCAATATGGTGGATAGATGGATGGATGAAAAGATAGATACGTAGATGGATGGACGGTCAGACAGACTGTTGGCATGAGATAGATGGATAGCTAGATAGATAAATAGATAGAAAGATGGTGGATGGATGGACGAATAGATAGATACGCAGATATATGGATGGATGGACGGTCAGACAGACTGTTCGCATGAGAGATAGATAGGTGGTGGATGGATGGATAGATAAATGGACGAATAGTTAGATAGATAAATGGATGAATGGTGGAAGGATGGATGGAGTGGATAATGAATAGAGGAATAGATTGATTGATAGACAGACAGATGGATGGAAGATGGATGGACGGACGAATAGACGGATGGATGGATGGATGATGTACGGACGGATGGTCAGACAGAGAGACTGCTCTCATTAGGAAGATAGATAGATGGATGATGGATGAATGATGTATGGATGGATAAGTAATGAATGGATGGATAGATTGATAAATAGACAGACGGATGGATGGATGGATGGATGGATGGATAGATTGATAGATAGACAGAGAGATGGATAGATGGATGATGGACGGACAGACTTTAAACGTCTTTAAAAAATATCACTTTAATTCGATTAAATGGACTTGTTGAATTCATTACAATGTATATTACCTTCCATATAATTTTCCATATTTATATTATGTACACTTAATTTTTTTTATTTATTAATTTTTTTCTGTGTTTTTTAAATTATTTTATTTTCACGTAACATTTATATTACATTTTTTTTTTATTACGTTATTTTTTTTCTTTCTGTTCGAAATTTCGCCTTTTTGCCTCTGATCTAACCTCCGTGATTCTGCTGAAGAAGCGTGGTCTTCTCTCCTCCACAGACACCACCTGCACAGGCAACATGTCCGACAAGATGTCCAGCTTCCTGCACATCGGCGACATCTGCTCGCTGTACGCCGAGGGCTCCACCAACGGATTCATCAGCACGCTGGGGTGAGAAGCTTCCATCACCACACGTTTAGACGCACAACGCTTTTTCGTGACTCGTGGAATGTCGTCAAAACACATCTGCACATCACCGCCTCACCCTGAGAATCTCCAGGAGCTTCTTCTGGCACCAACACGTGTCTATTGTCTATTGGTGGTGTCTATTATCTCAAACTTTTTTATCTCAGGGCCCAAAGTTTCCAGATCGAAGTGATTTCCATTAAACAGGGTTCCTACGTGCGCCTTGAAATCATTGAAAAGGCTTGAAGTTTATTCATGTGTTTTCAAGGCCTTGAAAATGCTCGAATTGTAAATTGAAAATGCTTGGAATTCTACAGTGGAATCGGGATTCGTGCACGTCCTCGGGACCGGATCCGAACTCGGGCGGTTCTCGGGCTCTGTGTCTGGCTTCACACGACTTTTGATTCACAGACTCGGAGAGTGAGACAGATAAATAAAGTGAGTGTGTGAGTAAACAGGTGGTGATCACTATGATCCAGGTCTGATTTAAAGGAAAGAATGTGGGAAGCGTGAACACCTTTATTGTCGCAGTGTTCCCGGCTTTGTTACACTTTGTTGAACTAAAACACACTTTGCTACAAATGGAGAAGATTGGCAGATGTCTCATTTCTTACTTTAAATATAGTTACAATACAAATTTTGCCTATGATGTTAGTAAGCTCTACTAAAATCTAATGTCCAATTTTGTTCCATTAATACCTCAAAACTTTCCCCCAAAATAGTAACGTTTCATTTTGATTGTGTTTAGGCTAAGCTTTAAATATCCATTTTACCACAACTACATGGTGATGGAAGGAACATGAACCTTGAAAGTGCTTGAATTTAATCTTTCAGAAACTGTGGGAACCCTGATTAAAACAAACTTGTACTGTGTTTCAGCCAATCCAAATCATGAAGCCTCCATGGCTTTCCAACGAGTTTTGGTTGTTTGGTTTGTAGACGTCGCCTTAATGTCGAAGGCTTGGTCCACACGCAACACACTGGGCTGTGCTGGCCTTGTGGAATCAGACTAATGTCAAAATATCAAATATACATTTCTAGGGAATGCTTCACGTTTTCGTTTTGTTTTTTTTTTCCCCCGCTTGCAATTTTCGTTGAAAATTTTGTATGTGTCGTTTCAGATTGTTTCCTTCGTTTTCGCAACAAACATGTAAAGATTGCAAGCAAAAAAAAAAATCCAAATTGATAATGTGAAACATTTGGTATTTGAAATTCAATGTATTGGTCAAAGGAAGGTCATGATTTTCATCTAAATTTGTTCGTTTTAAGAATGTTCAAGTCAATTGTCTGCAGATAATTTTTTTGTTTTATTATATCTATTATCTTATCGTCTAAACATAGACTGGAAATGAAATTGTGATTTAAAACAACGCATTTTTGTGAATGAATTGAAAATATGGCAGATGTTTTAGGGCTTTTTTTTTTCGTAATAACACGTGATGTGGACAGTAAGTGTTCTTGCTCTCTCTTTCTTTCTGTCTCACTCTTCATCTCCCAGTCTCTTTATTTCCCTCTCTCTCTCTTTCTGTCGGTCTCATCTCTTTCTTTCTCTTTCTCTCTCTCTCTCTCTCTCTCTCTCTCTCTCTCTCTCTCTCTCTCTCTCTCTCTCTCTCTCTCTCTCTCTCTGTCTATTCCACTCTTTCTCTGTCTGTCTGTCTGTCTGTCCATCTGTCTCTCTATATGATACCTCTGCCTTTTTCTCTCCATCTCTTCGCTCAGATAAGTCGTTCCTTGTGCGTGAGCTCTGATTGGTCGGATAAATCAGATTGGTCGGATTTAAGTTAATTAAAAATAATCTCAATTACAAAAAAAAAATCTTAATCTTGAAAAAATTTAACAATTAAATTAAACGAAATAATAGGAATGCGTTTGAAACAATCCAGCTCCGTCTCCAGCACGTTTTTTGCGACTCTTTTCTCCAGCAGAAGCCGCCCACAGGCCGCGCGCGCGCGCGTGTGTGTGTTTACATGCAGCTTGTTGCTTTCTTTGACTCACTCGGTGAACACGCGGATCTTGACCTGCTGTTGAGATTCGCCGCTTTGTGTTTGAGCCGCTAGAGACGAGCAGAAACCCGCCTCCTCGTCCCTGCCCTCCACGCGTCCTTGAGGTCCAGTCACCTGCCGCGTCCTGGCCGTCAGCCCACTGTGCCGATCCATGGCAACAACGGGAGCGTCGACGGATCTGTGTTGTCTTGACTCTGCCCACCGCGCCTCGTCTTTTCCCGCTATTTTTAGCGACACGGGTCTTTAACGTTTTCGCCGCCTCGCGACCTTTGCGCGGAGGATAACGAGCCACCTGTCCTGCAGCTGCACGCCAAACATCTGGCCAGCTGTGTCATCCACTCGCCATGGCGACGGCGATACCAAACCACATTAGAGACACTCTTTGAATTCAAATGTTAAAATTAACAAATCGGTTTGGTTCTGTTGGATCTAATTTGGACTTGGAATCTTTATTTCTCTACAACTCAAAACCTTTCGCCGTTTGAGCGAACAAAGTCATTTAGCGTGCGCATTTCGGTCCACAAACTGAGCTTAATGTTACAGATTTAGTTTGAATCAGTAAAAATTGGGAGACTGTAGATTCATATGAAACTAGATGGTTTTTGATTGGACGGAAAACCACAGACTCGTTCCAGTTTGAGCGCAATTTTTATGGACTTACGATCATTTGCCATGTACGTTTATGGACATACGCTCGTTTTCCCGCTCATTTGCCCTGCGCTTTTAGAAAAAGATAAAGGAAAAAGGCCAACGCTTCTCGATAAAGATACCGAAAAAGGGCTTGAGTGAAGAAAAAGCTAAATGATTAATGTTACTTCCTATTTGTTGTAATAACATGCATGTATATTTATACATTTATTTTGCATGTATGCATTTCTGTATTTATTTATACAGGACATTTAAAGGACATTTATTTCCCATTTTTTGTAATAGCATTAATATATCAATGTATACATTTAGTTTGTACGTATGTATTTCTGTATTTATTTATACATAAGTATTTTTATGTCTTTTATTTTTGTCATTTATATTTGATTTTGTCGGTTTTTGTCCTCTATACAAAATTCCTGTAGCATTCAATTAAACTGAGATTAACATTTTGTTTGTATAGAGCCTCCAGTGACAATTATATTTAAAAAATGATTGTACAACAAACTGTTTACAACTACAAACCGTTTGTGCTCACCACTCCATTGTTTTAAATAAACTGTGGTTTATTTATTGTTCTATTTTTAGTTCCGGTTTCGTTTAGTTGTTAGTTGTTTGGCAACTGTGTAGAGTTTTATTTCAATAAACTCCAAATGAGCTGGAAAGAAAACCCCGAAAGGAGTTCATTACTAAACAGCACCAAATTAGCATTGTGGTCACATAGTGTCATTACATCAATAGATTTTTTTTTTATTTAACTTCTCGTTATAGTTTTTTTTTTTTTTTAATCTCCTGATGTTGTCTAAACCTTTGCATTTTTAGATTTTACCTAAAACAGGTGTGATTTTTGTGATCTAGCGATAAGTTGCGGCGCAAATTGTTGAGAATTTGCGGCGCAATTTGACAGAAATTACGTTCTGTTACGAGTGTTAAGACATACAAATTACAATTGTAAATCAGAATAAAATATCGTTGTTTGGAATTTGACTTCATCTTGGTTTCTGGACAGTATTTCCACTTCAAGAGCCTCTGATGGACTTTTATTATTTAGTTGGAGGCGAGCCAATCGTGGTTTACGTTATCGCTGGGTGTCTTGGCATCATTAGTCTCTGACATTTGCTGGAGTGTGAAAGTCAACACTACATCTAAGCTGATAAACCTTTTAGGCCACATCACGGCCTCTGGATGTTCTAGCGCTTTCTCTTTCAAGCCGTTTAAGAATGCAAATTAGTTCCTTCTCGACAGAGCGCGGAGAATCTGTGCTGTTCGGGTTTGCGATTCACGGCGTTTGTTTCTCCGTTTCTACGTTGGCGTTCGTTAAACGATCTACGATGAATATGCTAACAGGACAATGCTAACACAGGGCAGGACTCTTATATTCTTTATGCTTGGATTTTAAGTTTAATTGTTGTTTGGTCACTAAACTACAAAGAATAATATTCACATCACACATAGCAGACTATGCTAATAGGAAAATGCTAATCTGAAGAAGTACACTTGTTGTGTCTTGATATTGAATCCCAGTATTTTTTTTTTTTTTACCTGACAATTACAACAGGAAAATACTCAAAAGAATTAATAAATGGCCTTGGGTGTGGATCCAAAGATCTTTTCCTCTACTTTTAATGTTCATTCTGAATTAACTGTGTAAATGTGTAGAATGTAAAACACATTTTACCGCCAATCACACAAGATAAACATACATTTTCCCTCCCGTCACACGAGATAAACAGACATTTTCCAGCCCGTCACACGAGATAAACAGACATTTCCAGCCCATCACACGAGATAAACAGACATTTCCTGTCAATCACTCGAGATAAACAGACATTTACTGTCAGACACATGAGATAAACCGATATTTTCCCGCCGATCATATGAGATAAACAGACATTTTCCCGCCAATCGCAGACATTTTCCTGCAATCACACGAGATAAACATAAATTTTCCCTCCAAATCACACGAGTTAAATAGACATTTTCCCGCCGATCACACAAGATAAACAGACATTTTCCCGCCAATCACACGAGATGAACAGACATTTTCCCGTCAGTCACACGAGATAAACAGACGATTTCCCGCCAATCACACGAGATAAACAGACATTTTCCCGTCAGTCACACGAGATAAACAGACATTTTCCCTTCAGTCACACGAGATAAACAGACATTTTCCCGTCAGTCACACGAGATAAACAGACATTTTCCCGTCAGTCACACGAGATAAACAGATATTCCCTGTCAATCACACGAGATAAACAGATATTCCCTGTCAATCACACGAGATAAACAGATATTCCCTGTCAATCACACAAGACAAACAGATATTTTCCCGTCAATTACACGAGATAAACAGACATTTTCCCGCCAATCACACAAGATAAACAGACATTTTCCCGTCAGTCACCGTGGTAGAGCTGTGGGTGATGTTCCTCCTCTGACTGGTCTGGTTGTGTCCCCAGGCTGGTGGACGACCGCTGTGTGGTTCAGCCGGAGTCTGGAGATCTCAACAATCCTCCCAAGAAGTTCAGAGGTGAGTTTGTCTATTACCGACCCGCGGAAACGACTAGTTTGTTTGTATCTCCATCTCCTGAGGTGTCTGAGATGACTGTTCTGTGTTAGCCGGAGATAGTTTCCTCTTCACCCCACCACCCCACTCTCTCTCTCTCTCTCTCTCTCTCTCTCTCATTCACTCACTCTCTCCTTCTCTCTCTCTCTCTCACCCACATTCCATGGGTTTTTATTCTATCTCGCCCTCTCTTGCATCCTCCTCCATTTCATTTTTTTTCTTCCTCTTTCCATATCCTTATTTTTCTACTTTCTCTTCCATACTTTTATTCTTCTTCAATCTCTCTCCATTTTCACTTGCTCTGTTTTTCCTTTCATTCATTGCTCCTTTCCATCTTTTTATTTCTTCCTCTTTTTCTCACTGTTATCTTTCCTTCGACTGTACTCAATTTCCAACATCCTCTTTTTTTTCTTTATTATTTCTTTCTTTCTTTTTTATCTTTTCCTTTCTTTCTTTTCATCTATTTTCATCGTATTCTCTCTCTCTCACACACACCGCTGACTCAGTCGCTCTCACTCATCATAGCTCACTTTAAATGAGTTTCGTCCTCTTCGTCCAGCTCTTCACCGTTCTCTTTTTCCACAACCCTCCATTTCTCTTACACACTCCCGCTTCCTTAAAACTTTTCTTCACACTTTCACAAACTAACCTTAACCCACAACCTTACCCAACTAACCTTAACCCACAACCTTCCCAAACTAACCTTAACCCACAACCTTCCCCAACTAACCTTAACCCACAACCTTCCCCAACTAACCTTAACCCACAACCTTCCCGAACTAACCTTAACCACAAACCTTCCCCAACTAACCTTAACCCACAACTTCCCAACTAACCTTAACCCACAACCTTCCCCAACTAACCTTAACCCACAACCTTCCCCAACTAACCTTAACCCACAACCTTCCCGAACTAACTTAACCACAACCTCCCAACTAACCTTAACCCACAACCTTCCCCAACTAACCTTAACCCACAACCTTCCCGAACTAACCTTAACCCACAACCTTCCCCAACTAACCTTAACCCACAACCTTCCCAACTAACCTTAACCCACAACCTTCCCCAACTAACCTTAACCCACAACCTTCCCCAACTAACCTTAACCCACAACCTTCCCCAACTAACCTTAACCCACAACCTTCCCCAACTAACCTTAACCCACAACCTTCCCCAACTAACCTTAACCCACAACCTTCCCAACTAACCTTAACCCACAACCTTCCCAACTAACCTTAACCCACAACCTTCCCCAACTAACCTTAACCCACAACCTTCCCCAACTAACCTTAACCCACAACCTCCCCAACTAACCTTAACCCACAACCTTCCCCAACTAACCTTAACCCACAACCTTCCCAACTAACCTTAACCCACAACCTTCCCCAACTAACCTTAACCCACAACCTTCCCGAACTAAGCTTACCCACAACCTTCCCCAACTAACCTTAACCCACAACCTTCCCGAACTAACCTTAACCCACAACCTTCCCAACTAACCTTAACCCACAACCTTCCCCAACTAACCTTAACCCACAACCTTCCCCAACTAACCTTAACCCAACCTTCCCAACTAACCTACCACAACCTTCCCCAACTAACCTTAACCCACAACCTTCCCCAACTAACCTTAACCCACAACCTTCCCCAAAACCTTAACCACAACCTTCCCAACTAACCTTAACCCACAACCTTCCCCAACTAACCTTAACCCACAACCTTCCCAACTAACCTTAACCCACAACCTTCCCCAACTAACCTTAACCCACAACCTTCCCCAACTAACCTTAACCCACAACCTTCCCCAACTAACCTTAACCCACAACCTTCCCCAACTAATGCTTTACCACAACCTTCCCCAACTAACCTTAACCACAACCTTCCCCAACTAACCTTAACCCACAACCTTCCCAACTAACCTTAACCACAAACCTTCCCGAACTAACCTTAACCCACAACCTTCCCAACTAACCTTAACCCACAACCTTCCCCAACTAACCTTAACCCACAACCTTCCCCAACTAACCTTAACCCACAACCTTCCCAACTAACCTTAACCCACAACCTTCCCACACTAACCTTAACCCACAACCTTCCCCAACTAACCTTAACCCACAACCTTCCCAACTAACCTTAACCCAAACCTTCCCCAACTAACCTTAACCCACAACCTTCCCCAACTAAAGCTTTACCCCAACCTTCCCGAACTAAACTTACCCACAACCTTCCCGAACTAACCTTAACCCACAACTTCCCGAACTAACCTTAACCCACAACCTTCCCAACTAACCTTAACCCACAACCTTCCCCAAAAACTAACCCAAACCTTCCCCAACTAACCTTAACCCACAACCTTCCCCAACTAACTTAACCCACAACCTTCCCCAACTAACCTTAACCCACAACCTTCCCCAACTAACCTTAACCACAACCTTCCCCAACTAACCTTAACCCACAACCTTCCCAACTAACCTTAACCCACAACCTTCCAACTAACCTTAACCCACAACCTTCCCCAACTAACCTTAACCCAAACCTCCCGAACAAACCTTTACCCACACCTTCCCGAACTAACCTTAACCCACAACCTTCCCGAACTAAATGCTTTACCCACAACCTTCCCGAACTAACCTTAACCCACAACCTTCCCCAACTAACCTTAACCCACAACCTTCCCCAACTAACCTAACCCACAACCTTCCCAACTAACCTTAACCCACAACCTTCCACAATAACCTTACCACAACTTCCCCAACTAACCTTAACCCACAACCTTCCCCAACTAACCTTAACCCACAACCTTCCCCAACTAACCTTAACCCAAAACCTTCCCAACTAACCTTAACCCACAACCTTCCCCAACTAACCTTAACCCACAACCTTCCCCAACTAACCTTAACCCACAACCTTCCCCAACTAACCTTAACCCACAACCTTCCCCAACTAACCTTAACCCACAACCTTCCCCAACTAACTTTAACCCACAACCTTCCCGAACTAAATCTTTAACCCACAACCTTCCCCAACTAACCTTAACCCACAACCTTCCCGAAATAAAGCTTTACCCACAACCTTCCCAACTAACCTTAACCCACAACCTTCCCCAACTAACCTTAACCCACAACCTTCCCCAACTAACCTTAACCCACAACCTTCCCGAACTAAATGCTTTACCCACAACCTTCCCGAACTAAATGCTTTAACCCACAACCTTCCCCAACTAACCTTAACCCACAACCTTCCCAAACTAAATGCTTTACCAACTGCGCTCCACAATGAAACGACAAACGGTTCACCTACCAACCTCGAAACAAACACTAGACTAACCATTTTCTAAAGTCGAAAGCTTTTTAACCTGTTCCGGGCCGCAATTGGTCTCGAGTGTAAGGAGACAAGCATTGGTTAAAGGTTGGTTAAAGACAAACAGGGCAAATCTACAGGACCTGGTGGTCACACAGAAAGTTAGTGGACCATCAGACACCATCTCAAGGTTCCAAGGCTGCCGGGCTGATCCGTGTGTTGTGTTGTATAAATCACAAATACGTAATTGCTTCACTTGCTCCTCTTTTTGTAAGTCGCTTTGGATAAAAGCGTCTGCCAAACGACTGTAAAGTAAATTGCACACACGTTTATCACAGTTATGATTGCCATAAGACCCAATAAATCAGTGTCATAAAATCGCACACAGTGATATCACGGTTACGATGAATGAGATCAAATAAATCTCAGCATCATATATCGCACACACAGACATTACAGATTTTGATAAGATCAGTTAGACTCTTGCGTTTTATGACTCCATACACTGACATTATATAAACCACTAAACTCTGCTTATATAAAAAAAGACTAGTTTTTTATAGCTCGAAGCGATAATAATTTGGATAATGGATAATGAAGGATAATGATTGCAATGAGAGTAGTGTGGTGATTTTTACAACATTCGATTAGATAAAACCTTTATTTGTGCCACAAATGAGAAATTTACCGTTACGGCAGCAATCACAAGAATATCAAAGAATACACAATAAATAAAGATAAAAAAAAAAAAATAGAAAAAAAGTATAATGTACAAAAGTGGGAGAAGAGCCATTGCACATATTTTGGTTGTTTCATTTTTTGCTGCCTTGGTTGAAATATTGAAAAGGAGACATTGATTGTTTACAGTATATTTTACATTATATGGATTTAATAATTATAGTTAAATTGTATGTTAACTTTTAAGTTTTACCAGAAGTTTTAGCAGAAAATTTTAACGCTACAGCAACTGTTTAGAGTAAAAAAAAAAACCCAACATGAAGGGGCAAAATAAATAGAAATCTTTTTATAGTCGTTTAGTTTATGATCCTTATTATTGTCCTCAGAAATTATATTGTTTATTTTGAAACCTAAAGTGTTTCAGAATGTTTACACGTATAAAATATTTCTGTGAACATATGGTACATGTGAAATCCAACTTATAAAAAACTAAAACAGAAAAAAATCACAAAGCTGATTTTTAACGTTTTCTTTATTCTCTCAAAAAGGAACTTGATCAATTAAACATGGGAAGTGGATAGTCATTGTCCAGATGGTGACGGAAGACGACCAGTAGTTTATGTGGCATGGCCGGCAAAAATTATGTGGCAAAAATCACTTTTTGTGACCCTGAATAATAAAATTTGACACAAATAAACATATTTAATTGCATGAGTTGACGCGTTAACTTTGACAGCCCTAATCTATTGTTAATTGTATTTATCCGTTGCGGCCCCCCTAGAAAAAAATTACAAAATCACTTTATGTAACCCTGAATAACTGAGCATTACTCTACTGTAGTGAAAGCGAGTGGAGTGGGATTTTTTTTCCCCCAGAGAAAACGTTTGTGTCCAGGACGTGGACCAGTTTGGAAGGACAGGCCTGAGTGTGATTCTCTGAGGCCTTTTAAACGGCTTAGATGAGCTATTAATACCAGAGGTCTTAACACACCGAGTCAACACACCGGCCAGTGTTCTCACTCACAGGGACGCCCGAGGACACCACGGCTCACAACTAGGGAGGCACCGATGCCACTTTTTTGGAATAGGAGTACTTGCGTTTTAGTACTTGCCGATACCAATACAGAGTAGCTAATAAAAACATGATTCAATGGAGTCAAATTAGTGCAGAAAATATCCAACGCAAGTTTCTAAGAAACGAACCAAAACGCTTCACATTTATGTTTTTGTTTTCTTTGTGGGTTGCAATTATTAATTTTTTTTTCGCTCGTTTTTTTTTTTTGCTTTGGTTTGGATTTCTGGCTCAGGTTTGCCTTACTCTGATTTCGCTCGGAATCTCCATGTTCTCACTTTTTTTTTTCACTTGTTGTTTTTTTTTTTTTACTCTGATTGGCTGGTGAGATTGTGATCCATGAAGTGTGGAAGGAGTTCAGCGAGCGTATACTGTGTCATTCACATATACACTAAACGTATTATATTGTTATTAAAGTGTTGTTTTTGCACAGTTTTGCTAAATTTTTGTGGTACACGATGTATACCAGAAATAAGAACAAGACTATATATACAATATGGGTTAGTCGTAGAAACTAGCACAGGGTTTATTTTTCAGAGGAAACACGGTAGATTCACACGGGTAAATGTCAGATTTCTGTTCTGCTTTTCTGTTCTGGCCTCACAGAGAAATAAAACATCTTTTTTCAAACATTTTTTTTGGTTGAGTTTTTCTTTTTTATTTCATTTTTTTTTTGGGTTTCTCTTTTTTTCTGTACAGTTGATAAAAATATATAATATAGTAAATTTAGTATTTATATAGTATAGTAAATAGTAAATAAATTTAGTACACTTTTTTCAGTGTCTCTATCTGTCTGTCTGTCTGTCTGTCTATCTATCTATCCAGTCCTCTTTTTCTTTCTTTGTTTCTATCTGCCTGTCTGTCTGTCCGTCTGTCCATTACTCTTCTTATTTCTATCTATCTATCCATCCATCCTCTCTCTCTCTCTCTCTCTCTCTCTCTCTCTCTCTCTCTCTCTCTCTCTCTCTCCCTGACTCTCTCCATCTCTATTTATCTCTGTCTGTCTATATCTCTCTCTTTCCATCTCTCCGTCCGTCCGTCTGTCTGTCTCACTCTCTCTACCCCCCCCCTCTCTATCTCTGATCATCTCTCTCTTTCACTCTCTATCTATCTCTCTCTCTTTCTTTGTCTCTCTTTCTCTCTATCTCTGATGTCTTCCAATCTTCATTTCACCCTCATCCACTGCTCCACTTTCTCCTCAGACCCTCGTCTCCATCTCCCTCGCCGCTAATCCCTGAGCTCTAGCGCACTGGCCGCGTTTCCCGCGCGCGTTATTTTTACCTGTCACACTTTAGCTCTCGCGTGTCTTCCCTCGCTTCCTGTTACGCTTTCCTTCCTTCCTTCCTTCCTTCCGCGTGTCTTGTTTTGATTCGCCCTCATGAGGAAAGTTACGGGCCGTTTACCCACATTTTTAGGGGGTTTTTAGTGTTTAAACTACATTTTTATGTATTGTTCATTCAGCTTGAATAGTTCAGTTGAGTTTAGTGTACGTGCTTGACACACAGGCGTTTTGTTTGTATGATACACACATTTTTTGTTTAAATTTTTTTACAAGACAGATAACTGGTGTCAAATTTTTTTAATTAATTATTAAAATGTAATGACATGTATATGAACATGCCACGAACAATATTAAAGTGGGGTTTAATAAGCCCCTAATATCAGTAAAAAATGTGTAATAATTATGAAGTGAATCGGTTTTTACAAAAGTGACGGAAAGTCTTTTTAAAAGATATTTTGTGCCATTTTTCTGAAGCTGGATAAATATGGTATTAACTAGTATAATAACTAGTTACATTTTTGTTTTCTAGTTCCGAAGTGAATTTGTTTTTACAAAAGTTTTTACAAACATAAAAGTGTTAAAATCAACGTAAAGCCTTTTCACGCCGTCACAAATGATTTTCTGTGCCATTATTCTGAATCTGTTTGTTTTGAGTCATTGCTGGATAAACACAATGTTTACTATATATAACTATATAATAACTAGTTACATTTTTGCTTCATATTTTTTCTCTTTTAGAAAGCCAGTTGAACGATCTGTGTTTTTTCCCCCTCATGAATAAAATGAGAAAAAAAATCTTTTGATTTTTAATTGAATAAATGTGTTTTTCCTTTCTTTTTTTTTTCCAGATTGCCTGTTCAAGCTGTGCCCGATGAACAGATACTCGGCTCAGAAGCAGTTCTGGAAAGCGGCGAAGCCCGGAGGAAGCAGCACGACAGACACGGTGCTGCTCAACAAACTACACGTGAGTCTCTGGACCAGACCAGCATCACCCAGAGAATAGCACAATCATAATATAAGAATATTAAACTAGATTTAAGCCTTTGATACTTCAGGACCATTGCAGAAAACTGTAAATACTGATTACTGCATAAAACCAGTCACTTTGTTTCCATTTTTGTCCTCTTTTTATTTTTCACATTAAAATGGGCATTGAATAAAGTTCAATAAATATTTATACATATACGTATACATATACGTATTTGTATAGACTCTAATAACTCTAATAATAAAAATAATAATAATAATAGTCTAAAAATTCTATAGTTTGCTTTGATAACCAATCATGAATTCACTCACTTTGTTTCCATTTTTTTCCCGTTTTATTTTTCCAAATTAAAATGGAAGTTAAAAAAATGTATTATTTTTTTTAAATATACTTTAACAACTCTAATAATAATAATAGTCTAAAAATTCTATAAGTTGCTTTGATAACCAATCATGAATTCACTCCCTTTGTTTCCATTTTTGTTCCTGTTTTATTTTTCCCACATTAAAATGGGAGTTAAAAATATTAATAATTTTTTTAAATAGACTTTAACAGCTCTAATAATAATAGTAGTATAAAAAATCAATAATTTGCTTTGATAACTAATCAAATATTCACTCATTTTTTTCCATTTTTGTTCCCATTGAATTTTTTTGCATTAAAATGAGAATTTAAAAAAATGTATATATTTTTAATATAGACTTTAATAACTAGTAATCGTATCGTTTACTTTGATAACTAATCATAAATTCACTCACATTGTTGTCATTGTTGTCATTTTCACTCACATTGTGCTCTTATTTTATTTTTCCATTGGAATGGGAATTCAAAAAATAAAAATATTTTTTTAAACAATTTAATAATTCTAATAATAATAGTCTAGTTTGATTTTATTTGATGCTTCCTGACATGTTACTCCAGTGTATTATTTTTTCTTCTTTGTTTTTTTCTCAGCACGCTGCTGATCTCGAGAAGAAGCAGAACGAATCCGAGAACCGGAAGCTGCTGGGAAGCGTGATACAGTATGGAAATGTAATTCAGGTAAAGCAGCCCGCGGCAGATGGGAAGCAATGATGGGAAGAACGTGCCAGAAACCCGCCGTTCTTATCTTTGTGTCATCCACTCTGGCAGCTCTTGATAATTCACTCGTTTCCAGTCTGCACTTTCTGTTTCAATTTACCAGTGTTTGAAATGCTCTTTTTTTGTCATCGTTTCAAAGCTGTTGCATCTGAAAAGCAACAAGTACCTGACGGTGAACAAGCGTCTGCCGGCGCTGCTGGAGAAGAACGCCATGCGTGTCACGCTGGACTCGGCCGGAAACGAGGGATCCTGGTTTTACATTCAACCCTTCTACAAACTCCGCTCGATCGGGGACAGTGTAAGTCTACTGATAAAAATACACCATCTTTATACAAATTCCAGTATATAAACTAGTGTTGTCACGATACTGGTAATAGCAACTTTGATACGATACTTGAAAAAAGTAGCGATACTTAAAACCATTTTCGATACCACGGGGAAATACTGCAACAATGTTAGGGCAGTAAGAAAAAACACATAACACGTAACTTTTTTCAGTAAGAAAAAACACATAACACGTAACTTTTTTCAGTAAGAAAAAACACATAACACGTAACTTTTTTCAGTAAGAAAAAACGCATAACAAGACTGAAACATGAAAATGTGTCTGGACGAGGATTCTCAAGAAAATAAAGTGCACAAATAAATAAAACTGCCTTTTACATTTTCCAGAATAAAAAAAAAAATACTCAACTTTAAAGCTTTTTTAAAAGATTAAAATAAAGCAATCGAGTTTGGTAGGAGCTCTAAAAGTAGAAGAGTACAATATTTTTTTTGTTTTAAAAAAAAAAATGGCCGAGATTGTCGGCCCTCTTTAAAAGTGCATTAAAAGAAATATTACATATTTAGAAACATTTTTGTATGTTTTTATTGTGAGATCAAATTTTTTTAATTAATAAGCTTACCTCTCAAACATGCATTAATCTCCTATTGGTTCATTGTGGTAGGGATCTGCTTAAATCATTTAATGAACCCGAGTTGAACAGCAGTATTTTTATAAACCGATTTAGATTTGGGATTTAATTAAACATCGTCATTGTTTAGTCCCCCAAATTTTTTCACATTTTTACAGCTCCATATTTCACCTGTATTATTACAAACAAAAGTGTCCTTAAAACAGACCCTTGTGGAACTCCTTATTTCATAGACGTCAGATCTGCCTTTTTATCTGCCACTGTGATTTGGTAGACGATTTATTTGTGTGTCATTGACCATCGTGTGAAAAGCAGCCCTGAGATCCAGTAAGACGAGCATGAAATTATAAATCTGGTGGGATGTCAAGCAGAGATCGTCTGTTATATTCACTATAGCATCTCTGTGACGCGTTGTTTTCTAGAACTGAACTAGTTCAAGTTCATGAGCGATATTGCCGGTAAGATGTGCAGGTGTAATTTTATATTTTAGTATTTAATTTAGTATTTCACATATAACACTATTTATTTGCATTTTAATATAATTATTTCAGTAATTTTTTTTTATTTTATTATTCAATTTAGTATTTAACATATAATAGTATTTATTTGTATTTAAATATGCAAAATAAAAAATAAACAGTTATACCAAAAGACGAAGATAAAGTGATTTAACATTTTAACTCACTGGAACCAATGAAGACAACCGTGTTATGCTTGAAGTTTCATTTTATATCATAAATCAAAAAAATCCATTGGTGTTTTTTTTTTTAAATGTCAGACACCATTATACTTGATTATATATTCTCGTTTATACCTTGAACAAAGAATGTTCTACAGCAGTTCTACTACTAATGTCCACAGCTTTTTGTAGAACTAATAAAGTTAGTAACCACTAAAACGTGACGTTTTATTGAACTTTACATTTGGAGAAAACTTTCCCCAAATGTTTCATTTTGATTTAGGCATAGCTTTAAATATATATTAAAAAAACTTGAACACGGACCTTGAAAGTGCTTGAAAAGTGCTTGGATTTTATCTTTCATAAATTGTAGGAACCCTAAGCGTACGTTTGATCTTTTTGCCACTAATCTGATTCCATACTTTGGTGTCATTTTTATCCGTGGACCAGGGGTTGGGGACCATGTCTGTAGGGAACATGAATGCTTGGGAGTGTGAAGAAGATTCTGTAGGAGTAAAGAATTTTTTTAATGAAATGCAGCTTCCTGAATGACGGGCGTGTCCTCCTCAGGTGGTGATTGGGGATAAGGTGGTCCTGAACCCCGTGAACGCCGGACAGCCTCTCCACGCCAGCAGCCATCAGTTAGTGGACAACCCTGGATGCAACGAGGTTTCTGAATTCCTCTGAGTTTGTGTGATAAACATGACTGCACTTCCTGCCAATGGTTTGAGGATGGCTTCCTGCTCTTGAGTGTGTTCCTCTTCTGTTCGGTAGGTGAACTCGGTGAACTGCAACACAAGCTGGAAGATTGTCTTATTTATGAAGTGGAGCGACAACAAGGAAGTGATTCTTAAAGGGGTAGATACCTTTCAAGCTCTCGGTCTGCTTGAGGAAAAGCTTTGTTGTCATTTCAACCACATACAGGAGAACAAAACACGGTGAAATGAGAAGCCTGGAACTACACAGACACATACAGTAGTACAACAGTTGCGGGAGGGGCAAGCAATAAAAAGGAGGTTTAAAACATGGGTAAAGATTTGCCTTAAAACAGACCCTTGTTGAACTCTATATTTTACACGTGATTTTAAACTTCACTGGCCTTAAAACAGACCCTTGTTGAACTCTCTATTTTACACGTGATTTAAACCACAGTGGCCCTAAAACAGACCCTGGTTGACCTCTATATTTTACAGGTGATTTTAAACTACAGTGGCCCTAAAACAGACCCTTGTTTAACTCTATTTTTTACACGTGATTTAAACCACAGTGGCCCTATAACAGAACCTTGTTGAACTCTTATTTTACACGTGATTTTAACCATAGTGGCCCTAAAACAGACCCTTGATGAACTCTTTATTTTATACATGATTTTAAACCACAGTAGCCCCTAAAGCAGACACTTGTTGAACTACATATTTTCCGTATGATTTAAACCAAAGTAGCACATTTGTCACCATATTTTACAAACCAGATTGACCCTAAAACAGACCCTTGTTGAACTCCTTAGTTCACACATACAATTTTGAAACCAAATTGGCCCTGAAACAGACCCTTGTGGAGCTCTATATTTCACTCTTACAGTTTTAAACCAATATGGCCCTAAAACAAAGCCTTGCAGAACTCCATGTCACCCGATTCTTAGATTGTATCCTACACCTAACATCGTGGATTGCTTGCACCCGCTCTCACACACACACACACACACACACACACACACCTTTAAGTAATGTCTTTCCACGCTGGTCCGTTGCATTTCCAGGGCGATGTGGTTCGACTGTTCCACGCGGAGCAGGAGAAGTTCCTGACTTGCGACGAACACCGCAAGAAGCAGTACGTTTTCCTTCGCACCACCGGCCGCCAGTCCGCCACCTCTGCTACCAGCAGCAAAGCATTGTGGGAGGTGGAGGTGAGGAAACATCTTGTGGCCTTCAGGTGGGTTTGGTGTAAGGCGGGTGTTGTTTTTTCCAGGTGGTCCATCCCGACCCGTGTCGTGGTGGCGCCGGCTACTGGAACAGTCTTTTCAGGTTTAAACACTTGGCCACCGGGCACTACCTGGCAGCAGAGGTGAGTGAGGTGTGTTCTCCTAGCGCTGGATCCTCCCACAGCTGCTCCCAGACCAGCACTAACCTCTCTCACCGGGTACGGCTCTTTACTAACTTCCTCCGCCTGCAGCCTGTAGGATTCTTCCGTACTTTGGGGATCCCACACGCTGCAGCTTTTCACATGATTGCGACCTTTGAACACGAACTCATGGTACAACAGTTGTGGGAGGTGCAAAGAATAACAAGGGAGATTTAAAACATGGGCAACGACAAGACAGGAAGACAGAATATGACCGGACGATGTGGGTGTGCACCAAATTGGCCCTAAACCAGACCCTTGTTGAACTCCACGTCACCAAATATTTACAAACTCTTGTAGACCCTTGTTGAACTCTATACTTCACAGTTCACACTTATACTTTTAAACCACAGTGGCCCTAAAACCGACCCTTGTTGAACTCCATACTTTATACATGTGATTTTAAACCACACTGGCCCTATAACAGACCCTTGTTGAACTCCATTTGTCACCAAATGCGTATTTACAAACCAGATTGGCCCTAAACCAGACCCTTGTTGAACTCCACATGTCACCAAATATTTACAAACCAGATTGTCTTGTAACTTGGAATAATCAACTTGAAATAGAACAGCAAAGAATGTCATTGTTTTCATTGTACAACTGAGGTACAATGAAAAAAGGAAAATGTCAAATAAAAAAAAAAAAACAAGTAAAAAAAAACGTCGTCACTGAATAAAATCGAATATAAATAAATACAATATACAGTATCAAAATTTTGTGCAAAAAATATGAATGGCAAAATACATTTTATTTTAAATACATTTTAAAACTGCAAAATACAATTTGACAAAATATGCAACAAAATGCTAATAACAAAATGCTGAATTTTTTAGAGAGAAGGACAGACCAATAAAGTCGACAAATGGTTGGATAGAGGGACGGATGGGTGAATAGACAGTCAGGCAGATAGAAAGACAGATGTATAGCTGGGAAGACAGACAGACAGACAGACAGACAAACAAACATGGATGAGGGAATGGACAGACAAATTAATGGATAGACATACAGACAGACAGATTAAATTAGTTTTTTTATATAAAACTTTATATAACCTCACATGATGGTAATTTTGTGATGGATAAATCTGTGTTCAAAGATTTAAACGCCTCCTGTTCTGTCTCTGTGTTGAATAGTGCCGTGTGTGTGTGTGTGTGTGTGTGTGTGTTTGATATGATCTGCCTGTTGACAGGTCAATCCCGACTATGAGGAAGAATCACAGGAATCTCGCTCGTCCGTGAGTCTTTTCTCCTCTTTAGACGCTCGTCATTCTCTGTGATTTCCTGCACTTACTCTCTTCTGATCTTATCGTTTTTCCCCCTCAGATGGCGGATTTCTCACCCTTTAACTTCCAGGTGCGTTTACAAGTGACTTGAACTGCATCTTTTCCATTTGATAAATGATTAAAATCATTAAAAGTGCAATTTTCCATCGCGTCCAGTCGAATTTCGATTCAAAGTGCAATCTATGTTTGTCCACACGATGTCGCTGTAACCGCGTCTTAAACCAGAGCTGCCGTTGCCGCGTTTGGCCTGTAGGTGTCAGTGTAACACCGCAGCACGTGATCTGAGTCTGAGTAGTTAGCGGCTCAAGGCTAACGCGCCGTTTCACTAAATGAACGGAAAGTTCACTAATGTTGAATGTGGCCGCAGTTTTAAAGCTGCAGATGAATGTAAGAGAGTGTTTATCACATTTCTGTCGATCTCCTGAGCTCGGTGAAGCGGCGGAGTCACGCGTGGAATTGTAAACGGCTCATAAATCAGTGC
>CM051497.1:9048928-9071989 GCA_028031935.1 Paedocypris micromegethes
CTCTCTCTCTCTCTCTCTCTCTCTCTCTCTCTCTCTCTCTCTCTCTCTCTCCCTTTCTGTTTCTATCCACCACTCTCTTTCCTTTTCTCTTTAAACTTTCCCAATAACTCCCTCTCTCATTTTCTTTCTATCGCTCTAACTCTGTCTGTTTCTCTCCCTCTCTCACTTCTTTCTTTCTTTCTATCTTTTTTTCTTTCCTTACCTCTGTGTGCCCCCCCCATCTCTGTTTATGTTTCGGTTGTCTGTTTCAAATTGTTTCTCTGTGATTGTTTGTCTCTATTTCTCTCTGTTTCTCTATCTCTCTCTGATTCTGTTCTGTTTCTCCCAATCTTGTTCGCTCTTCCTCTGTTTTCTATACTCTTGATCTCTGCTTCTCTCTTGTTTGTTTTTCTCAAATTTATTGTTTCTGTCTGTATTCCCCAATTTTCTTTATCGTATTCTTTTTTTTATCACCCCCCATCCATTTCTCCCTGTTGCTCTGTCTTCTTCTGTTTCTTTTGCTCTCTCTGTCCATTTTTTGTTTCTATCCACCACTCTCTTTTTCTTTCTCTCCTTTTCTCTTCAAACTTTCTCTCCCAATAACTTAACTCTATCTGTTTCTCTCCATCAATTCTCACTTGCTCTCTGTCACTTTTTTTCTTTCTCGCTCGCTCGCTCGCTCACATGCACACACACACACACACACACACACACACACACACACACACACTCACTAACACATTTATATCACAGCGGGGTCTCACCATTGACTTACATACAGATCAACACAACACAATCCCTCTCTCCTCACTGTAACACAAACCATCAAAATGTCCCCTTCCCCCTGTTTACTCTGACATTTACACAAACTCTCTATTTCCTGCGTTTTCACCAACCCCTGCCGTAAAATCCCATCTTCACCCTCAAACAGATCGTCCAGGTTGTAGAACCCTAAACAAAGACCCCACAAGTGACCACAGGGCCCCACTTCGTGCTAAAAACTACCGTTCAACTTTGTGTTAAATGCATTAACACACACACACACACGCACTCAGGTGAGCTGTTAGTCACTCTGGGGATTACGCAGTCTTGCTCGGAACACAGTCAGTGTCTGACTCTTTACATAAAGTATGTTTCGTTCCCACAATTAAACGTGTCACAACTTCAGCTGTGTTCACATCTGCAGAAGGTCATGGAAAGAGTGACTGCAGACCATCTTCCCCTTCAGCAAACACTCACAGTCGATAGCGTTTAATCATCGGTTTAGAGCCGACCACCGTCACTACCAGCGTAAAATCAACCCACCAGTCAACTTCCTGTTAGAGAAAACACACTCGGTGAGCTCAGAATCCCCCGAGACCCTCACACGCCTCCCGAGCTGATTCAGACTATCTACTGGACGTACTGGACGCGGGTATTTTGTGTATGCAAAAAGTAAAGAATTAAATTAAAGTGTTTACTCAATAAACAAGTATATACACAAAAAATTGACAAAAAACAAGAGAACTTGAAGGCCGTACGTGAAAAATATTGTTTTTACCGTATGTGAAAAATATTGTAAAATCTCAAATACAATCTATTTTTCACCTCTTCCATCATGGTGGCCTTCTATTAGAGATTTTACAGTAAATCTGGAATACCGTACTACACACACTGCTCTGCCTTTGCACCTATCTGAGGTCAACAAACATTGAACACATCGTTTTTATGTCTTTTACAATGTTAAACCGAATAATTCAGGTCTGTCATGTAAGAAATAAACACGTGAGTTTCGCTCTTGTCTTCCAGGAAGCTAAAGTATTCACGCTTCCACATTCACTGTTAGCATGTTGCATATTATAGCGCTTTCAGTCTTCGTGTCAAATGAAAATAAAATCCTTAAACAAGGCAATCGTTACTGTACATTTTGGGCAATGACTTGCCGTTTAAAGGAACAATCTCTTCAAGATTTAAAAAAAAAAAAAAAAAAAAAAAATCCCTTTCACATCCGAGCCTTTAAACACACGTAGACAAAGCAGTTAGCTACAACGTTGACTCATAAAAGCCCCACAAAAAGCATGCAAATTTCACTTATCTCATCGACCAATCACATAAAAATAAAGCCAATCTGAGAGAACTGTTGCCAGAAGGTTAATGGCTTGAGAGTAACATGTTCCATTGAAGGAAACTGACACGTATCTGGACCTTCTGCAGAAACTCGTACGTGAGGCTCAGGCACCTGTGCACCAACACATGGGTCCACAGCACCAATAACCCCATCGACAAAGAGGAGGAGAAGCCCGTCATGCTGCGGGTAGGTTGTCTACCAAACAACCTGGAGAAGGTTTGGTAGACAAAAACCTTCTGGCCTTAAATGGTGCATGGTTGCCATATTTTCCTGTTCAAATTAGGCGGCAAAGTCCCTACAAATAGAGTCTATACAATAATATGCCTTTATTTGCCTGTAGATTGGCACATCAGCTGTGAAAGAAGATAAGGAGGCCTTCGCCATCGTGCCCGTCCCTCCTGCTGAAGTCAGGGATCTTGACTTTGCCAACGATGCCAGTAAAGTCTTGGCCTCCATTGCCGGGAAGCTGGAAAAGGGCACAATTACCCAGAACGAACGAAGGTAAGAACCAAGTACTATGAAGACATGGCCCATTGGGGCGGCCAAGAATGAAGACTTGGCCCATCTCGGTGGCCAAGTATGAAGACATGGGCCATTGGGCGGCCAAGTATGAAGAAACGGGGCATTGGGGCGGCCAAGTACTCTGAAGACATGGGCCATTGGGGGGGCCAAGTATGAAGACTTGGCCTATTAGTGTGGCCAAGTATGAAGACTTGACCCATGGGGTTGGCCAAGTATGAGGACTTGGCCCATCGGGTTGGCCAAGTATGAAGACCCATTGAAGAGAAAGAATGGCAGTCTCAATGGCAGAACCTTTGAAGCACTCTAGCAGCGTTCTTCAAAAGCTCCTGCCATCGGGGCGGCCATGATGCAGCTTCTACTTCACATTCCAATGACTTTGCAAACAGAAACTTGTGAGCACTTTCTGAAGAATGAAAAGAATGTGATAAATCCGTTAATATGTGGTGGAAAATGAAGGGATTGGGTCTCTAAATACAGACTTTTAGGTAATTAGGGTTAATCGCCATTATCTTCACCTGTGAATTCAACAGATTTGTAACTAAGCTGCTGGAAGACCTGGTGTTCTTTGTGGTGGACATTCCAAACAGCGGTCAGGAAGTTCTGGAGATCATGGTCAATAAACCCAGCCGCGAGCGGCAAAAACTCATGCGGGAGCAAAACATCTTGAAACAAGTATGATCTTCCTCGCTTGTTAGCAAATAGCTGGATGCTAGCCGCAAAGGCTTCTTTTCTGATGCTTTTAAATATTTCTCTTCACCCCTCGTTTCCGGACAGATTTTCAAGCTGCTCCAGGCTCCGTTCACGGACAGCGGTGATGGCCCCATGCTGCGGCTGGAGGAGTTGGGTGACCAGAGACACGCCCCCTTCCGCCACATCTGTAGGCTGTGCTACCGCGTGCTGAGACACTCCCAGCACGACTACAGGAAGAACCAGGTAGAAGTTCTCCCTGAAAACTGGGAGTTGTGGTGTTGTGTCGGGAGTCGGGAACGCTTTTTGGAAAACGATTAAATTGCTAGATTTTGCCAGAAAAAAGTCCCAAAAATTTAATTTTCTCCATTGTGGGCGGAGTGTCCGGAAATGCAATGGAACTTCTGTCTTAATGGCGTATGACGGAGATTTGTTCACTGATTTTTCAAAGTCATATAAAAACTAATTAACGCATTAAAATTGTTTCTCTGGGATAAGCGCTGATGTACAAGTTCAAGTTTATTTATATAGAGCTTTTTAAAGTCCCGTACCAACGCAAAGTATGCGGAATTAGGGAAAAAGACTCTTTAAAGAAGAAAAATGTCCATTGTTTACCTATGTTCAAAACTGAGAAAAAAAGAGTCAGGTAAAAAAGAAAAATATCAATTTTTTTGTGTTCAGACTATGGGCTATGACCATGTGTGTCTTGATGTGTCCGGCTTCATTGGCTTCATTCATTCATTTTTTTCCAGTTTTTTATTTTAACACGAACAGTTCAAGTTCAGAGCATTTGTAAGGCGCTTTTCACAGTTTTAACTGTCTCTAAGCGTACATCATTTCCCCAATATCTTACTATAAAAAGATTGGAATTAATAAGCTATTGGGTTAAGAAGTTGTGGAGAGGCAGGTGAAGTTATCAAAAGTGCCTGATCAGTCCCAACAGTAGATCGCAGACTGGACATATGTGGGTACCCCTGGTTTAGGTAGTTTCAGAGCAACATCTTGGCATCTTCTCAATTCCAAACTTTAAAAACTGCACCATTCATAATGTTTCTTTAGTAAATCTTGAGTTTGAAATGTTAGAGGAAAAACCCTAAAAGACCACCGCTATTAGAAGGCCACTTTTACACAGATGCGTACTTACCCGAGATGTGTCCTTTCCTGGGAGGCGTACTAACCCAGTATGCCCACTAACCCGGGATGAGTATGCAGGAAGCTACTGTAATTCTCTCTTTCTGTTCCGTGTGCAGGAATACATCGCCAAGCAGTTCCGCTTCATGCAAAAACAGATCGGCTACGACGTGCTGGCCGAGGACACTATAACGGCGCTTCTCCACAACAACCGCAAACTGTTGGAGAAGCACATCACGGCGGCAGAAATCGACACTTTTGTCAGTCTCGTGAGAAAGAACCGTGAGCCGAGGTGCGAGGGGACGGCGGGGTTGTCGTTAAATGCTCGTGTACCTACGAGATCCTCAGACCAGTGTCTGTTCTGTGCAGGTTCCTGGACTACCTGTCCGACCTGTGCGTGTCGATGAACAAGTCCATCCCGGTCACCCAGGAGCTGATCTGCAATGCCGTTCTGAACCCCGGCAATGCCGACATCCTCATCGAGACCAAGTGAGACATAGGGCTGGGCGGTATAGCGGTATTAGCGCGAATACCGGTATTGAGTTGTGCCACGATATGGATTTTGCAATACCGTGGATACCGTGATAACTCATGAATTTACCTTTTATACACACATATAAACGCTTTAATACATTAAAATACATTTGTTTCGTTACAAATTTTAATTACGACACGGATACATTGCTAATCGAATACAGAAAGCGTTGTAAAAAACTGAATTAAAGATCACCCGCGAGGCGCATGTGTCGCGCAGGCGCTGTGCCGATCCGTGTCTGTAATGTAGCGTTTTTTTAGAGCGGCCGTTTTAGTGAGCACGAGTCCCGTAAAACGCGCGCACGAGAAAATTCTGCTCGTTTTATTTTGGTCAAAGTCTGTTTTCGTTTGTTAACCTTGGTTTCACGCAACTTTAGATTCAGTCGCACGCGCAAGAGAGAGGGAAGCGGAAATTTTTGTCTCTCTCTCTCTTTCTCTCTCTCTCTCTCTCTCTCTCTATTTCAAATGTTTTAAATTTAATTTAAAATTTTTTTTTAAATAAATGCCTTTACTACTTTTAATAGATATACGGTATTCTCTCTCTCTCTCTCTCTCTCTCGCTCTCTCTCTCTCGCTGTCTATCTCACTCTTACTGTCTATCTCTCTGTCTGTCTGTTTCTCTCTCTCTCTCTCTCTGTCACTGTCTATCTCACTCTTGCTGTCTATCTCTCTGTCTCTCTCACTGTCTATCTCACTCTTGCTCTCTCTCTCTCTCTCTCTCTGTCTCTGTTTTAAATGTTTTAAATTTAATTTAAATGTTTTTTTTTTTAAATAATTGATATACGATACTACTTTTAATAATTTGATACTACTTTTAAGAATAACGAAACACTTTTAAATAATTGATACTACTTTTAATAGATATACGGTATTAAAAATGACAGCTGCTTCTCCAGGTTTTCCCTTGTTGTGTTTTAATTTCGTACTTTATATAAAATAAGAATACCCCCCTACAATATCATAATATACGTAATACCGATACCGTCTGTACACTAGAAAATACCGTGTTATGAATTTGAACTCATATCGCCCACCCCTAGTGAGACATAATTCCAGCTGGAACTGGGATGGTGTAAGACTAAAGGTTCTTCATCTTCTTCCAGGCTGGTGCTGTCTCGCTTCGAGGTGGAGTCGGGAGACGGTCCAGTAGAGTCGGAAGTGGATGAGGAGGAGGTGTGGCTGTTCTGGAAGGATAGCGTGAAGGAAATCAAGAGCAAGAGTGTCCGAGAGCTGGCGCAGGACGCCAAAGAAGGCCAAAAGGAAGACCAGGAGATCATCAGCTACTACAGGTCACTCACCCAGACGCCTTCAACGCCAGTCGGCATCGGACCTTCCAATAAACGCGGGATGTGATTCCCTCAGGTACCAGCTGAATCTGTTCGCTCGCATGTGTTTGGACCGCCAGTACTTGGCCATCGAGAAGATTTCCGGGCAGCTGGACGTGGACCTGATCCTGCGCTGCATGTCGGACGAAGAACTGCCCTACGACCTCCGCGCCTCCTTCTGCCGGCTGATGCTCCACATGCACGTGGACCGGGACCCTCAGGAGCAGGTCATGCCCGTGAAATATGCCCGGCTGTGGTCCGAGATCCCCTCACAAATCGCCATCGACGAGTAGGTCTCCTGACGTGTGAGATCAGTAGCCGCTTCTGACAACGCTGGTTTGGTTTCAGTTACGACAACGACGGGACCAGTCGAGACGAGATTAAGGAGCGCTTCGCTCTCACTATGGATTTTGTGGAGAACTATCTGAGGGATGTGGTGTCCCAGAACATTCCTTTCGCGGATAAAGAGAAGAACAAGCTCACGTTCGAGGTGAGACGTGCGGTGGTGTTAAGTACTTGACCAATTAGACTTTGCTACTTCGTACTTGTACTGAGTATAATTTAACTTTTACTCTCTACTTGACTACATTTGTCATTGAGTATCTGTATCTTTACTCCACTACATTTGAATGGATACCTACCGTTACTCGTTATACGCGACAATCTGGCATCTTTTTCTACCGCGGTTTATTTATTGAGCGGACGAGGTGATGTCGCCACCTGCAGGATGCTGAAGGTACTGGATGCTGTTTTTCAGCTCAATCACATAAACGTTTGACTTCTGCTTCAGGTTGTGAATCTCGCGAGGAACCTCATTTACTTCGGCTTTTACAACTTCAGCGACTTGTTGCGTCTGACCAAGATCCTGTTGAACATTTTGGACTGTGTGCACGTCAGCACCATCTATCCCATCAACAAAATCGAGAAAGGGGACGAATCCAAAAGTAAAACACTGATTTTTTTTCACCGTCACATAAATACGAAGGTTTTATCAAGAGCTTGGTTGGGTTTTTATTTCAGGTAGCAACGTGATGAAATCCATCCATGGTGTCGGCGAGCTGATGACGCAGGTGGTTCTGAGGGGCGGCGGCTTTCTGCCCACCACCCCCACTGCCCCTCCAGATGGCGACGTGGTGAAGACCCAGACAGAACCAGAGAAGGAAGATATTTTGGTGATGGACACCAAGCTGAAGATCATCGAGATCCTACAGGTCTTTAAAGCTCCAATTACGTGCGGTTAAGACACAATTGCAGCTATGCTTTTTATCACCGTTTTTGCATGAATAAAAGCTCCCTTTTTAAATTTTAGAAGCTAAAAAAACGTACGGGACGCTTATGTGCACATATTTCAAATGTACGCAAAATTATTAGCGCCCATCTTTTTCTTGTTTCAAGTCAGGAGCAATCACAAAGTTGTGTCCACTTCTCTTTCTATAAATAATGGTTCCGGACGCAGACATGCATTCAATAATTATAATAATAATAATAATAATAGTAATACATTTTATTTATGAAGCACTTTACATTTTCAAGGAAATCCCAGAGTTCTACAGAGCAAATAAAGATGGTAAAAAAATAATAAAAGATTCAGTAAAAGCGTATTAAAAATTAAAAAATATACTTAAAAAGAAAGTATATAAGTATGCGTTAATAAAAAAGAAAGAAGTATTTTCAAAGGTAAAAAAATAAAATTGAATACATTTTTATTTAATTACATTTTAGGCTGTTATGTTTTTTTTTTGTGCATGAAAATAATCGCGTAAATACGGAATTTTCATGTTTGTTTCCGATTGTTTTCTAGTTTATTCTCAATGTGCGACTGGATTATCGGATCTCCTGCCTGCTCTGCATTTTTAAGCGAGAGTTTGACGAGAGCAACACGCAAACAGACGCGACTCCTGCTGCAAACGCGGAGGGACCCAACATTCTCCCTGGTGGGGCTCCTTCCGTAACAATCACTCATTCGTTGCCGTTTCTTGGGAAAGTGCAGCATGTCCTGTGTGTTTTGCAGCGCTGGACTTTGAGAACATCGAGGAGCAAGCTGAAGGAATCTTTGGCGGAAGGTTTGGAGCCGTTTCAGGTGTTTCGAGATGCTCTTGCTTTGCTCATGTGCGTTTCCAAACTCAGCGAGGAGAACACACCTCTGGATCTGGACGACCATGGTGGCAGAACGTTTCTGAGGGTTCTTCTGCACCTCACCATGCACGATTATCCTCCACTGGTGTCCGGAGCTCTGCATTTGCTCTTCAGACATTTCAGCCAGAGACAAGAGGTTCTCATGGCCTTCAAACAGGTGCCAGGACCTTCCACTTGTGGATTTACGCAGGTGATGAACTCGTCCTTTCGTTTCCTGCTCAGGTTCAGCTCCTCGTGACCAGCCAGGATGTTGACAACTACAAGCAGATCAAATCGGACCTGGATCAGCTGCGGTCCAACGTGGAGAAGTCCGAGCTGTGGGTGTACAAGCGTCAGGGTGATGACGGCATGGAAGCGGGAGAGGGTCTTCCAGCCGAGTCCGATCATAAAAAGGTGCTGATGTTGATGTCTGAAAATGGGTTTTATTAAAAGATATTCGAATTTTACACAAAAATAAGAACCCGTTTTTTTCCCCAATTTTAGTGGCTCAAAAACTTGTGAGGTGCTTATAATCGATGATTTCAAACATGCACGTAAATGTAAGCGCTCATTTATTTATATAATGGTTCCAGAGGCAGACGTGCATATGAGTTTTTATTAGCTCAATAATAGAAATAAAGAAACATTAGAAGTGACGTGACACTAAACAGAGACAAAATAACACTGAAAGAAGTAAGAAACAACTAAATACAGTCATTATTATTTCAACAGACAGACCATATTGCATCCGCTAGATCCGTGCTAACGGCTAACAGCTAACGCCTGAAAACGAGACCAGCAATCACATCTTCGGAACAAAAAGAAAACTGTTCAAAACGAAGAACACCGTCAATCACGAATCAAACACATTCAAATCGCTCTGTCTGCTGCACAGAGAAAAACAATACTGTTCTGATATTTACGTCTAACACAAACCGAGCTCAGTCAGCTTTACTCTTTGGTCTTTTAGCAAAGGCTCATGGGAACCAATGAGTAGTGATGCTTCATGAGAGGCGTAGTTCCATTCGCTAGAATAGATTCTTTTTTATTTATTTTTAAGTGAATTGACAGTGGAGTGATACGAGTTACGAGTTAGATTTGTTAAATAAAGAAAAAATACAACTTAAAGAGAAAGTGAATGTGATTTAGCCAGAACAAATTTTTTATTTTGTGCCTGAAAAATTAGGCGGGTGCTTACATTTACGGGGTGCTTATATTTCCGCATAAATACGGTATTCAAAATGTTATTGTCTTCGCATTTGGGTTCACTGTGATTTACGTTTTCTTACACAGAAAGACTCAGACCAGAAGAAGGCCGATGGAAGCGGCACTGACAACTACAGAGACGTGAAGGAGGTAAAGTGGTTTTCAGCTTTAGAAAGTCTGTAATCCCGTCTGAACCTGATGACAGAGGTGTAGAGAACCTGAAAATCACACTTGAGTCAAAGTACTGTTAAAATGACTCCATTACAAGTTAATAGTCACCAATTCCAAGAAGACTTGAGTAAATGTCCATTTTAAAGGTAAGGGTAACAAATTTTAAAAGAACTTTAGTATTTTACTCTGTACTGAATTTAGGCTCAAAGAACACCAAGAAATGTGAAAAGCAAGAAATGATTTATGCAGATTTATTTCATTTATTACTTTATTTCATTGTATAAATTTAACACCTCAATGTTACAATATGGCAGAACAAAATGTATAAACTCAAACGTGCAAAAAAGTGCAAGCGCTAATTTACGGTCAGGTGATTTAGCTGA
The DNA here is from genome assembly GCA_028031935.1 of Paedocypris micromegethes. Lineage (NCBI taxonomy): Eukaryota > Metazoa > Chordata > Actinopteri > Cypriniformes > Paedocypris > Paedocypris micromegethes. Next base: position 9,059,089 of record CM051497.1, read on the forward strand.
TAAACAGCATCCAGTACCTTCAGCATCCTGCAGATGGCGATATCACCTCATCCGGCCAAGAAATTAACCGCGGTAGGAGAAAAATGCCGCGCACAATCACAATGTAACGAGAACGTGTCCATTCGTATGTAGTGGAGTAAGAGTAATGGAAAATACTCAAGTCAATTTGCTCAAGTACTTTACACCACTGCATGACGATGATGCTCTTTAGCGCCATGTTAGCTTTTTGTGGGAATCTGATGCTTCAATTAAAAATGTTTCTTTTGAGATCATCTTTATCTCCTTATCTTTCTGCGTAGATCCTCCTGCGTCTCACCAAACTGTGCGTACAGGAAGGGCCTTCTGGGAAGAAGAACAAGAAACAGCAGCAGAGGCTTCTGAGGAACATGGGAGCCCATTCTGTGGTTCTGGAGCTTCTGCAGATCCCGTATGAGAAGGTGCGGTTTCCGCTGGACGTTGGAAATCTTCGACGTACGACCTCTGGTGTGGTCCACAGGGTGAAGATGTCCGAATGCAGGAGATCATGAAGCTGGCCCATGAGTTCCTGCAGAACTTCTGTGCAGGAAACCAGCAGAACCAGGCTCTTCTCCACAAGCACATCAATCTCTTCCTCAACCCCGGGGTGAGACTTTCATATTGATCATACAGTGGTACCACAACTTACAACAGACCCACGATACGAACATTTCACATTATGAACGTCCTGCCCCTAATTACAAATTTTTCCTCAAAGGTAAAGTATGGTGAATTGGCCAAAAATCCAAAACGCACCAAATGTTTCTCGTCAATGTTATTGCTTTTTGCATCTATTTGCACGTCACCAAACCAGAAGTGAAACAACTGCAACTCTGATTAACAGCGTTTAAAAGAATTGACGCAAATTAACATTTAAAATGAATCACATGCATTAACGCGTTAACTTTGACAGCCCTAATAGAATTTACTATATCAGAAGTTCCTCAAGTTCCACTGAGAACAACGGGCGTCTTCCTCTGCAGATCCTGGAGGCCGTCACCATGCAGCACATCTTCATGAACAACTTCCAGCTGTGCAGCGAGATGAACGAGAGGGTGGTCCAGCACTTCGTCCACTGCATCGAGAGTCACGGCCGACACGTCCAGTATCTCAAGTTCCTGCAGACTATCGTCAAAGCTGAGAACAAGTTCATCAAGAAGTGCCAGGACATTGTGATGGCCGAGGTGGGCTCTCACCCGCTTGTTTGTGCAAGTTCATAATTAAAGATTTTGACAGTTTTAGGAGGTGCAGGTGTGATTCGGTTCCGAGGAAACGAGACTCGGCAGCCTTTCTATACGATTATACTAACTTATTCGATATGTTACTATTACAGGTCAATAATTGCTTTGTTGAAGAGACGCGTCTTCAGTCTAGACTTAAATTGACTCATGCAGAGCAGAACATAGTTGTGGTGCTAGATATGCAACGGAATGTCTTCTCTTGTAGATTTTGGTTTTGTTTGTGGCTGATTTCCAGATGGTGAACTCCGGAGAAGACGTGCTGGTGTTTTACAACGACCGGGCTTCCTTCCAGACCCTGGTCCAGATGATGCGTTCAGAACGGGACCGCGTGGACGAGAACAGTCAGCTGATGTACCACATCCACCTGGTGGAGCTTCTGGCCGTCTGCACCGAGGGCAAGAACGTCTACACGGAGATCAAGTGCAACTCTCTGCTGCCATTGGACGATATCGTCCGTGTGGTGACGCACAAGGACTGCATCCCTGAGGTTGGCCTCCTCGGTTTGACTTTAGATGCTTGAGATGTTCCTCAGGATTTCTTGGCCGTCTTTTATGGAACACACACATTTTTTTGGTTTATGTTTAGGTGAAGATCGCCTACATTAACTTCCTGAACCACTGCTACGTGGACACCGAGGTGGAAATGAAGGAAATCTACACCAGCAACCACATGTGGAAGCTCTTTGAGAACTTTCTCGTCGACATTTGCAGGGTGACGAATTCTGATTTGTTTTTTTTAATTTTATATATATATTTTTTTAACAAAGTCCAAGGCCATTTTAGTTAGTGTCCTAACTAAAGAGGCATTTTGTGTGAATTTTTCGTTTATGTTTTCAGTTTTGATAGCCTTAATTTAAATGTAGGCATTCGAATGCACTTAATTACATACATTTTATTATTATAATACAATTTCATTTTATTATATTGTATATATTTAGGCACTTAAATTATATTTAGGCATTTGGATTTAGGCATTTTCAGTTTTGACGGCTTTCATTTATATTTTGGCATTTGGAAGAGATGTGAGTTTGTGTAATTCCCCTGCATGACACAAGGTGGCGAGACTTTGCTCGTATCTGTCAACCAATGAGACAGTTTTAACCAATGAGAGAGTCTCAATTATTGAGAGACTCAACCAATGATAAAAGTATCAGCCAAATTTTCAATCAATGAGACGGTTTTAACCAATGAGAGAGTCTCAATTAATGAGAGACTCAACCAATGAAAAAGTATCAGCCACATTTTCAACCAATGAGACAGTCTTAACCAATGAGAGTCTCAATTATTGAGAGACTCAACCAATGATAAAAGTATCAGCCAAATTTTCAACCAATGAGACAGTTTTAACCAACAAGAGAGTCTCAATTAATGAGAAAGCCTCAACAAATGAAAAAGTATCAGCCAAGTTTTCAACCAATGAGATTTGCTTAAGAACCTCATTTGCTTAAGAAACGCATTGTTGCATGGTTTCGGTGTATCGCAATTTTCACAAAATTCCACGAGCGGCTTTGGAGATAAAGCGTGGATCTTCAGTGAACTTCAGCGAGCAGGTTTGCAGGCCGAGGTTTCGTCACTTTTCTAGGTTGTTTGTTGTGTGAATCAGAGCGGGTTCTGACTGTGCAGACAGTGACTCAAGGCTTGTGCGTTTGCTTTCTTCAGGTCTGCAACAACACCACCGACCGCAAACACGCCGACACCACGCTGGAGCAGTACGTGACGGAAACCGTGATGAGCATCGTCACCACCTTCTTCAGCTCGCCCTTCTCAGACCAGAGCACTAGTTTACAGGTGACCAGCTCTAAAAACCTTTCACCCGTTTTTTTGTGATTTGTTTTAAGATGAGAGAGAAGCTCAGATAAGACTCGTGTTAATCCCACAAGGTGGAAGTTTACGAGCTTTACAGCAGCATCAAAACGCTGTTCAACAAAAGAAGAGGAAGAAGAAAATCTTTAATTGTCCCAACATTGAGACCTGTATATTTTGCAGCAGCCACATTACTAAACAGTAAATAAAGATAAAGAATATAAAGGCTAAAATTGCATAAATAAAAACGATAATACCAGAAAAACGTCAACGGAAAAATTACACAACAACAATAAAATTTGTGCCAATAGGAAACAAAGATACAACAGTGAAAAAAAAAATGGGCTAACCTGCAACAGTTTTGCGAAGCCTATGACGCAAATTGTGGCGGTGAATTCCAGACGAGTGGGACAATTTTCCTCAAGATATCAGATCAGACCGAATGTTAGATAAGAAGATTCTGTAGGCGTCAAATTTGACAAGACTTGCGTTATTCTTGCGATTCCTCTGATTTATCCACAGCACTGTGTTATTATCCTGTAGATAATAAGGTAATAATTAAAGATAATGCAGATAATCATAAACTGAAAAACTATTTTAGAATTTTAATACCTATTTTTCAGCTAGAGTAATTACTGTTTTGTCCAAAACTTTTACTACTTTTTTGTACGATGCCGAAACCTATCCTTCGAAGACATTTTCTACACTTTTGGCCAAAACCAAATACAAAACGCTTCCGGCAGAAACTGCTTTCAGCCGAAACCGAAGCTGAAACCAAAACAATGTACTACACTTTCGGGCAAAATTGAAAATTGTACTACACTTTTGGTGAAAACCGAAAAATGTACAAACTTCTGACCAAAACCGAAAATGAAGCGGTTAAAATGTCGTTTTAAATGCAAATGGTCCTAACAGCAAATGAAGTTAAAATGCATCACTGATCAGCAGATTTGCAGTGGCTTGATGAATTACAATTTCTTTCAAAATTGGAATGTCATCATTTGTTTAGATCATTATACTTTTTCTTTTTAATCGTTTGCAAAGAAATACCAATTAAGATTTTCCAGTGGAAAATTCAGCGGTAAACCAATTGTGTAGTATATCATTCTGTAGTGTCTTCTTTAGCTTCTCGAGTTTCCATGTCTGATGGGTGAAATCTCTACTTTCTTGCCTAGGTGGCACGCCACATGTACGTAAGTATCAGTTAGATCCATCCTGATCCCATTGGTCCACTTACTCATAGAATACACGGTTTCTGAAGAACGGGCGTGGCCTTGTGAAGTGGTGACTTTCCAAGAACTTCCACATGGAACTACTCACTTCCCACCTTTTCGTTTCTCCGTTTTAGAAATTTAGTCTTATAGTTGAAATGTAGGTGTGTTTTTCTCCTGATGTTTGAATGTATTTAGCATAGATCACAACACAAGTCTGAAGATAAATTATTTATAGTTGATCAACAATGAAAGTCTCAGACAAAGTCTCAACCAATGAAAAGGTCTCAACCTAATTCTCAATTAGATATTCTTAACAAATTAGAAAGAATCAATAAAAGCCTCAACCAATGAAAAAGTCTCGAATAAGTTATTAGCCAATGAGAGGGTCTCCACCAAAGAGAGTCTCAATTAATAATAAAGCTTCAACCAATGAAAAAGTATCAGCCAAAATTTCAACCAATGAGACAGTCTTACCCAATGAGAGAGTCTCAAATAATGCGAAAGACTCAACCATTGGAAAAAGTCTGACAAATTCTCAACCAATGGGAGAGTTTCAATTATTGAAAAAGTCATGGCCAATGAGAGAGTCTTAACCCATGAGAAAGCCTCAACCAATGAAAAAGCCTCAGACAAAGTCTCAACCAATGAGACAGTCTTACCCAATGAGAGAGTCTCAATTAATGAGAAAGATTCAACCAATGAAAAGTCTCAGACAGAGTCTCAAATAATGAGACAGTCTTACCCAATGAGAGCGTCTCAATTAATGAGAAAGATTCAACCAATGAAAAAGTCTCAAACAATGAGACAGTCTTACCCAATGAGAGCGTCTCAATTAATGAGAAAGATTCAACCAATGAAAAATTCTCAGACAAATTTTTTTTCTCATTGGTTGAAACAAAATTTTCAACCAATGAGAGAATCTTAACTAATGTAAAAAGGTTCAAACCAAGCCTCAACAAAAGAAAAAGTCTCAACCAACTAGAGATTTCCAATCAATGAGGGAGTCCTAACAAAATGCTCAACCAACTAGAGATTCTCAACCATTGAAAGCAGAATCAGTCGTGTATGTCGTCCATGAAGCGTCTAGAAGTTTTCTCTGTGTCTGTCAAACATTCCAGATGCTTCTTTCGCTCATTTCTAATCCTTCTCTGTTGGGACAGGCCTCCATTTTAGGCAAGATAACCGAGGTAGCGCACTCAACGGTTCACTGTGGTGATGTAGTTAGGGTTGCACTCGTCTAGTAAGCCTGAGCGTGGAGGTTTGACTGAGCGATGACTTCACAAACTCGCAGGTTCCTCAGGCCTACCAGACGAGTTCCTTCTCTAGTCGCCGTGTGTGTTGAGTTTCTCACCTTTTGCATTGGTGGTTAAATGTGTGAAAATGTCACAACGGTAATTCGGCGAATTGTGCTCAGAGAACACGTTTTCACACTTTAATGGAAGTTGTGACTAAGCACCATGGGTGAAAGCACTCACTCTCTCACACTTAACTAGTCTAGGCCTGGTGTGGTCATGTAATGTTAAATGTTTATTTTTTCCTTTAGCATCTTTAGCTCAGAGGTTGGATCTTCTTCAGTGAATGTCTGGCTGTTAAAGCGGACCCCCAACCCAGTAGACGTGAAGAGATAGTGTAGTGACCATGTTCTTCACCCAAAACCTTCTCGCGTGACTCCTTTTCTCTAACACGACCTGCTCCTTGTGTTCTTTCTGGTTCTTCAGACTCGTCAGCCTGTGTTTGTGCAGCTCCTGCAGGGTGTTTTTCGGGTTTACCACTGTAACTGGCTTGTTCCTGCTCAGAAAGCTTCGGTGGAGAGCTGCATTAAAGTTCTGTCGGATGTCGGTACGTTTTTAAATGTGTGTTTGTAATTTAACCAAATCCTTAACCAATTATTAGTCTCAAGCATAATGTCAACCAATGAGAGAGACTCAACCAAATCCATAATCAATATTAGTCTCAAGCATAATCTCAACCAATGAGAGAGACTCAACCAAATCCATAACCAATATTAGTTATAAGCATAATCTCAACCAATGAGAGAGACTCAACCAAATCCATAACCAATATTAGTTATAAGCATAATCTCAACCAATGAGAGAGACTCAATCAAATCCGTAACTAATAAGAGTCTCAAGCATAATCTCAACCAGTGAGAGTCTCTGAACCAAAATCTCAACCAGTAAGGGTGTCTCAATGAGCTTCTCAACCAATGAAAGAGTTTCAACGAAATTTTGATCTGATTAAAGCATCTCAACCAATGCCTTAACCAATTAATGTCTACAACTCAAGTCTCATTCAATGATTCAATGAAACATAAATTGATTCAAGAGTATCAACCAATAAGAGACCCTTAACTGAAATCTCAACCAATTAGTGTCTCACCCAATCAGAGCATCTCAAACAAACACCTAACCAATTAAAGAGTCTCAACGGAAGTCTCCTCCAATGAAAAAGTCGCAAACTAATTCTCAACCAATCAGAGCATCCTAACCAAAACCTAAATTGATTAGAATATCAACCAATGAGTATCTACAACGGAAGTCTCCTCCAATGAAAAAGTCGCAAAACAAATTCTCAACCAATCAGAGCATCCTAACCAAAACTATAATCGATCAAAGAGCATCAAAAAACTAGAGACTCTTTGTAGTAAAAAAAAAAACTCTTTGTAGTAATGTTTTATTCTTGAAAAGAAGAAACATTTTCAAGTCAGTCTTTCAGATTCTCTCTCGTGAAATCACGATCCGTCTCTTTCAGCCAAGAGCCGCGCCATCGCCATCCCGGTGGACCTGGACAGTCAGGTCAACAATCTGTTTGTCAAGCCCAACAACGTGGTGCAGAAGACCATCCTCAACTGGAGACTGTCGGCTCGCAACGCTACGCGAAGAGACTCCACCCTCACCACCTCTAAAGACTACAGGAACATCATCGAGCGGCTGCAGGTACGGCATGTGGTCCAGGGGGTCGAGAGGTTGCTGGTCCCAACTGAGTGAAGTGTCCTGGACCAAGACACCACATCTGCAGTACATGTGTGTGTGTACAAGCACTTAATGCAAAGTTTTTATTTAGCTAGTGTGACGATATCTCATGGTACGAGATCTGGCGAGATGTGATTGCATATTGTGATGTCGCGAGGATTTGGCAACGTATTGTTGTTGGGTTAGGGTTAAATAAAAACCCTAAAAAAACCATAAAAATGTAAAATAGGTCCATAGGAACCCAGCTAAAAGATCTTCACAATGTCAATGTCGGGACCCCATTTTGAGACGAACGTCTGTGTGTGTGTGTGTGTGTTGACTTCTCCGCTGGTGCAGAACACGGTGGTGGCTCTGTGGCGAGCTTGAGGAACAGGAAGCTGCTGATGCGGTTGCTGCTCGATTCTTCTTTCTGCTGCTTCTGTTCTTCAGTCCTTATAAAGATTTAAAGCGTTCGTTGTTTGAAGTGTTGTTTTGAGATTTCACTTTATTCTTTCTAATATGTAAACATAAAAACACACATTCCATCCCTCTTTCTTTGCCCCTCTGCACCACCTCTCTCTGTTTCTGTCCGTTTCTCTCTCTCTCTCTCTCTCTCTCTCTCTCTCTCTCTCTCTCTGTCTCCTTTCCTCTGTGTGTGTGTGTGTGTGTGTGTGTGTGTGCTATTTTATCTTTTTTCTAATTTTTCTCTAATTTTGTCTTTCTCTCTCGCTCACTCTTTTTCTTTCTTTTTTTTCTCTCTTTATTTCTTTCTCTTTTTGTCTCTCCCTCTCACTTATTGTTACTCACTTCCCCCTCTCTTTTCATTTTCTCTCTCTCTTTTCTATTTTCTTTCTCTCTGTCTTTTTTTGCTTCTCCTCTTTTCTCTCTCCCTCTCTTTTTTGCCTTTCTCCGCTCTTTTCTACACCTTATCTTATTTGTTTCTTCCCCCCTCTATCTTCATTTCTCTTCGTGTTCTTTTCTTTCTCCCACTCTCTTTTTGTTTCTTTCTCTCTCTCCCTCTTTTTGTTTTCCTCTCACCCTCTCACTTTTGTCTTTCTCATTTTATTTTTTTCGTTCTTTCTAGTTTTTCTTTCTATTCTTTCTTTCTTTCACAATTTTTCTTTCTCTCTTTCCTTTCTTTTCCTTCTTTTCTTATTTCCTTTTTTCTTTCTATATTTCTTTCTTTCGTTCTTTCCACCCTGGTGGATTTTAAATGTGCTATACAAATGCATTTGACTTGACTTTCTCCCTTTCTCTTTCCTTTCTTTTCTGTCTTCTGTTCTGTCTTTCTTTCTTTCTTTCATTTATCTCTCTGTGAACATTTAAATGAACGATACAAAAACCAATAACTAAACGAGCGCGTAGACAAGCGTTGCAGAAGTTGTATGTGTGATGAGAGGAAGGTCAGCTGAAGGTCAGTCCGTGGCGTGGGTGAGATGCGGTAAATGCCTTCTTCATCCTTCTTCCTCCATTCTTCATCGTTTTCTCCTCCCTCGCTCACAGATCACGTGCTTCTTCAACTTCTCCGTGTGTCGTGTGTGTGTGTGTGTGTTTGGTCAGGACATCGTCTCGGCGCTGGAGGACCGTCTGCGGCCCCTGGTCCAATCAGAGCTCTCCGTGCTGGTGGACGTCCTGCATCGGCCCGAGCTGCTCTTCCCGGAGAACACGGACGCCCGCAGGAAGTGTGAGAGCGGAGGATTCATCTCCAAGTGCGTCTCACCCTACACTCACCCATTTATATGTCATCAAATGTAGGAAAAGACAAATATTATGTTAGAACACACATTATATTTGCATAAATTGACACACACACACACACACACACACACACACACACACACACACACACACAAATAAATGTGTGTCTGTGTAACTATGTTTGAGTTTGTGTGTGTGTGTGTGTGTGTGTGTGTGTGTGTGTGTGTGTGTGTGTGTGTGTGTGTGTGTGTGTGTGAATGTCTATCTATAAACTATTAATAGATGTTCTTGAAGTAAATCAATTGATAATCTACTTTAGTTAGGTTTTTTTATAGAGGTTTTCTTCCCTTTCTTTATAAATGTGCACTTAATTTATACACAGTATTTTTTTTTCAATATGATGAAAGATCGGTTTCTTGTGTGTGAGTGCTCAGTTTTTAAAGAGAGAAAGAAAGAAAGAGTGAGAGAGACGAACTTGGAAAGAGATATAACGAGTGAGAGAGAGAGACGGACTGAGAGAGAAAGAGAGAGACGAACTGAGAGAGAGAGACGAACTGTGAGAGGGAGAGACAAACTGAGAGAACGACCAACTGAGAGAGAGAGAGAGAGAGACAAACTTAGAAAGAGAGACTAACTGTGAGAGGAAGAGACAAACTGAGAGGGAGAGAGAGAGAGAGAGAGAGACTGAGAAAGAGAGACTAACTGTGAGAGGGAGAGAGAGAGAGAGAGAGAGAGAGAAACTGAGAAAGAGAGACGAACTGTGAGAGGAAGAGAGAGACAAACTGAGAGAGCAACGAACTGAGAGAGAGAGACAAACTGATAGAGGCAGACGAGGCAAACAAGAGGGACAAAGAAAGAGTGAGGTGAGTTTGTCGAGAGTAAAAAGGAGGAAGAGAGAGAATGTAAAATTGTTGGAGAGATAGACATAAAAAGAGAGACTGAGAAAGAGAGAGAGAGAGAGATAAACACACACAGAGACACAGAGCGTAGACGGAGAGAGTAAAAGAGAGAAGCAAAAAACGTGAGTGGAGAGAGAGAGAGACAGACAACAAGATGGAGAGAGTAAATGGAGAGATGGAGAGAGACAGACAGTCTTTGCCGTTGTGATGCGTAACGCAGTGAAGGAGTGTGTGATGTCTCCCATGTGGCACCTGTGTGTGTGATGTGATGTCATCCCTCGCTCCTCTCCTCCGTCTCCTGCAGGCTGATCAAACACACCAAGCAGCTGCTGGAGGAGAACGAGGAGCGTCTGTGCATCAAGGTTCTGCAGACGCTCCGCGAGATGATGACCAAAGAGCGCGGATACGGAGACAAGGTACCGAGGAGGCGGAGCTTCACCACACCGACCAATCACACCACACGCCAGCCACAACGCTAGTGTGACCAGAAACTGACCAATGGCCTTCATCCCTCTAAATCTGTCTATCTGCCCCGCTGTCTGTCATCCCTCTCTCTTTCTATTGAGGCTATCTACCTGTATTTCCATCTCTGAGTGTTTCTCTCTCTCTCTCTCTCTCTCTCTCTCTCAAACTATGTCTGTCTTTCTCTTTTTTTTTTCTTTCTGTCGCGCTGTCTGATTCTTAAACACTCTCTCTCTCTCTCTCTCTCTCTCTCTCGCACGCGGTCTCATCACTCTTGCTCTCTTTATCTCACTCTCACTTTTGTGTTTCTTTCTCACTCTTTCTCTCTCATGTTCTCTTTCTGTTTCACTCTCTTCATTATCTGTTTCTCTCTACTTTTCTCAGCATCTATCTCACTGTCTGTCTTTCTCTCCGTCTGACTCTACTTCTCTTTTTCTCTCTCTTTGTCTTTCTCATTCTGTCTCACTCTCACGTCTTCTGTCTGTTTCTCTCTCTCTCACTCTTTTTCTCTCACTTTCTCTTTCTGTCTCACTCATCTGTTTCTCTCTCTATTTTTCTCAGCGTCTATCTCACTGTCTGTCTTTCTTTCGGCCTGCCACTACATCCCCATTTCTTTCTCTTTCTGTCTCACTTTCACCTCTTCTGTCTGTTTCTCCGTCTATTTTTCTTTGTTTCTTCCTCATTCTCTGTCTTTCTCTCCATCTGCCTCCATTTCTCTGTTTCTTTAACTCGCTCTTCATTATACGTTTCTCTCTATTTCTCTCTCCGTCTATCTCACTGTCTGTCTTTCTCTCAGCCTGTCTCTACTTCTCTCTTTTACTCTATCTCTATCTTTCTCTTTCTGTCTCACTTTAACCTCTTCTGTCTGTTCATCCCTCAATTTTTTTTGTTTCTTCCTCATTCTGTCTTTCTCTCCTTCTGCATCTATTTCTCTGTTTCTTTACCTTCATTATCCGTTTCTCTCTATTTTTCTCTCCTTCTATCTCACTGTCTGTCTTTCTCTCGTTCTGCCTCTACTTCTCTCTGTTTCTCTTTGTTATCTTTCTCTTTCTGTCTCACTCTCTCCTTCTGTCTGTTTCTCCCTCTATTATCTTTGTTTCGTCCTCTCTCTCTCTCTCTCTCTCTCTCTCTCTCTCTCTCTCTCTCTCTCTCTCTCTCTCTCTCTCTCTCGCCTCTCTCTCAGTTTAAATGTGTTCACATTCCAGTCCATTTGAGCACAAAACCGCTAATGTCATGTTTTGGTCACTAACGGGATTAAACGACTGGAACAGTTCCACGTTTATAGCCACTAATGCTTATCAGGCTAACGCTAATGAAGCCATTCCTGCGCTAACAAACAGCGCGGCCTAACTGCGTCACTAACACACGTCTTTCTCCCTCCTTTTCTCGGTACTAACGTTTGCTTGTGCTCTTCTTTTCCAGCTAATAACCTTTGATGATGAGCTGGATGTGGCTGAGGTTGTTTCCTCTGTTTGCCTGTTAGCCGCTAACCGCTAGCTTTAGCGCTTCCGCTATCAGTCGCTGTGAAGTGTGTCCGTGTGTGTGGAGGTTTGCTGCGCTTGGCCTGTGCTGATAGTTTCAGTGTGTGTGGTGTGTGTGTGTGTGTGTGTGTGTTGTGTTGTGTGTGTGTGTGTGTGTGAGTGTGTTGTGTGTGTTTGTGTGTGTGTGTTGTGGTGTGTGGTGTGTGTGTGTGTGTGTGTGGTGTGTGTGGGTGTGTGTGTGATTTCTCGCCGCTGGCCGCGCAGCAGTAAATAATGTGTGTGTGCGACCACAAGCGTCGTTCCTCTCTTTCGCCGTCGTCAGAACGTTCTTCATCGCTCGATTGTACGCTTCATGTCTTCGTTCACTCTTTTTATTGTCGAAATGTTAACACAATGGTGATTTAAAGCTTAAGTTTTTTCTTTTTTTCTCTCCATTTTTTAATTTCGCTCTCTATCTTTCTCTCTCTGTCTTCAACAGCCTCTCTCCTTTTCACTGTCTCTTACTTTTTCTTACTTCTCTATCTTGCTTCTCTATCTCTTATTTTCTCTCTCCTCAGTATGTCTGACACTTTCTGTCTCTTTTCTCTGTATCTCTGTTACTTTCTTTTTTCTCTGTCTCTCTCCTTTTCTCTCTTTCTTACTCTCATCTTTCTCTCCTTTGTCTCTCTTCTCTCTTTCTTTTGTCTTTCTTAAACTCTCTCTCTTTCTCCTTCTTGTCTCTGTATTTCTTTTTACTACTTTCTCTCTTGCTTCTCCCTATTTCTTATTTTCTCTCAGTAAATCTCTTACTCTTTCCTCTTTCTCTCTCTCCCACTGTTCGTTTTCTTTGTCTTTCTTTTTTCTCTTTCTTTCTCTTTTCTCTTTCTTTCTCTCTTTAACTCCCTCTCTCTTTCTTGCTTTAACTCTCTTTCTTAAATTTTTCTCTCCTTTTACTCTGTCTCTCTCTTTCTTTACTTTCCTACTCTATTTTGTCTTTCTCAAATTCTCTTTCTTCCCCCTTGTCTCTCAAATTTTTTCTTTCTTTCTTTCTTCCTTTATTTCTTTTTATTCCCTACCTATCCATCCATCAATCCAATCACTCGATCAATACCTGCCTCCATACATATCTCTCTTTTCTGCCTCTCTCTCTCTCTCTCTC
>CM051497.1:9072001-9090093 GCA_028031935.1 Paedocypris micromegethes
CTCTCTCTCTCTCTCTCTCTCTCTCTCTCTCTCTCTCTCTCTGTCTCTCTCCCTCTCTGTCTCTCTCTCTGTCTCTCTCCCTCTCTCTCTTTATTGATCTGTCTGTCTGCCTCTCTTACTCTCTCTAGTGAGTCTCTCTGTAATTCACTCTGTGATTTTGGCTGAAATTCGAGGCGACCCGTGAGAGTTAAAGTCGCTGCTTTTTTTAGAGTCTCGGCTCATCTGTCTCTTCTTGGGATGAAATGTGACCGGCTCTCGCCATGATCGTGAACGTGCAGAACCAACACGAGTCACGCGCGTGTGTGTGCGTGCGTGCGTGCGTGGGTGTGTGTGTGTGTGTGTGTGTGTGTGTGTGTGTGTGGCGTCTGGTCCGGGCCTTTGATGTGTGTTGTGTTTTGGTGTGAAACGCGGGTCAGCACAATCTGACTTCTGAGAACAGTAAGACGAGCTCCTCCAGATCTTTAAAATGTGTGTGTGTGTGTGTGTGTGTGTGTGTGTGTGTGTGTGTGTTTGATTTTTATTTTCTTTCTTACCAGAACAGACTCAAACACTCACGCAGATGTTTCGGTAACTCGCGCTTGTGTCAGCGGAAGTGTCGCAAGGGACTTGAACTTTTGCCCTTCTTCACTTGTCTTTCTGATTGTGGTCTGTCACCTTTTTTTATTCCCTCCTACGATTTCTTTTGAATTTTCCTGGAACTATGTCACAGAGGGATGTTCTGCTTTGAAGGTCATAGGTCATTTGATTTCCAGTCACTGAGTGATGATTGTAACATTGCATGCCACATGTTTGATTCCCAGTCACTGAGGGATGTATGGAACATTTGAGGTCATAGGTTTGATTCCCAGTTACTGAGAGGTTTTTGAATCACAGAAGACCATGACTTTTATTCCCAGTCGCTGAGTGATGTCCAGAACACCATAGATTTGATTCCCAGTCGCTCAGTGATGTTTGGAACACTGGAGGTCATAGGTTTGATTCCCAGTTGCTAAGTGATATTTGGAACACAAAAGGTCATAGATTTTTTTCCCAGTCACAGTGATTTTTGGAACACATGAGGTTATAGGTTTGATTTTCAGTCGCTGAATGATTTTTGGAACTCAAGAGGTCATAGGTTTGATTCCCAGTCGCTGAGTGGTTTTAAGAACACAGGAGGTCATATATTTGATTCCCAGTTACTGAGTGATTTTTGGATCACAGAAGACCTTAGGTTTTATTCCCAGTCACTGAGTGATGTCCAGAACACCATAGATTTGATTTGCACAGTGATGTTTGGAACACAGGTCATGAGTTTTATCCCCAGTCGCTGAGTGATATATGGAACACTGGAGGTCATAGGTTTGTTTCCCAGTCTCTGGGTGATTTTTGAAACACAGAAGGCCCTAGGTTCTATTCCCACTGAGTGGTTTTCGGAACACAAGAGGTCATAGGTTTGAATCCCAGTGTGAGTTTTGGAACACAGAGGTCATAGGTTTAATTCCCAGTTGCTAAGTGATATTTGGAACACAAAAGGTCATAGGTTTGATTCCCAGTCGCTAAATGATTTTTGAAAAACAGTGTGCCATCGGTTTGATTCCCAGTCGCTGACTGGTGTCGAGATCCTTTTTAATTGTTTCATTATACAGTGTAACATCATTTAACACCATCAGTGTAACATCATCAATGCATAACAATGAAAATGTGCAGTTTGGTCAGAAGATCAAAAATTAATTTGTGACAAATCTGACAGCAATGCACAAATTTTTAAACATTTTACAAACACTACAAACGATTTTATTTTTACTATAATTAAAATTAGCATGCACATTAATTTAATCAATCCAAAGAGCGAATAACGTTTTTGTGATTTCACCATTTGCGCGACATCTCGAACATGTTGATTATGTCACGCGCAGACAGACAGACAGACCTCAGGATAAACGGCGTGTTCACGCTCAGAGCGGCGGATTTCGCGGCATCACGTCTCTCTCTCACGCCGTGTTGTGCGCGTTACATAAGGGCACGCCGCGTATCACCGGGTGTGCGGTGTGATGTAAGAGGGATGGGGAGGATAATGTGGCTTTAGGTGGATGATGATGATGAAGATGGGACGCTTATGTAACGTGGACCAAGCAAACCCAGCACTTGCTTTTTATTCATCCTTTCTTTTTTTTTCATCGCTGCATCCGCTTTCCCGCCAGTTATCGACTTCCTGTTGGCCGCCTGTCTGTTAGTCCAGGCGTGTCCTCATGTGTCCCCCGTGGCCCCGCCCCCGCACTATCCCGGCCGGGCGATAGGGGGCGCTGTGGGCACATCCGTCTGGGACGCCTCGCTGTCCCAGTTTCCTTGTCTGCATGCAGCACGATTCCTGGACTCCCGCCAGCTCTCAACCAGAGGTTACATAAGATTTGCCCTTCTTTTTTTTTTTTCTTTCCCTGGGTTTTTTTTTTTTTCTTCTTCCTGGAATTCAGGCTCTTTACTGATGTGTGACCTTCCGCAGTAATTGGCAATAAAAGTGCGCCGGGCTGTTTACCAAGAGCGGTGGGCACGAGGGGCACGTCTGACGACACATCCTCAACTCCTCGACACCTTTTTTTTTGTTTTTTTTGTTTTTTTCCGCTTTTCGCTCTGCTCGCCAGCCGCCTTTATTTCTGAGAAAGCAGCCTTGTTGAGTTGACAGACGCGATGGCGCTCACGGGCTGAAAGGAAATTATGCAATTCAAACACCGGGATTTTGAATACTTTTATGCTCTTTTACATAATTTGCGACGCGTATTTGGCACCCGTTCCAAATAATACGAGCGTTGAAATTCCATTTTAAGAAATTAGATGGAAAATCGTTTTGGCAAAATTGGATTTTGTTGGCAAAAGTAATTTATTTGTCGTATACAAACTCGGACCGAGTTGGCGTTTTATGCAGTGTGGATTTAAAAAAATATTCAAGCTGTTTTCAGATGTTGGGTAATAGAAAAAAAAACACACAAGCCTTGAGAACCATTTTTGGTCATTTAATTAGGCATTTTTGTGTATAGTTTTTTGCACGTGTGTTGCAAAAGCATGAGTGATTGTCAATAACTAGTGCAAATGTAACTTTTTTGCAACATACGTTTTTTTGCAATGTGTCCTGCGATCAAAAGAAAAAGAAAAATTTAATGTTACTCTTTAATATTATTATGCTTTTTCATATTTCGATACTTTAATCTGTGTTTTTCTACCTTTACTAAGTCATTCTAATTAATGACTCAGTAATACGAAGTAATGATTTAGTAAGTCAAAATACTGACTTAGTAAGTCAAAATACTGACTTAGTAAGTCGAAATACTGACTTGGCATCTAGAAATAATTACGTAGTATCTCAAAATAACGACTTACTAAGTTGTTCATTTGAGATACTAAGTCAAAATAAAGACTGAGTAAGTCAAAATAAAGACTTGGTATCTCAAAATAACGACTTGTCATCTCAAAATAATGACTTAGTATGTCAAAATAATTACTTTGTAAGACGAAATAATTGAAATAATTGACCTAATATGTCAAAATACTGACTTGGTAAGAATAAATAATGACTTAGTAAGTCGAAATAACGACTTAATATCTCAAAATAACGTCTTAGTAAGACAAAATAAAGACTTAGCAGCTCAAAATAACAACTTAGTAAGTCAAAAAAACGACTTAGTATCTCAAAATAATAACTTAGTATCGTACAATAATGACTTGGTGTCTCAAAATAATGACTGTCTAAGTAATTGGATCCGTGCAAGAGCGAGTGCACGAGTAAATAAAGGTGATGAGGGTGGAGGGATGTCAGTCTGGTTTCCTGTCGCAGAGTAGTTTTCACTTCCAGGCGTGATTGTGTGTTGGAACGGGGAGATTCCTCAGCGAGCGCTGAATTACTCAGGCCAGTGTGTTCGTGCGTCACGCTCAGATTCCCCCTCCTTTCTCTTTCATCTCGCCAACTCGCTCCATTTCCTCTTTGGCTCGGGTGTGAGTGGCTGGTTTTGCGTGGCTGGTCTGAGACGTTTGCGTTGGGCGTGAACAGGACCAGACACGCCGCACATACCTGTCCTGACGGAATTACATAACGCATATCTTGGGATAGCGGCGGATCTCTTCTTTTAACCCTTTATCGGTAGTGTTTGTGTGTGCGCATGTATGGAATCAGATTAGGGGCAAAAATATCAAGCGTAAATTTCAAAGAATGCACGAGAAATAAAAAAGAATCTGAAAAAATCTGAAGCGGGAAAAATAAAAAAGTTTCAAACAAATATAATAAGACAAACGTAACGTTTCTATTGCGGAAAAAAAAAAGTTTCAAACGAAAAAAAAAAATAAAAACGAGTGTAACGTAAAAAATCTCAAGCGATTTAAAAAAATAAACTGTTTCAAACAAAAATAATTTTTTTTTTTTTTTTCTTATTTGGACTTCTGGCACTGGCCCTTACTCTGATTGGCTGGTGAGAATGTGATTGGCAGCTGTTTGACCAGGAAGTGTGTGAGGAGTTTAGCGAGCGCTTAAACACATTCAGAATCGGAAAACGTTTATCATTTCAGCATTTATCTGTTCTTAAATTTGAGTTTGGGACCGACACCGTAACGCCACTGCACCAAGAACACAACGGCTTCGTCACCAGCCTGCACTCGTTATTAAGTGCGCGCGTTTAATTCTAGTTAGCATGGAATGATGAGAGCTTTTAAACCAAACGGAACATATTATTATTATATGTGATAAATAATATGATATTGTTGATCAAAATATGATTTGAAATAAAATGTGTTTATTATTTTATGTTGTGTTTTTTATTATAAAATAATGCTAATAACAACAACAACAACAACAACAACAACAACAATAATGCATTTTAGTTGTAAGACTTTCTCTGCACATTTAATAACAGTATTATTGAAGTGTAAAGTATCTGTAATTAAAGTATTAGCAAAATTGTGCAGAAATGACACTTTAATCACAGTTTATTAAAAAATTATATTAAATAAGCGGTGAATGACACGGTGTACGTTCCCTAAACTCCTCCCACACTTCCTGGTCAAGCAGCTGCCAATCACATTCTCACCAGCCAATCAGAGTAAGGGCCGAGAAAAAAAATGTGGAATTGCGGAAATGTGGAAGTGAAAATAAGAAAAAGTGGAAAAAAAACAACAACAAAAAAACGTAAATGTGAAGCACTTTTGTCCGTTTCGTAGAAATTTACCGTCATAATAATTTTGGTCCAGATGTGATTCCTCATGCATGAAGCTGGTGGGAATTGCGCCTGCTCCCGCGGTGATAAGATGCCGTGACGTGGGTCATGTGCCGCGCAGGTGAACTCGCCGTGTCTACTCGCCGCGTTAATGACTTTCTAGTTTGTGAAGGGCGTGGAGCGCTGCTCATGCTAATCTGCTTTAACTAACTCATGACTCTTTATCCCCATCAGCTCGCACCTCCAGCAGAACCCGAGGCTCCAGCCGAGGTGTGTACCACACACGCTCCCAGCGCCTGCCATCCATCACACGGTGGTTCGGAAAGTCGCGATTCTCTTTGATTTATTCTGCGTCAGATTCTCAACCCGTTTGGTTTGACTTGTTGTTTTTTTTTTTCAATGTATATTTTTTTTTTTGGCTTTAAAGGCCTGGCCTGAACGGACCAATCAGAGAGCCTGCGGGCTTTTGCTGTAGCTTTGTTTACAATAATCAATAATTAAATTACGATAAATGAAACAGATATTGACAATAAAAAATAATTAGTTAATTAGTTGAAGTGTATCGTTTGAATTAAAGTACTGAAATATATTTTACAGATTTATTATACACTGTATATTGATGTTTGGTATTATAGTTATTGTTTTGTAGCAAAACTACCAGACAGACAGACGTAGAGAGACAGACGGAAAAATAGATAGATAGAAATATAGTTAGACCGAGAAACAGACAAAGTGATAGTTATACAGACTCACTATGGATGGATGGGTGGATAGACACAGAAAAGTCGATGGAGAGAAATATAGAAAGACAGGCAGACAGAATAATAGACAGAGAAATATAGATAGACAGGCAGACAGAAGATTAGACAGACAGCTTTGTTTACATTAATAATAAATATAAACGTGAAAATTACTAGATTTTGTTTGGCTATAACCAAAAATAAAGATCTATTTAGGAATTTAATACATCCAATATGAAACAAATTAGCAAAATATGTGTGTGTGGGGGGTACTATAGTTTTTTATATTTTTTTATAAAATCAATATTTTATATTTACTATATATTAAGGGAATAGTATATTTGGTTTATTGGGAATGGGGGGGTACAATACTAAAAATATTAACAAGATAATGCGGGGGGTTTGATGCTATATTTAGTATTCTATGTTTAGTAACAATTTAGGAAATACTATATTTAGTATATACGGGGGGTGGGGTACATTATTAAATATATTAGCAAAATATTTGGCTGGTGAATACTATAGTATTGTATATTTAGTATATATTTAGGAAATACTACATTTAGTATGTTCAGGTGGTACAATATTTAGCATTTTGTGTTTAGTATATATTTAGGAAATACTATATTTAGAAAATCCGGGGGTGGGGCTACAATATTATACATATTAACAAAATATTCAGGGGCGTGTGGTTACTATATTTAGTGTTTTATATTACTATAAATAGTATATAATTAGGAATACTATTTAGTATATTCGGGGGGGGGGGGGGGGGTTCAATCGATAGACGGCTTTGTTTACATTATTAATAAATATAAAAGTGAAAACTACTAGATTTAGTTTGACTAACCAAGAATAAACAGAATTATTTAGGAATTTAATACATCCAATATTACTACAACTATAGTGTTCTATATTTAGTATATTGTACAATATTAAACATATTAACAAAATATTCGTGCGGTATGGGTCGTATATTTTCATTTTGATCAGTTTAAGTTTCATTTTCATTCAGTTTAAGTATTAAATGAGCATTAATGGACAGTAAACGTTACTAGAGGTGTGTGTCGGGACGGTGTGTTTAACCCCCATCACCCCACGCTCCTTACGTAACCATCCCGCCGCTCATGTGACCGCATCACACACGCCTCTCACGTAACCGCATGACGTAATCTGCCCCACTAATGCTCACGCTCTTCTCCTCTCTCCTCTCGCTCACTCACGCCATTGCAGGAGCTCGATCCCAACCAGCCCCAGAAGCAGCTGGAAGATCAGAGGCGGGTAGGTGGGGGCGCGGGGGGCGTGGCCACGTCACCTCCACGCGTGTGCGCCGCCGC
Organism: Paedocypris micromegethes; assembly: GCA_028031935.1. Classification (NCBI taxonomy): domain Eukaryota; kingdom Metazoa; phylum Chordata; class Actinopteri; order Cypriniformes; genus Paedocypris; species Paedocypris micromegethes. Next base: position 9,079,253 of record CM051497.1, read on the forward strand.
TTTAGGCCCGACACGCTAACACACTTTTACACGTCGCTGCCGAATTTGCCGATTGCGGAAATGTACATTTTCTGGAGTTTAAGGAGTTTAATGGTGATAAGGGGTTCGGTTAATAATCACACACACACACACATAACACTGAACGCACATTCACACCAGAACACACACACAAATAATACTGAATGCACACACACACACACTCACACAAATAACACTGAACGCACATTCACACCAGAACACACACACTCACACAAATAACACTGAACGCACATTCACACCAAAACACACACACAAATAACACTGAACGCACATTCACACACACACTCACACAAATAACACTGAACGCACATTCACACCAGAACACACACACTCACACAAACAAATAATAATGAACGCACGCACACACACACACACACACACACAAATAACACTGAACGCGCGCACACACACACAAATAACACTGAACGCACATTCACACCAAAACACACACACAAATAACACTGAACGCACATTCACACCAGAACACACACACACACACAAATAACACTGAACGCACATTCACACCAAAACACACACACAAAGAAACAATACTTGCATTCACACACACGCATACAAACACACAGCCTGTACATTCACACACAAAAAGCACATTCACACAAATACACAAACACACAGAAAGAGGAACAATACTTACATGCACACACACACACACACACAATGTGCATTCACACACAAAAACACAAGCTACAAACAGAACATACACAAACACAGAACACACTTTCACACAACTACAAACACACACACACACGCAGAATGTACATTCACACACTAAACACAAACCGCACATTCTCACACACACACACACCAAGAACACACCATTTCACATTGAGATTACACACACTCGCACACACACACACACACACACACACACATCTACAAGTTAGTATAGTGTATCATTACTATCAGTAAATGTCATGTGTTATAACACGTTTATCTTCGGCCTTCACTGGTTTTCTCGCAAGGTCGAGAGGTTTTGACCTTGACGGGGAAGGTGTGTGCGTAGCTTAACCTCTCGTTTGACCTTTCCGTCAGGGTGAAGCGCTGAGACAGGTGCTGGTCAACCGTTACTATGGAAACTTCAAGCCGGGGGGACGACGGGACAGCCTGACCAGCTTCAGTAACGGCCCTCTGGCCCCCGGGGGTCCGCTCAAGCCCTCTGCAGGTGGGTGTCGGGATAGCCATTAGCCTAAGTCACATTCTCGGATTTTTGTTGGAATTTTTTTTTTTTTTTTTTGTTCCCCGGGAAATTCTATTTTTTGTAGAAATAAGTGACTTTAACTAGGCAAACGTTTTCTGATCTTCACCTAGTGGACATTTGCGGCATTACCATACAGTGCTAATAGGAATTTTTAGGAAAAGGAATCAAAATAGGAATTTTTGTGGTAGGCTTTGGAACTCGTGGTGGTTATTAATATTACGAATGTTCCTTAAAAAAGGTCATTGGTTACAGTTACTTCTCACAAAAAGTAACTGTACCAGGGGAAGTAACTATTGCGATACCTAAACATTTTTTCTTGACTGCTCTTAAAATAAATATGTTAAATGAATGAAATGGACACTTAATATAATACATTATTATTATTTATTATATTTATTATTATCTACACTATTTTAATATTGCAGTGGGACAACGTGAAAGACACGATTCAAAATATTATTGTAAATATAAAAATTTAGAACTTTTAATATTTATTGCACTGGCCAGCAAATGTGTCTAAATATAAATTATTAATATATAATATATAATTTTTTTTTTGTTGTAATACTTTTCCTTTATATCTTCTACGCATTTGATGGTTTCATTGGTCTTGTAGAACACGTTGGCCAACTTTTGTTGCTTTTAAGGTGCTTTATTAATAAAGCTGAATTGAATTGAATACATAATGCTTCGTAAGAAAAGTAGCACAAATAATCGAATAAAACTCACTCAACAGGTAGACACTAGGGGTGTGACGAGATCTCGTGGCCTCTCGCGAGATCCAATTGAATCTCGTGATATCGCGAGGATTTGGCGCCATCTTTGATATTTTTGCAATACCGTGGATACCGTGATAATTAATCGATTTGATATTTATACAAGTGTATAAACCCTTTAATACAGTATAACACATTTGTTTCGTTACAAGTTGTAACTTACAACTATCAATGACGGCACGGACATTGCTAATCGAACACAGAAAGCAGTGTAACAGACTGAATTAATCGATCACACCCGCGACGCGTATATGCGCCGCTCCGTTTTCTGCGCTGCTGTGCCTTTAAGAGAACGTATGACGCGCGCGAGAAAATCTGCTTGTTTTATTTTGAACAAAGTCTGTTTTCGGTTGGAAATCATGGTTTCACGTAAAAAAAAGAAAAGAAATCGGCATGAAAAGCGACGAATACCAGAAACAAAGCTAAGTAGGAAGCCGCTTTCTCTCTCTCTCCCCGCTCTCTGTCCTGCTCTCACTCTGTCTCTCTCTCTCTCCCGCTCTCTCACTCGCTCTCTCTCTCACTCTCTGTCTCTCTCTGTCCTGCTCTCACTCTCTGTCTCTCGCTCTCTCCCGCTCTCTCTCTCTCTCTCCTCTCTATAATTGACTGGACAGTGACACTTTCAATACATGTGTTTTTAGAGCTAAAATGAACAAGTGAATTTAATTATAATGAAGTAGATTGATGTTGAGTATGCCAAAATGATTCTACCATTCTTTACAATTTACTGGAAGACTTGTCCTTGTCTATAAACAGTGTTTAATGTCTGCGCTTGATGGATTTTCTATACTATTGACAGTTAAAACATATTGTGAAATTACTTGCCTGGCAATTTATGGCATCGTATTTTGTACGATCAATATTATGTTGGTGATCTGGTTATGACTGCATGCAATCTGTCTGCTCTGGAGAGCAGCTTCAGTGGCAGACTGATTCACCCCCGCTGTGTGAAGGAGAGATATCGCAGATCTTTCCTACCTGCTGCGATTAGACTCTACAACTTAAATTTGAACTGGTGACTGGAACTATGCTTATGACGGGCAGGTTCATTTATGGTCTGTGTTTGTTTGATTGTTTATTATGATGTGTGCAGTGCGTTATGGTGATGTTTGTTTGTTTATGTTTGATGTTTGTTTATTTGTTTATTTATTTGTTGTTGCTGCTGTGACGTGAAATTTCCCCGCTGTGGGACTAATAAAGGATTTTTCAATTCAATTCAATTCAATTCAATTGGTGAAAATATGTTGCATCAACAGTTTTGAATGGTTTAGTTAAATAAAACATGGCTCTCCTTATATTATATCGAAGGTTTTTTTAATTTGAAAAAAAAAATCTAAATCTCGTCTCGTCTCGATCTCGTGAGCCTAGTGTCTCGTCTCGTGGGAAAAGTGTCTCGTCCCACACCTAGTAGACACACTGTAGTAGGTATAGTACAGTATTTTCTCTCACACAAAAGTAAAACGTGTTCTGCTCTCAAAAGAATACTTAACAATGTACCAAATGTACACAATAGTAACAAAAATGTACACTAAAATAAACGTACAATAAAACTCCATGTCCATCTCTTTGGCTCAGAACGTGGGTCAGTCGCACCAATCGCCAGTTATGCCCCCCCCCCACTTGAGAGTTTATATTTATATTTTTAAATGTATACCGTATTTTCTGGACTATAAGCCGCTACTTTTTTCATATGTTTTGAACCATGCATCTTATACAAAGGTGTGGCTATTCTGCAGATTTTTTTCCACCGCTAGTGCCGCTCTAATCCGGAATTACAATCAAAACTAAGACAAAATAAATGCAAATAAGAAAACACTACTTCCTCTTTAGCAGATATAATTTTTATAAGTTTTAATCAGCAAAGTTGCTGCCATGTTAAAATACAGATTAGGAAAGGATCTATTTAGTTACATACATGTACATTTATAATTCAAAATCGTTCTGCTCCTGTAGTAAGTATCTAATCCAAAAACATACATAACTAAACCTTTTTTAATAGAGTGGATGCGGCTTGTGCAGGTGCGGCTTGTTTATTTATTTATTTATTTATTTTTGTTTTTTAAAGAGCGGATGCAGCTTATATACAGGTGCGGCTTATAGTCCAGAAAAGACGGTAAATTAAAATGTATATTAAACGTTATTATTATATTAAACTTATTCCCATCACGGCCGAAAATTGAGCGTTTATCGAGAAGTGTTATACTCTGTTGTGTGATTGTGGCCATCGTATGGTTTTATTCTGAAAATGATTATGAACTGATATTCTCAAAATGATATTGTGCTGTAATAATAATAATAATAATAATTGAACCTTTATGAGTCCCTCATGTGTTGTGTGTTGTCCAGGCGGGGGCGGGGCAGTGGGGGGGCGGGGGGAGATCAGCCTGGCGGAGGTGCAGTGTCACCTGGACCGAGAGGGCGCGTCGGACCTGGTGATCGACCTGATCATGAACGCCAGCAGTGACCGCATCTTTCAGGAGAGCATCCTGCTGGCCATCGCTCTGCTGGAGGGAGGAAACCCCGTCATACAGGTCACCACCTACTACGCACTACTACAATGCAGTTCATTGTGTAATTCATTATATCGGATTTTTTTTTATTGTTTTATTTTATTTATTTTTGCAATTTTATATACTGTATTTACACACACGTGTATAAAGCATAATACGTATATGATCATAATGTATGAAATCTGTCTTTCTCTCTCTATGATATCTATCTATCTCTCCATTTATTTCTATCTATCTATCTGTGTATTTCTCTCTAAATCTATCTGTCTATATCTCTATCTCTGACTATATATCTCTAACTGTCTATCTCTATCTCTCTTTCTCTCTCTCTATCTATATATATATACTGTATATCTATATATACATATATATATACTGTTATCTCTCTAGATATCTCTATCTACCTATATATCCATCTTTTTATCTCTCTCACTCTCTAACTATTTATAAATATATATATATATACATATATTTATTTATTTGTATTTTTATGTTTTTTTTTATCTAATTGTTTTTACAGAATAAAGATAGCAACATAAGCAATAAATATTGCATGATCATATTGATTACAAGACTGAATAATGGATTAAAAAAGTGCATTTAATTACATAAATATATTTATGATATTTACTTAAAAAACACGTATTTTCAGGAAAGGTTCTAAGGTTCTAGTATTTTATTGAGTTGTTCAGTGTTCATATTCTGTTTACAAAACAACAGCAACAGCGTGAAAAAATAAACATTGCAACGCCACTGTGACTTTCAATCTCAAAAGCCTGAAACGTAGCTCCACCCATGATTACATCACTCCGCTTGTGTCACCTGTGGGCGGAGCCACACGTCGCGGTGTAAATCAGGCTTATGCAACCGGATCCGATGTGTCCTGAATCCCGTCTGGAACCTTCACGTGAAGACGCGAGCCCGGCTTTTATTTTGTAAGGAGTTTATACAAAATAATAAGTGCAAAATCTGTGGCGTTCTGAATGGCGCTCGGATGGGTTGGCACGTCACCCTCTGGCCGCGCTTGTGTGTGTGTGTGTGATGACGTTGCTATGGCAACTGTTCCTCGGCCGGATGTGGGGACGATGGATCCGCCACGCTGATGTTGCGTAATCGGCCGATATTTGCATAGCTGACCAGCGCTCTCACATGAGCGGATTGCGTAAGCGTGTGAGCGCTAACTAGGTCACTGTGGGAAGTGATGAAGGACAGATCGCCCTCGTCTCACTCACACACACACCGGTTGAACGTTTGTTTGAGTCAAACAGTTTGAGTTCCTACGAAGGCTTGAAGTCCAGGACGGTGCTTGGATTTCAATGCTGTTTGTTTTCAAGGCCTTTGAAATGCTGGACATTTAAATGAAGTGCTTGAAAATGGAGTTGTACTTATTTCACAGCATTGAAGTACAGTGGTGACCCCAAATGACAAAATTAATTTTAAGAGAAAAATGTCATAAAATCGATACAAAATGTATACGTAAATGGCCCAATCTGTTCCAAACCCCCGTAAAAACAGACACTTCTTTTAATAATGAATAATATATTAATTAATAATACTATGATAAAATATCGTAATAACTGTAGTAAAAACATAATCGTTATCGAGAAGGAAACAGCCAAAATAGAAAATGAAAAAAAAAGGAATACTGTGGTACTAAAGTAAAAGAATAAAAATCAATTCATTATCCTTGTTTGTTCCTTCCTATTACAGTTAAGAAACAAAAGGTTTCCGTGAAAGTTCTTGAAAAGTGCCTGAATTTGACTTTTTTGAAACTGTAGGAACCCTGGTCAAAGAAAACGAGTGTATAGAAGCAGAGCGACGTTTCGTTGGGCAAAGTGGGCAAATTGATTTTCTTTTTTGTCTTCATGAACTTTACCAATTTATTATTATCGCCCACATTTAATGTTCAGTCACTTTTTATCTTTTCAATTTGCCGTATAGATTTATATATATTTTTATATATACTGTATATATATATATATATGCACTTTCTTCTCCATTTAATTAAAGTTAAAGTTTGTAATATTATAATTTTTTTTTTTTTTTTTTTTTTTTTTCAAAATATAACATATTATAATATGTATATTGTATTATATTATACATAAGTATATCAAATATATTTTTACAGAAGTACAATTTAAATGTGATTTATTGATATATGATTTTATAAAGACAGTTATTATATATATATCTATATATATATATATATAATCAGTCGTTTTAATTATGAACTTTGCAGAAATGAGCATTTTTAATTTGTTTGCACTTGAAGCGATTTAGATTTTCTTGTGTGTGTACTGTACGCTACTTTTTGATTTCTGATGTAGATATTAAGATAGAAGTGTATTTCTGAGGACTTTTGACTTTAATTAGTTTTATCACCAGACAGTTAAGAGTCCCTCCATTACAACACGCTGACCACACCCGAGATGTCGGGTTCGAGTCCCCGATGGCGTTGACCCCGTGACCTCTCTGACCTCTCTGGAGTGTTGCTTTGCACGCTGACCTTTCTGAAGGACACGGGAGGAAGCTCTGCGCCTGTGAAGAAGCAGATGAAAGCCTTGTGACGTTAAGAGGGGATTTACTGGCTTTGTTGTTGCCGGGCAGCTTCTCCTCCACTCAAGACGCCTTCTCTTCTTCTGCTCTAAATTCACATTCACACTCCTCAGACTAATGGAGTCACCCAAACTAGATGTCATGTCGGTAGAGAGAGAGGGAGAGGGAGAGAGAGAGAGAGAGAGAGGGATGGATAGACGGATAGATAGGGAGCTGTACGGAAAGACAGACAGATGAAGAGGATAAGGTGATAGATAGATAAATGAGTGGTTGGAAAGATGATTGGAGGATTGATGATTGAATGGATAAATAGTATAGAGGATGTATAGCGGTCTTGAAGGGATGGTTGAACGGATGGGTGAATAGATTAATGGATGGATGAAAAGAAGGGGATTTATAGATGGATGGATGGATACATGGGTGGAAGAAATAGGAATGGATGGATGGACGAACGGATAGGTGAATGGACTAATGAATGGATGAACGAATGAAAAGAAAGGGATATATAGATGGATGGATGGATGGGTGGATACTGTACATGGGTGAAATTATAGGGATGGATGGATGGATGGAGTAAAAGAGAGGGATATATAGTTAGATGGATGGATGGCTGAATGGATATATAAGTGAAAATATATGGATGGATGCATGGATAGATGGATAATGGACAATTATCTCTCTCTCTCGCTCTCTCTCTCTCTGTTTCTCTCTCTCTTCCCCGCTCTCCTCTCTCTCTCTCGCTCTTCCTCTCTCTCTCTCTCTCTCTCTCCCTCTCTCTTACTCTCTCTCTCCCTCTCTCTCTCTCTCTCTCTCTATCCCACCGGTCACTGTTGTAAACAAGCGTTGGAACAATGGCGTGTGTGTCCGTTCTTACGCAAGTGGAAGCGATTGATGGTTGATACGGTGGAGACTGGCTACAAAGAGCGCTTGTCCTCCGCTGATGAAGCCTAACCTGATCTACTCGCTCTCTTCATGGAAGCGCTCCACAACTTTTCGAGGAAACGCTTTCAAAGCTGAAGCGATTGATGAGGCGCTCGTCATCTTCAGCGGTCGCTCCGGGACACGCCTACTCCGCGCTTGGCTCCGCCTTATCGCCATTACGGCCCCGTCCATCCAGCCATTCATCCATCCTTCCATCCATCCCTCTCTTTTCATCCATCCATCCATCCATCATTCCTCTTTTCATTCCTCTAGCATCCCTCTCTTTTCATCCCTTCATCCATCCCTCTCTTTTGATCTATTCATCTATCACTATTTTCATGCCTCATCCATCCCTCTCTTTTCATCCATTCTTCTCTTTTCATCCATCCATCCACCCATTGCTCTCTTTTCATCTTTTCATCCATCCATCCCACTCTTTTTATCCACCATCCCTCTCTTTTCATCCCTCATCCATTTATCTCTTTTCAACCAGCCGTCCCTCTTTTTTCATCCATTCATCCATCCCTCTTTTTTCACCACTCTTTTCATCCCTCCAACCCATCCCATCATCCTTCTCTTTTCATCCAGCCGTCCCTCTTTTTTCATCCATCCCTCTCTTTTCATACCTCCTTCCATCCCTCTCTTTTCATCCCTCCATGCATACCTCTCTTTTCATCAATCCATCCCTCTCTTTTTATCCCTACTTTCATCTCTCCATCCATTCCTCTCTTTTCATCCATCCATCCATCCATCCATCCCATAGAAGCATGTAGTTTTATCTCACGAGTTTGAAACACCGGGCCAGGGGTTCAATTCCCAGGACGAGCTAGAATTGGAATTTTTGGAATTTTAAAAATCTGTAAAAACAAGTATGTCACCTTGGATAAAAACGTCTGACAAAGGAGTGCAATGTAAACCTTATCACATCCATCCATCCTTCCACCAGCGTAAAGTAGCTGTGGAGTGTTGTGGTGGTTTCACACCCTGGAGCTTCTCTCCACATGACCAGCAGCTGAGATCAGGCCAACCTGCGGGTCAGACGGGACGGCCCATTAAAAATGACCTGTCTGCACACAAACACACACACACACACACACACACACACACACCCACACACACTGGGGGATACTCTTATCAAACATTCTGGAAGGTCTTATTGAAGCTCACGGAGAGACGTGACTCAGAAAGAGACGGTTATGAGTCATCTGTCAGCGGAGGAGCGACAGTCACACACACACCGAACTTCAACTACCGTATTTGCGCCAATATAAGCACCCGGTTTTTTTTGCCCGATTTTAGCGGCTGAAAAAACTTGCGGGGTGCTTATTTAATCGCCGATTCTAGCAAATATAAGCGCTCGTTTCTTAAAATAATGGTTCTGGAGGCAGACGTGCAGTTTTTAGAAAGACCATATTGCAGGGGTGCCCACACTTTTTCGGTTCGCGATCTACTTTTCAAATGACCTAGTCAAAGTGATCTACCGGCTATATATATATATATATATATATATATATATATATATACACAGTTTTAATACTTTGTTACTTTAATAAAGGTATTATTAAATTATTTTGTCTTCAACTGTAGATGTTTGCTGTATATTGCCATCACCTCACTTCATATATGGTTTTAAAACGCAGTAAACACACACTTCAGAATAAAATCCTTTTTCAGGTACGAAAATGTCAGAGTTGATAGCAGACTTACTTGAGCGTTGTGTTTGCTCACTCATTCTCTCGGTTTATTGTATGTTTTTTTTTAAACTCGACTAGCACCCGACTCATAGGTAACAAGCGCACGTGACCGCTGCTGCGCACGGAACTCCGCCCCATGCGAGCGTGCGCACAGCTGACAGAGAGACGCAATGGGCACCCCTGCCATATTGCATCCGGTAGATCAGCGCTAATGGCTAACGGCTAGCGCCTGAAAAACATTGTCACCCCTTTGACAATGATGTTATTTATGACACACCTCTTTGACAATTAAATCATTCGTGACACACCCCTCTGATGATGACATCATCAATGACACACCCCTTTGGCCTCATTTACGCCACACACTACTTTGGCAATGACATAATTTATGCCATCATGATTGATGTGTGTTTTGACACAATTATGTCATTCCTGACACACCCCATTGGGCATGACATCATTCACGACACACCCCTTTGGCATCATTTACGACACACTCCTTTGATGATGACATCATTTACGCCACACCCCTTCGGCAATTTCATCATTTGTGCCATCATGATTGATGTGTGTTTTGGCACAATGATGTCATTCTTGACACACCCCTTTGACCATAGCATCATTCACGACACACCCCTTTGATGATGACATAATTCACGACACACCCCTTTGGAATGAGATCATTTACGACACACCCCTTTGTCAATTATGTAATTAAGGACACACCCCTTTGGCACTGACATAATTTATGCCGTCATGAATGATGATGTTTGTAAACACGAATGCCATCATTCACGACACAAACCATTGATGATGACATTTCAAATTCAATTGACCGCCATGTCAATTATCTGGTCATTTTCTCATTATCACTAGAGCCGATTGAACTAGTGTTTAATATCTGGAGCTCGTCCGCTAGGTCTTACTCTCGGGAGAAGCTGAGTGTGTGGATTCTGACTTGTACTTGTGTTTCCTCTCAGCGCGCTGGGGCTAAATGCTAAGTCCTTAAACTCCAGCTGGCGTCGTTATGTAATTCCCGCTCCTCGGAAAAAGCGGTGTCAGGTGGAGCGGCGCCCAAGCTCCGCCCACTCACGCCGAGGTCTCAGCTCGCACACGCCACCTGTTGCTC
>CM051497.1:9099550-9119996 GCA_028031935.1 Paedocypris micromegethes
AGTCTTTCTTTCTCTCTCTCTTTCTGTTTTTCTCCCTCCCTATCTCTCTCTCTATCTCTCTCTCCCTCCCCCTCTTTCTTTCTCTCTCTTTCTCTTTCTGTCTCTCTCTGTTTCTATCTTTTTCTGTCTCTCTCCCTCCTTCTCTGTCTCTCTGTCTTTCTCTGTGTCTCTCTCTGCCTCCCACTCTCTCTGTTTTTCTCTTTTTCTGTCTCTCTCTCTGTTTCTCTCTCTCTCTCTCTGTTTCTCTCCCCCTCTCTCTGTGTCTCTCTCTCTTTCTCAGTTTTTCAGTTTATTCCTGTCTGCCTTATACCTTTTTTGTCTGCCTGTCTGTCTGTCTGTCTGTTTCTTCATGAATGCCTGTCTGTCTTTCTGTCTGTTTATTAATATCTGTTTGACTGTCTGCCTGCCATCAATATCTTTCTTCCTTATCTATTTGTCTATTTATCTATATCAATTTGTCCGTCTGTTTATCGACGTCTGTCTGTCTGCCTGCCTGTCTGTCTGCCTTTTCAATGTGTCTGTTTTTTTTGTTTTTTTTTGTTATAAATATCTTAGTCCGTCTGTAAATGTCTATTGTTATGTCTGACCCGATGGACTATCTGTCTATCAATATCTATCCGTCTGTTCGTCCATTCATTTGTCTGTCTGCATCACCTGCCTGTTTGTCAATATCTGTCTGTCCGTTCTTCTATCTATCTGTCAGCTACTTTTTATTGACTTTTTATTATATATCTATAATATTTTTGTCTGTCTTTTGGTCTAATTACACATACAGTGGTTCCTCTCTTAATGAAATGTTTCATTATATGGAAATTTCGTTCTATGAACCGCGTTTTGCATGTAAAAGCCCTAATCCGTTCCGAGGAGCCGTAAATTCAGACTAAATGTTTATAAAATTGATAAAATATTGGTAACGTATGTTTTTAACATGCAGCATAATAGGTATTTAAACGTATAGAATGAGTTCTGTGTGACTGAAGTGTAGATAAAAATAGGTTTTCCTTCTTTCAGGTCGGGTAAAATATGTAAAAATTTATGTGTATTTGCTTAATCGCGCAGCCTTTCGTTATAGGAAATCGTTTCGTTAATAAAGACAATACTTTATTGACAAATTTCTTTATATGGAATTTCTGTTAAGAGAGTCATTTGTTAAGAGAGGTACCAGTGTATATAAACACACACACGCGCGCAGGTATAAACGTGTGTTTCCGCTCGACTTCCAGAACTTTCTGCGCTGTCAGAACAACAAGAACAACTATAACCTGGTGTGTGAGACGCTGCAGTTCCTGGACTGTATCTGCGGCAGCACCACCGGAGGTCTGGGTCTGCTGGGCCTCTACATCAACGAGAAGAACGTGGCCCTCATCAACCAGACCGTGGAGAGCCTGACCGAGTACTGCCAGGGCCCGTGCCACGAGAACCAGGTGACACACACACACACACACACACACTCTCACTCTCTTGTCACACACACTCTCTCTCTCTCACACACACACACACACACACACACTCACTCTCTCTCTGTAACACACACTCTCTCTCACACACACACACACACACACACACACACTCTCTCTCTCTGTCACACACACACACACACTCTCTCTCTCTCCACACACACACCCCACCACACACACACACACATTTTGGAAAAACTGCATTTTAACTTAAAAACCATGTATATTTGGTATTATGTATCTAAGTGACATAAAAAACAATTATTGGCGCTAACATTTATCGTAGGTATTTATCGTAGGTATATTTATTAAAATAAATTGTCTTTTTTTTTGGTTACTAACGGGAACACCTATTTTTACTTTTCTAACAATAAAAACGTATTTGTTTTTATGGTCACATGGTTTTCCGCACAGTTGTTAATGTTATCTTTTTGTACATGAAAGTATTGATAGTAATAAGGTTTTTGGTGCTAAGAAAAAAAAGTTGTTTTTAAAAGTTTTACATTGAAACCGTTATTTTTCTCAACACACCAATTGTTAAACTTTTTGTAAACAATATTGAAATTACATTATTTACTATTATATATTGGTTTCACAAATATTTCTTTTGAAGTATTTATTAATTTAAAGTATAAAATGTATCATAATTTTGTATCATAGTAAATACAAACATATGGTAATAGTAGTACATTTTGAACTACAAAACGTTTTCTGTATATAAATTACCTTGTTTTTTTTTCCGATTTGTGTGTTGTAAAAAAGTGAATGAAGGAAGGTGGCATTTATATAAAAAACACCTCATGTAATATATGCAAAAAGATTTATGCTCACACACCTCAAGGTGAAGTTTTCAACTTATCATATGAACTTTATTATTTTACTCGTTTAACGTCATTTTACAAGCATGTATTTTGTTTTATTATAAAAGTAATTACACACTAAAAAATCCATGTGCTCACACACACACAAACACACACACTGAATTGAACATTTTTATCGTCATAAGTGTGTAATGCGAGTTATTGTGGACTAAAAGAACTGTAACACAATTACACGCGGTAATTATCATGATAACGTGATTCGCAGCGTATGGTGCGTTTCAGAACTGTATAGCCACGCACGAATGCAACGGCATCGACATCATCATCGCTCTGATCCTCAACGACATCAACCCGCTGGGCAAGAAGAGGATGGACCTGGTGCTGGAGCTCAAGGTGCATCATGGGAAACGTAGTGCGCAGCCTGCCACGCTTTCTAACGAGTGTGTGTGTGTGTGTGTGTGTGTGTGTGTGACACAGAATAATGCCTCCAAACTGCTGCTGGCCATCATGGAGAGCCGCCATGACAGCGAAAACGCCGAGAGGATCCTGTACAACATGAGGCCCAAAGAACTGGTGATTACAGAAGAGAGAAACACACTAAAAGACAAAAAATCTATTTTAATGGGGTTTTTTTTTCTCGCACATTTGAGACATAGATTATAAGACGTGAGAAGCGTATCTGAAATTTTCTGAAACATCCGTCCATCTGTTTTTGCTCCTTTTCTGGGTCACGGGGAGGCGGAGACATATACTTGAGTAAAAGTGCGGATACTTTAGCGTAAAAATTGCTGTTTTACAAGTTACAAGTCACTTTTACAAGAGTAAAAGATTGTAAAAAATCTAATTTTAAAAGAACATGCTGATACTGAATTTAGTCTCATAAATACCAAGAACTGTGGAAAAACTTCCTAAAAACAGAAGTTTCAAAAATACCTCAAAGTTTCAAAATGGCAGAACAAAAAAAAGTGTCCATTCAAATGTGGAACTCATGGGAAATGAAGTTCTGACCACTAGAATCGACTTTTTGATACGAGTCAAAACGACATCAAAATGATACGAGTCAATAGTTAGGTTGGTTAAATAATGAAAAAACAGTATGTTTAGGTATATATTTTAGTAATTTATAAGAATATAGTAAGTATAGTTTAGGAATATATATAGGTATAATTGGTATAATAACTGGTATAATTGAACCAGAAACGTACAAAAACAAACACACATTTTTTTTTTTTTGTTTGTTTGTTTTGTTTAAGATAAGATAGACTTTATTTATCCCACTAAGGGAAAGTTTTGTGTTCTACAGCAGCAAAAAACAGACAAAAGAAAAGACGTTTTTAACAGAAACGAATAAAGACAATTTAAATAAACAGTAAAGTCATGTAAAGTAAACAAAAAGCAAAGTAAACGACAACAGTGAAGGCAAAAATGCAAATAGCAAAGAGAACAAAAGAAAGAATAAAAAAATATAATATATATATATATATAAAAAAAATATAATGTGCAATTGCGAATAGAGTTGTGTGTGGTTGAGCTGGTGATGATGTGGTGGTGTGGGCAGGTGGAGGTGATCAAGAAGGCGTACCTGCAGGGGGAGGTGGAGGTGGAGGTGGAGCACAGCGAGGATGAGGAGGGCGGGGAGGAGGAGGAGACTTCGGCCTCGCCCCGGAATGTGGGTCACAACATCTACATCCTGGCACATCAGGTGACACACACACACACACACACGGGTTATTTCATCCGCTCATGTGTGTAAGAGGATTTTTCACGTAATGATGTGGGGCAGGTTCGCGGGATCAGTTATATAACGGGCGCGGCTCGCGTAATTACACCGCCGCTAATCACAGGCGCGGGAAGGAAGCAAAGTTCATTACACTCGTTTGTTTGGGTCATTTGGACAGGAGAGATATTGCACACACACACACACACACACACACACTCTCTCTCTGTCTCTTTTATTGTCTCCCTCTCTCTCCCTCTGCCTCTCTTCTTCTCTTGCTCTTTCTCTTTCTCCAAATCTCTCTCTTCTCTTTCTCTCTACTCGCTCTATTTCTCTTTCTCTCTCCTTTTCTTATTCTAACTTCTTGTTCGTTCCTCGGGGCAAAGTTATGCTTTTTCGCTGGAGTAAATGCAAAGGAGCCGCCTCCCAAATGTCTAGCTCACACGACAGAAGATATGATTCTTAATACGCCGCGTGACGAAACTCGGGTCTAACCATCCGTGTGTCCAATCGTCCTAGGGATCAATCGTCCTAAGGATCAATCGTCCGGGTCCAAAGCCCCGGGGGCCAAACGTCCTGGGTTCAAACCCCCCTAAATCGTATGAAACACATGAGTTTCTCGCGAGCTGTCATGTGATTCAGAGACGAGACGTCAGATCCTCAGCGACACCTTCGTCAAGCGCGGCTCCATTAGAGAAGAAATAATTGCATTATTTTTTAATGATGTTATTGTGCGTTTGAACCGTGGCTATTGTCCTGGAGAACAAAGGGCGTCGTTGGTTCTCCGCGCTGTGACTCGACACGTTTCACACGCTCCTTCGCTTTAAATCAGACGCCGTTTAACCCTTTAACGCCTGCTCTTCCTGCTCTTCCTGGTCTTCTCGCAGCTGGCCAGACACAACAAGGAGCTGCAGGCCATGCTGAAGCCTGCCGGCACGTACGGAGACGGAGACGAGGCTCTCGACTTCTACGCCAAACACACGGCTCAGATTGAGGTCAGAGCGTGTGTGTGTGCGTGTGTGAGTGTGTGTTTGGAAAGTGGTTTTTTTTTTCACTTTACTGGTGTCACAAAAGCATTCTGCCCACAAAATCACAAACCATAAATACATTTGACTTTATTAAACGTCTCAGAGTCACACCATCCACACGCCCGTCAATGCCCTGATTATTAGTATCGTATTTTTCATACGGTGAGGCGCATCAATATTACACGTTTTTTGTTGGGGTTTTTTTGTACATATTTCCTTTTTTTAAACCATTTTTGTTTTCATAAAAATTGTATCATTGTCAATAATGTTTAGGTCACGTAAAAGAAAATTTAAATGACAAAAGGACTATGTGAATATTATATTCACATAAATACAGTATTAAACAAGTGGTTCCTATGAATATAATTCAATTTAAAGCTAGTCAAATAAGTTCATATTCATGTTTGTTTCGAAGACTTGTTCTCGTCTTGTCTCTCCAAGAGCATCGGAAGTTGTACGTCAAGCTTTTCAAATGAACAGTATTAATTGTAAAAAAAAAAAAACTAAAATGTAAAAAAAAAAAACAGTAATTACTTGAAAAAATTGTTACAACTTACTGTTTTTTTTAAGTTATTTAAATAAAAAAAAACTGTAAAGTTGTATCATTTTTTAAAAGTAATTACTGTCATTTTGTAACTTTGTAACAATGTAACATTTTTTTCCAATTCAATTACAGTTTTTTTCGCCCCAAAAAAGCATAAAACACAGATTTAGCACAAAATACACTTGTAAAATAAAAGTTTGAAAATAAAAAAAAATCCAAATATTTTATAACACTAGACACTTTTATAAAAAACAAGGCAACCCTGGGAATGTGGAATGCGGGTACGTCTTTCTGTGGAACCACCGCCCGGTTATCTACTCTTCGTTTAAATCATAAACGTTTTATCTAAATTTCGTTTAAATCATTTGAAATTCTTTTAAACGTTTATTTTACACATGCTTTTGTATTTTTCGCAAACTCATCAACAATTTGCTCTTTTATTTAATATAGATTAGTATCTATACATCATTGCATCTGTATATTAATTACACGCATTAAGTGCTATTATAAGCGGTAAACTCTTAAATGAACAATCGAAACTAAACAACTAAATTTATAAATGCGCAAAATGCTGATATGTAAGAAAATTTGTTTGACTCTAGAGTTTGTGAATAAAAAAAAAAAATACAAATATTTTATAACACTAGACACTATTTAAAAAAAAATTTATTTAAACATTATATTTAAACACTATTTAAAAATTAAAAAAAAAAAAAGTCAACCCTGGAGATGTGGAATGCGGGTACGTCTTTCTGTGGAACCACGGCCCGGTTATCTACTCTTCCTCCTCAGATCGTCCGTCTGGACCGCACGATGGAGCAGATCGTCTTCCCCGTGCCCAACATCTGTGAGTTCCTCACGCAGGAGTCCAAGCTGCGCGTGTACTACACCACCGAGCGCGACGAGCAGGGCAGCAAGATCAACGACTTCTTCCTGCGCTCGGAGGATCTCTTCAACGAGATGAACTGGCAGAAGAAGCTGCGAGGTACTCAAGAAGCCACCGGGGACGCGAACTCCGTGCCTTGTGCGTCAACTTCCCTTCCTCCACATCCTAGTAAGATGCTCTACCGTCCCTCCTCACGGCCTCAGCATCCCGGGTCCATCAGGGGCGGGGCCAGATCTCTTCTGACTTGCCACTCAAGAGGTGGCAGGTTCCAGTCCTGTTCTGGATGGTTCTGAGATTTCACACAGCAATGCCGGTAAATTGCTGGAGAATTTCCGGAACGACTTTTATAATTTGACCACAATGGACATTTTTCTTCTTTGAAGACAATTTTCTCCTGTATCCGCATAGTGACTTTGCGTTGGTCTGGAACTAAGAAAAGCGTTAGATAAATAAACTTGAACTTGAACGTGAACCAGTAAAGACTGTTCACACAAGAACTACCATTCCAGCATTTTACCGGTAAAACACCATTCACACAAGCAATTTCTACGTACCTTTCTACGTGTTTTCGGTGACATCGTTAACTGGCGACACCTTATAAACACCTGTGAACGCGCGACCCTCGTCAGAATGTTCTGATTGGCTCAGAGCAGTCGTTTACGTCAGCACGTACTGAACTTCTATGTGCTTATACCGGCAATTTTTGTTCCGCGTTCACACTGGGCAGTTTGCCAGAAAGTTCCCGGGAACTTCCTTTTACAATTTTACAGGGAACGTTACAATTTTGCCAGCAAATTGCTGACACAAATTTGCCGACATTTGGCCGTTCACACATGATTGCATGCCGGCAATTTTCCGGTTTAGTCTGTTTGTGTGAAAGGGGCTACTGTCCCACATGCCACAGACACTATGGCTTAAGGCTGCCCACTGCTCCGGGTTTGTGTGTGTCAAATACAGAACGGTGTTTGATACTGCCCCTAGTGGCCAAACTCTTCTGAATCCCCCTGACCCCCTCAGCCCGGGCCGTGGAGACGGATGGTAAGCGTTAATATTTGAGAGATAAGGTGAAACCGGATGATGATGTTGATGATGATGATGATGATGATGGTTTTTGTGCTGGGATCGACTGGGAATATCTAAGGATGTTCGACAGATGCATGTTGACTTCTGCATTCAAAATTAAAAATTAATTTTGAATTATAACAATGAGATGACAGATAAATAATAAAAATAATAAATTATATATTATATTATATTATAATTATATATTTATATTAAAAAAATAAATAATAAAAAATATTTTTGCTGGTCGTCGACATAATTGTCATTTGGACTGGCGATTGCCACTTTATGCGGGTGATAGTGATTTATTATGCATGTAAAAGTTATTTGTCCATTTTAAATCATTTAAATGTTTTCATTGTTTAAAGGTCTTTACAGGTAAAATGTTTAAATTCATGCTTTAATGTGCTTACATTTTTAACAATTAATAATCTAAAATTCTTTAAAATTGTTTGAAATTCTATTAAACATTTTTTTTGCACATGCTTTTGTAACTTTTGATTTAAAACAGATTATTATCGATACATCATTACATCTGTATATTAACTGCACGCATAAAGTGCTATTATAAACGGTAAACTCTTAAATTAACAATCGAAACTAAACAACTAAATATATAAATGCGCAAAATATTAATGTAAGAAAATTACTTTGCCTCAGAGAGTTTGTGAAATCCCATTTAAGCCCCGCCTCAAAATGCCATTGGTCGAGAGCAAACTGGAGCCGTACGCGTAGGCCAGAGGTCACGGGGTCATTCAGCAGACGCCGTTATCACACATCGTTAAAGCCATATTCCGTTGCTAATACGCGAGTCATACGTGCGTAGCGTAAAAGTCCCCTCCTCCACTTCCTCTTTCACATTAAAAAACCCCCGTCCACTGGAGCGCAGATCTACTGTAGAGAGAAATCAAGGTGACGGGTGAGTGATGAGGTCAGCAGCGCTTTTACTGCTTCTGCTTTGCTTCAGATGCTTTTCTCTCTAGAGTCTAATATTTAGGAAGCACAAACACACCGACTCAAATTTTCCGGGAAATTACTTTACTTTGCTTTACGTTACTTTACTTTACTTTACTTTACTTTACTTTACTTTACTTTACTCTAATTTCACTTTACTTTGCTTTACTTTACTTCACTTTACTTTTCCCTTTACTTTACTTTAATTTCACTTTCACTTTACTTTACTTTAATTTCACTTTACTTTACTTTTACCTTTACTTTACTTTACTTTAATTTCACTTTACTTTGCTTTGTTTTACTTTACTTTACTTTACTTTACTTTACTTTACTTTTACCTTTACTTTACTTTACTTTTCACTTTACTTTACTTTAATTTCACTTTACTTTGCTTTGTTTTACTTTACTTTACCTTACTTTTAACTTTACTTTACTTTACTTTTACCTTTACTTTACTTTACTTTACTTTTCCCTTTACTTTACTTTAATTTCACTTTACTTTCACTTTACTTTACTTTAATTTCACTTTACTTTGCTTTACTTTACTTTACTTTACTTTACTTTTACCTTTACCTTTACTTTTACTTTTACTTTTACTTTTACTTTACTTTAATTTCACTTTACTTTGCTTTACTTTACTTTACTTTAATTTCACTTTACTTTGCTTTACTTTACTTTTCCCTTTACTTTACTTTAATGTCACTTTACTTTACTTTACTTTACTTTACTTTAATTTCACTTTACTTTGCTTTACTTTACTTTTCCCTTTACTTTACTTTAATGTCACTTTACTTTACTTTACTTTAATTTCACTTTGCTTTACTGTACTTTACTTTACTTTACAGATTTGGCAGACACTTATCCAAAGCGACTTGCAAAAAGAAGAGCAAGTGAAGCAATTTGTCTGATATTAAAAGTATGAAATTAAAGACTAAAATTAAAAGTCTTTGCAACGTTAAAACGATGTCTGGCTTTGCTCAGTCCGTCAACCGGGTTCTAATAATCTGGAGCATCACGTGATATAAAACATCAGGAAGTATGTATTTTAATTAGGCAAAAATAAATGTATTTTTTGTTTAAAGTACTCTTTACCTATTTTATTTCCTAATCTATTTAAAACAAATGTTTTTTCATCAAACAAAATCGGTAAACAATAGTGAAACGTGTATTATCGATGCCATTTAAATACGCAAATGTGCTTGTCTAGCACATCTCAAGTCACATCCTTTCCTCAATATTACTTTTATTTATTTATTTTTATTTACTTTTTGATTTTTATCCTTTATAAGGCGCACCTTAAAAATGTCTTTACATTTTTTTTTGTCATATAATAACATTTTATGCGTACACAATTGTTACTGTTTTTAGGATTTAAAATGAGCCTTATAGTCTAAATACTTATTACGGTCATTATAATAAAAACGTTTCATGTGAGGTGTTTTCTACAAGTCCTGATGATTTAATAAAGGTTTCAAATAGTTTTATTTTTCCAGATAAAGAATGCTTTGGATTCATTGAAAGCCACGTCGACCAATCAGGCGCCACTGTCATGGATGTTCCTACGACAACAATGTTTTTTTTTGTTCATTATAACAGACGAAAACGATAGAAAAACATATATGCTAATAAAACGCTAATAAAAAATAAAAGCACTTGTGCAGCTTACCTGTGAATAGAGATTCACGTCTATTTACAAGAATTTACTGTATTTAGTTTGTTCAATCCAGCATGTTGCAAAAATGTGGCGATAATTAACTAGAGAAACTAAACGTGTAAAATAATGCAAAATAATCCCCGTGTCGTCGTATTTCAGCATCTTTGTGGATGCGGAGCTTTTATCCTGCAGCATCAGTGATGCTGCGACGCTCTGATTGGTCAATTCCAGCGTGTCTGATGTGTGTTTGAAACGCTTCTCCTCCAGCTCAGCCCATCCTGTACTGGTGTTCCCGCAACATGTCCTTCTGGAGCAGCATCTCCTTCAACCTGGCCGTCCTCATGAACCTCCTGGTGGCTTTCTTCTACCCGCTGGAAGGCGTCCGCAGAGGTGAGACCCGTCCCAGAGACCTTCTCGATTGGCCGATCCGATCCAGTAGTTTTTCTGCCGGGCCCGATTCCCAAACAGATCACACGTTTACTCGCTTATAAGTCGAGTCCACCACCTTGAGCCCAAAATTTTAAGAAAACATTTTCGACTTTTACTTAAGTAAATATGATACTTTATATAAATACATTTACAACACACACCCAGAGCTATATGAAAGGATGTAAAACACCGAGCAACGTTGAACTGCACATTTTTTTAGAAAATAAGTTTGAAGATTATTGTGCCTAATGTCTTAACTCACCCCCATGAATTCATTTGTTTTTCACCATTCATGTTTCTCTAAATTTGTTGAAATACCGTATTTACACTAATATAAGAACCCTTTTTTTTTTTTTTTTCCACATTTTTTAATGCTCAAAAAATTGTAACTTTAAATTTAAACTTTAAGCACTTAGGAGTGTTTACAATCGCCAATTTCAAATATGAAAATTTTCAAACAGAGACTACAAACCACATCCCGGTAGCTTTGCGAAAATGGCTACAATCGGGTCCAATGTGTCATCGCAGAAAGGGTCAAAACAGTCGAAAATGAAGAACGCAAAAGAGTAAAAAAAAAATCCAAGGAATAGACACAATCAAAACGCTGGGTCTGCTAAACGGGATAATAATCCTTCGCTACGATTTTCTTCACAGCGTCGAATAAACCGAGAGCTCGACGCAGTTGCTCTGCGCATCCGCGGACTGGAGCAAAGGATCTTGGGATGTGAAGTTCTGACCACTAGAATCGACTTTTTGTTATCTATTGTTTAAGTAAAACGATAGCAAAATGGTACGAGTCACAAAGTAGGCTTGTAAAATAAAGAAGAAATAGTATGTTTAGGGGAATATTAACGTAGTTATTACATTATTTTTAGTAACGTAAAAAAATTTTTATTTTTTTTTTATTTATTTATTTTCTTTTTTTTTTGGAATATTTATTTTGCTTTTAAAGTGAGCTTCTCCAAAACCTATCGTCTTGTTGGTGATCGTTTCTGGTGTCCGCCGACGTAACACACTTTTTTTTTTCCGATAACAGCTTTCGCCACAAAGCTCAATCGTCTCGGGATTGAATGCGTCAGTCCGATTGGCGGTTATCACCGGGAAGGCGCTGGCATCATGTGACATGACCTAGCGATGGCTGTCGTCTCTTACGCAAACGCTAATTTCCTTCATCGGCGCTTTAGCTAATCGTACGTGTGGAATGTGACACCGGCGTGTTTAATAGACACGACACTGACATCAGACCCGGATAGTGACATCACATCTGAAACACGAGCGCGCCATCCACCCCGCGCTCTGATTGGCTCCTGGAGTCAATGCTACATTGTAACTGGCATGAACCGGCCATTGTTGCGCCTGAGGTCGGGATACGTGCGTCTATTGTCTCGCGTCGTTCATAATTCACACGCGCCAACAAACGGAACAAGCGCGGGAACTGATTTCCAGGTCGAGATTGAAAGTGTGTGTGTGTGTGTGTGTGTGGTACACCGGAGGAAGTGGAAAGCGTTGTGGGCAGTGAATGGTGGAGATCTCGTTGTTGTCGTGATCGTGTTTAGATGCTGGAGTGACACAACGTTGCTGGTTTTTAAAGCAAGACGCATTTAATATATATTTGAGCATTTAGCAGTCAAACACTAGCTTGAGAAAAAGAGAGTGAGAAAAGGAGAGAGTGAGAGTGTGTTAGACAGTGTGTGAGAGTGAAAATATAAGTCAGAGCCAGAAAGTGAGTGACAGTGAAAGTGAGAGTGTGTGAGAGAGTGAGAGCAAGAGTTAGAGAGTGTAATAATCAGAGAGTGAGTGAGAGTTAGAAAGTGAGAATAGAGAGAGTGAGAGTTGGAGAGTGACAATGAAAGTGAGAGTGAGTGAGAGAGTGAGAGCAAGAGTTAGAGAGTGTAATAATCAGAGAGTGAGTGAGAGTTATAAAGTGAGAATAGAGAGAGTGAGAGTTGGAGAGTGACAATGAAAGTGAGAGTGAGTGAGAGAGTGAGAGCAAGAGTTAGAGAGTGTAAAATTCGGAGAGTGAGTGAGAGTTAGAAAGTGAGAATAGAGAGAGTGAGAGTTGGAGAGTGACAATGAAAGTGAGAGTGAGTGAGAGAGTGAGAGCAAGAGTTAGAGAGTGTAATAATCAGAGAGTGAGTGAGAGTTAGAAAGTGAGAATAGAGAGATGAGAGTTGGAGAGTGACAAAGAAAGTGAGAGTGAGTGAGAGAGTGAGAGCAAGAGTTAGAGAGTGTAATAATCAGAGAGTGAGTGAGAGTTAGAAAGTGAGAATAGAGAGAGTGAGAGTTGGAGAGTGACAATGAAAGTGAGAGTGAGTGAGAGAGTGAGAGCAAGAGTTAGAGAGTGTAAAATTCGGAGAGTGAGTGAGAGTTAGAAAGTGAGAATAGAGAGAGTGAGAGTTGGAGAGTGACAATGAAAGTGAGAGTGAGTGAGAGAGTGAGAGCAAGAGTTAGAGAGTGTAATAATCAGAGAGTGAGTGAGAGTTAGAAAGTGAGAATAGAGAGAGTGAGAGTTGGAGAGTGACAATGAAAGTGAGAGTGAGTGAGAGAGTGAGAGCAAGAGTTAGAGAGTGTAATAATCGGAGAGTGAGTGAGAGTTAGAAAGTGAGAATAGAGAGAGTGAGAGTTGGAGAGTGACAATGAAAGAGTGAGAGTGAGTGAGAGCAAGAGTTAGAGAGTGTGATAATTAGAGAGTGAGTGAGAGTTAGAAAGTGAGAATAGAGAGAGTGAGAGTTGGAGAGTGACAATGAAAGTGAGAGTGCGTGAGAGAGGGAGAGCGAGAGTAAGAGTGTAATAATCAGAGAGTGAGAGCAAGAGTTAGAGAGTGTAATAATACAGAGAGTGAGTGAGAGAGTGAGAGCAAGAGTTAGAGAGTGTAATAATCGGAGAGTGAGTGAGAGAGTGAGAGCAAGAGTTAGAGAGTGTAATAATCGGAGAGTGAGTGAGAGAGTGAGAGCAAGAGTTAGAGAGTGTAATAATCGAAGAGTGAGTGAGAGAGTGAGAGCAAGAGTTAGAGAGTGTAATAATTAGAGAGTGAGGTAGAGTTAGTGAAAATAAAAGTCGGTTTTGCTTCTGTTTTCTCTCTGTTTTTTTTTATTTCTCTTTTCTTCTCTGATGTGATCTGTAGAGTCGTCTGTTCACTTTTGACAATTTACATCTAAATACACTCTTAATTTAATAAAATAAAATGATGAAAAAAATGTATTTTAAATTTATATGGAAAAGATTTGATAATTTCTACATCGGTGATTGATAAATCACTTTTTAAATGATTGATCATTAGTGTGTGTGTGTGTGTGTGTGTGTGTGTGTGGTCTTATCAGTGTAGCGTTATGTCAACAACATTTTATAAGGTGTGTGTGTGTGAGTGAATTATAAAATAAATGTCCGAGGTTTGTAACTGTTTGTTCTTTTGCTGGATGATGTTCCAGAACGTCTCGTTCTTCTGTAAGTGAATCTGAGTCCGTCTCGTCTCGTCTCAGCTCAGCTCAGCTCGGTCCAGTCCAGTGTTCACCAGCAGAGCTCAGTAATGATTGATCCCAGACGTGGAGTGTGTGAGCGAGTGACACACACACACACACACACACACACGTCCGTCCTCGCCTCTTCCCCGGCGCTCATGCATCTTTCAGCCGCCGTATTTTTAGCTCACCGTGTTATGTAAAAAGCACCTGTCATGTGGTCTGCCCGCGGGCGAGCGAGAGAGAGAGAGAGAGAGAGAGAGAGAGAGAGAGAGAGAGAGATGGACAGAGAATGAAAAAGAGACAGAAAGAAAGAGACACAAGTGAGAGAGACACAGAAAGAAAGAAATAGAGACGGGCAGAGAGACAGAAAGAGAGAGACACACACAAAGAGATAGAGAGTGAGAGAGAGGATGAGAGAAAGAAAGAGAGGCAGACAGAGGGAGAGAAAGGGAGAGCGAGAGAATAACACTGAAAGGGAAAGAGAGAGACAAAAAGAAAGAGATATAGAGATACAGACAGAGAGAGAGAGAGAGAGAGAGAGAGAGAGAGAGAAAGACTGAAAAGGAAAGAGAGAGAGAGAGACACACACAGAGAACGAAAGATACAGATAAAAGGAGAAAGAGACACACACGCAGACAGAAAAAGAGAGGGATAGAGAGAGAGACAGAAAGGGAGAGAGAGACATAAAAAGAGAGAAAGAGAGAGAGAGACACAGAAAGGGAGCGAGAGAGAGAGAGAGAGAGAGAGAAAAGGGTGAGAGAGCTGCAAATCCAACTGACCTCATTCTTTTTCCACACGCACACACACACGCACACAAAGGCGGAGTGAGATGTTTGGTGTGTGTTATGTAAGGTTTTCTCTCCCCGCGGGTCAGAATGCGTCCCAACACGTTTGACAGGTGAAGCGCTGAAGCTGAGACGCGGCGGATCATGTGACGCTTCCGCATTAACCGCCACATCAAACCTTCAGCCGCCCAGTTCACACACACACACACACACACACACACAACACAACACGTTACTGGAACAGACAAGCTGAGGCTTCTGCGGGAAGTTTTGTTTTTGATGAACGTTTTAAAGTCACATGTGTGTGTGTGTGTGTGTGTTTGAGAGAGAGAGAGAGAGAGAAGATGGTGTGTGTGTGTGTGTGTGTGTGTGTGTGTGTGTGTGTGTGAGAGAGACAGAATGTGTGTAAGAGAGAGAGAATGTGTGTGTGTGTGTGTGAGAGTGAGAGGAGAGACACAATGTGTCGGTGTGTGTGAGAGAGAGAGAGAGAGAGAGAGAGAGAATGTGCCGGTGTGTGTGTGAGAGAGAATGTGTAATTGTGTGTGTGAGAGAGAGAGAGAGAATGACACTTCTCTTCGATAAGCGCTATTGGCTTATTTTTCAGGCACAAAATAAAAACAATTTTTTTTATTAATGTTTCTAGTTCAGTTACGTTAATATTAGCCTAAAAATACATTGTTTTTTTTTTTTCATTTAACAAACCTAACTTGTGACTCGTATCATTTTGATAGTTTTACTTGAATAATAGACAACGACAAGTCAACTCTAGCTGTCAGAACCTTTCCCAAGATCCTTTGCTCTCCAGTCAGAGCAAAGTTCAGGCCTGTTTCAAGCTCTCTGTTTATCCGACACCATAGTGAAGGATTATTATCCCCTGTTTATCAGACTAAGCGTTTTGATTGTGTCTGTTCCTTGGACTTTTTTTACTTCTTGCCCGTGTTCTTCATTTTTTACTGTTTCGACTCTTTCTGTGATGACACACTGAACTCGTTTGTAGCTGGTTGCGCTAAGCTAAGCTAACCCTTTTGTGGCTTGTAGTCTCTGTTGTAATATAAATAATTGTACTGTATTTAGTTTAATCTTACTACTTCCAGTGTTATTTAGTCTCTTTTTGAGTTTTGCAGCATGTCTAATGTTTCTTTATTTCTGTTATTGAGCTAATAAAAGCTTATTCTGTAGCACGTCTGGCTACACAAGATTGTTTAACATTATAAAGACACACACACACACACACACACGTGTTTCCGTTTATTTGTGGTAAAAATCATTTACATTTACACACATTTTAAATCGGCGATTATAAGCACCCACCTCATTTTGAGCGTCTAAAATTCTAAAAAAAAATGTGCTTATATTTGTGTAAACGAGGTATTCAGGGTTCCTACGGGTGCTTGAAATCCTTGAAAATGCTTGAGTTTCAATAAAATGTTTTCAAGGCCTTGAACATGCTTGAATTTTAAATGAAGTGCTTGAAAATGCTTGACTTTTGATTGATAGACTCAGAGAGTGAGACAGATAAATAAAGTGAGTGTGTGAGTAAACAGGTGGTGATCACTATGATCCAGGTCTGATTTAAAGTGCAGAAAGTGGGAAGCGTGAACACCTTTATTGTCGCAGTGTTCCCGCCTTTGTTACACTTTGTCAAACTAAAACACACTTTTCTAAAAACGGAGAAGAACGGCAGATGTCTCATTTCTCACTTTAAACAAAGCTAGAATGCAAAGTTTGCCTATAAAGTTAGTAAGCTCTACTAAAATGCAATGTCCATTTTTTTTTTCCCACCAGTACCTCACTGTTTCCCCCAAAATGTTACATTTCATTTTGATTGTGTTCAGGCGTAGTTTGAAAAATCAGTTTTACCACAACGTTATGGTGCTGGATAAACATGAACGTGGACCTTGAAAGTGCTTGCCTTTGTCAGGGACGCTGGAGCCACACCTCTCCGCTCTTCTGTGGGCCGCCATGCTGGTTTCCCTGGCCATCGTCATCGTGCTGCCGCAGCCTCACGGCATCCGAGCCTTCATCGCCTCCACCATCCTGCGTCTGATCTTCTCGGTGGGCCTGGAGCCCACGCTGTTCCTGCTCGGGGCCTTCAATGTGAGTGTCCCGTCGTGGCACCGAGGTGTGTGGTGCGTCACGGGATTCCTCAGAGTCGTACTAACACACTCGGCTCACGTCACTAGCCAAGAGTACACACGAAGCTCACGGCCCTCAGAAGATCAAGTCCAGCTCTGCCTCAGAACTGATCGTGGGAAGCCAGAAGCGTTACCGTAACAACCACTTCTCGCATCTGGTAAAAACGGCGAGATTTTTTTAGCGTGCGGATCCAAATACGTCCATTTTAAAGAGTTTCATAATAACGAGATTTTTCCGTATCTCGTAAAAACGGCGAGATTTTTTTAGCGTGCGGATCCAAAAACGTCCATTTTAAAGAGTTTCATAATAACGAGATTTTTCCGCATCTCGTAAAAACGGCGAGAATTTTTAGCGTGCGGATCCAAATACGTCCATTTTAAAAAGTTTCATAATAACGAGATTTTTCCGCATCTCGTAAAAACCGCGAGAATTTGAGCATCTTGATAAAACGCTAAGTGACACTTTTATGTCATACAGTATATAAAGTGTCATATAGTAAAAAAAAATTGTATCTTGTTAAAACTTGTTAAAATCTGAAAACCATATGTGACATTTTTGTCATACTGATCCAAAATTTTCAGTTTAAAGTGTTTTATTATAACAGCGAGATTTTTCCGTATTTTGTAAAAACAGCTAGAATTTGAGCGTCTTTTTGAAACTTTACGTGACACTTTTATGCAATACAGATCCGAATATGGCAATTTTAAAGTGTTTAATATTAACGGGATTTTTCCGTATCTCGTAAGAGTGTCACATATAGTTTTAACAAGATGCTAAAATTCTCACTGTTTTTACGTCATACGGACGTATTACAACAAATATGTCCATATTAAAGTGTTTTATAATAACAAGATTTGTCCGTATCTCATAAAAACGAGAATTTTAGCGTCTTGTTAAAAGTTTACGTGACACTTTCATGTCCTACGGATCCAAAAATGTCAATTTTAAAGTGTTTCATCATAACGAGATTTATTCCGTATCTCGTAAAAACTGCGAGAATTTGAGCGTCTTCTTGATACTTTTATGTCATACGGATCTGAAAAATGTCCATTTTAAAGTGTTATATAGTAAAAAAAAATGTGTATATTTGATGTCAGAAACGTTTTTTTGCAACTTTGATTTTTTTATTTTATTGTTTATTTATTTATTTTTTGTTTCTATAATTTTACGCTACTTGTAACTTGTCGCTACTCTTGCATAAAAGTGGCGTGTTTTTTTCCCATATATATATATATACACACAGGTGGGCAATAAAGTGATATTCCTGATGAGCTTCGTTGGGAACCGAGGCACGTTCACGCGAGGCTACAAGGCCATGATCATGGACGTGGAGTTCCTGTATCATCTGCTCTACCTCATCATCTGCAGCCTCGGCGTCTTCGTGCACGTCTTCTTCTACAGCCTGCTGGTGAGTCCGCACGCCTGACCTCGGTGACCTCTGACCTCTCAGACACGCCCTGACACGCCCCTGCAGCTCTTCGACCTGATCTACAGGGAGGAGACGCTGCTGAACGTCATCAAGAGCGTGACCAGGAACGGACGCTCCATCGTGCTCACCGCCGTGCTGGCGCTCATCCTGGTCTACCTCTTCTCCATCGTGGGTTACATCATCTTCAAGGATGACTTCATCCTGACCGTGGACCGGATATCCAACAAAAGTCTCGGTGAGAAGAGCAGATGGTTTCGGGACTCCGGTGTCTTCACTTCCTGTCCGCCATGTGTCGCATCACAGCGAGATTATGTAACACAGCAGTGAGATTATATAGTTTGACACTTTTGTTTTAGTGTAAGAGATGGTAAACTGTTTTTCTTTGAAGAGATTTAACCGCAGTGCCAAGTTTTATTTTGGAATTGTTTGATACGTTTTACATCTATTTATATATAGATAGACAGACAGACAGAGATGGAGAGAGACAGACAGACCGAGACAATCAGATAGATTGATAGATAGAGGAACCAGATGGATGGGTGGAGAGAGACAGACACGTATAGGTAAAGAGAGAGAGAGAGAGAGAGAGAGAGAGAAAGAGAGAGTGAGTAAAGAGAGCCAGACGGATGGATGGAGGAAGACAGACACACATATAGAAAGAGAGAGTTAGAGAGAAAGAGAGCCAGACAGACGAAAAGATGGATGGATGAATGAATGGAGACAGACAGACAGACACTTATAGAAAGAAAAAGATAGAGAGAGAAAGGGAGAGTGAGTGAGTAAAGAGACCCAGATAGACGGATGGATGAATGAATGGAGGGAGACAGACAGACACATAGAAAGAGGGAGAGAGAGAAAGGGAGAGAGAGTGAGTAAAGAGAGCCAGACAGATGGATGAATGAAGGAGTGAATGGATGGAGACAGACAGACACATATAGAAAGAGAGAGAGAAATTGAGAGGTAGAGAAAGAGAGAGGGAGTGAAAGAGAGCCAAACGGATGGAAATATGGAGACAGAAAGACAGATAGAGATAAAGAGAAAGAGATGGCAGATAGATGATTGGATGATGGATGGATGGATAGATAGACAGACAGATGGCAGATAGATTTTGATGGATGGATAGATAAATGCGATAATCTGATTATAAAGGGCAATAATCAGTAACACCTGAACACAATCTGTCATTCTGTGTTTCCAACATCAGAACAATCTGTGGGCAAGATGGGCGAGTTCCTGTCCGGCGCCGTGTGTCGCAAAGAGGAGAACTGCTCCGCCGAGACCATGACGGACGGTAGGGAGAAGCCCCGCCCCCAGCACCGGCCCCGCCCCTCGCTCGTTAAACCGGTCACAAGACGAGTAAAGAGGAGACATCTGGGGTCAGGGGTTAATGAAAGGCTGTGAGGAGGCTCATGCTGGTGAAGGGTCAGAGGTCAGGACAGATTGGCCAGCGAGGCCTAATTTGCTGAACCGCGTGAACCCGCTTTCATGTGTCCCAGCGCGTTTAGCACTTCGCTTAGCACGCCCAGCTTTACCGACACGTGCCCAACCCGCTGGTGCTTTAATCGCCCGTGTGTTTATATCTGCACAGCTCCACCACTGAGTCTCCGCGGCACACCTTAGCTTAGCCGCGCGCTAGCGATAGCAAAGCTACGTCATTAGCATGCTAGCATTATAGCAGCGACACTTTGAGTCTAAATGTGTATTTATTTATTTTTTGGCAAATACAGTAATTGGCCACTTTTTTTTGCATTTTTTGCATGTTTGACATTTGCCGATCCCCTCATGTGACATTTTTAGCAATCAGTCGGAATAATTTTTTAATTTTCATTTTTTTAATTTATATTTCTAAATGCATGCTAGCATTATAGTAGCTCCACTTTGAGTCCAAATGCGTCTTTTTGTCTGGGCAAATGCATGGATGGATGGATGGATGGATAGATAGACATACAGGAATAGAGCGATAGAGAGAGAGAAAGAGAGACAGACAGACTTTAGCTTAGCAAAGTGCTGCTGATAGCAAAGCTGCGTTATTAGCAGGCTAGCATTATAGCAGCGACACTTTTAGTCTAAATGTGTATTTTTT
>CM051497.1:9131551-9153125 GCA_028031935.1 Paedocypris micromegethes
ATTATACTTATCCACTAGTTTTTTTTTTTTATGTAATATTTGTATTATTCTGTTTTTTTATTACTTTCCCCCCTCATTCTCTCTTTCACTTTATCCTACTTTTGTTTTTTTTTTCTCTTTAGTTTTGTGTGTGCTCTCTCTGTATTGCAATTGGAACACGGCCCGCGGGCCAGACGTTGGAGACGTTGGTGACGTTGGTTCTTGCCTCTGTGGATTATTAGTGATATTAAATATTCTCTTTTATCTAAATATTCCAGACAGTTTTTCAAGAAAATGGCGGTGCGGTTTGAAAAATCCAGACAAACCAAGTTAAAAGTCCCGCTTGATTAAGAGTCTGTGACGGGAGGAAGCGGCGAATAAACGTGTTTGTGCGCCGCTCTCTTGATTCGTTTAGCTGGTGTAATGCAATATTCTTCCTCACCATCGTCATCATCATGTGACTTTGATGCGGCGTTTCCTTTGCTGTAATTGTGTTACACGCCTTTGGAATTTGGTCTGATGTCATTCGCTGCGTGCGTTTGCGCCGCGGAGGACGTGACGAGTTTAAACGTTAATCACAAGGTTCGTTAGCGTAACGCCATTAAAACAGCGACGCACTTTCACTCCAGATGTGGAGAACTCGCTGTACAACAGAAACACAACTTTATGTGACTATTGTCAATAATAGTTTTGTTTGTGTAATTGGTGTGTTTTTTCAAAATGTCATCTATAAAATGCTGAGTTCAAAAAACTATTGCTAATATTATAATGTTTTTTGTTATTATTCTAATGGTTTGTTTGTTTTCTTACATTTTAGACAAATTTAATTGAAAACTCCAGAAACATTTTATCTTTTTCTGTTTCCCATTTTTCTTTACATTCTCTTTCTTCCCATTTTTCTTTACATTCTCTTTCTTTCTTTCTTCTCACTCTTTCTTTTTTTCTTTCTTTCATTCTTTTGTCTCTGTCTCTCGCTTTTTTTTTGCTTATTCACTCATTCTTCTTTTTTTTTTTATCTCATTTTATACTTTCTATTTCACGTTTAACTTTTTCTTTTTATTTTTTTTAATTCACTCTTACTTTTTTTTCTGTCTCTCCCTCACTCAGTCTCTCGCTTTCTTTCCATCTCTCACACTCTTCTCCATCTCTTTTTTATCTCTTTCTTTCTCTCTATTTTCATTATTTGTCTTCATCTCTCTCACTCTCTCTCACTTTTATACTTATCCACTCATTCCTTACTTGTAGAGCCAATTTTATACTTTTTATGTTTCCCCATTTTACTTTCTGTCTTAATTCTCTCTTACTTTTTTCTCAGACTCTCCCTCACTCACTCTCTCGCTTTCTTTCCGTCTGTCACACTCCTCTCCATCTCTTTCTTTCACCTCATTCTCTTTCTTTCTTTTTATCTTTCCTCACTCTCTCTCTCTTTTATGAGTATCCACTCATTCCTCTTTCTTTTTTATCTTATTTTATACTTTTTCCATTTCCCATTTTCCTTTTTCTCTTAATTCACTCTTTTACTTTTGCCTTTTTTCTCTGACTCTCCCTCACTCAGTCTCTCACTTTCTTTCCGTCTCTAACTCTATTCTCCATCTCTTTTTTGCTCTCATTCTCTCTCTCTTTCTTCTCTTCTCTTCTCTTCTCTTCTCTTCTCTTCTCTTCTCTTCTCTTCTCTTCTCTTCTCTTCTCTTCTCTCTCTCTCTTATGCTTATATAGCATATTCTCATCTTTTGTATTTGTTACGTTTTCTTTCTTTTTGTTACGGTTTCTATTTGTTACATTGTAAACTTGATTTCAAATGTTTCGTTTTTTCGTTTGTTTTTTTTTTTTTTTACGAAAAAACGATTTGTACGATTCGTTTTTGTACGATTTCTTTTGGTTCGAATAATAACGAGGCGATAAATAGCAGGCGAGAGGTTGAGGGCTCGATTCCCGGGTTTTGATTGTAGGAGTTTTTCCCGGTTTTCCCGTCCTGAACGTCGAACAGCGTTTTATCGTAGATAATGATATAACTGATATAGATAAAGAACCTGTCTGACACAGGAACACAACCTGGACTGGTTTCCACGGATGCGGGCCATGTCTCTGGTCAGCAGCGACGCCGAGGGCGAGCAGAACGAGATCAGGAACCTTCAGGAGAAGCTGGAGTCCACCATGAAGCTGGTGTCCAACCTGTCGGGTCAGCTGACGGAGCTGAAGGAGCAGGTGAGGAGCAGCTCTCGCTGGTGCCCACAAGATGCTGGAGATGCCTGACGTCCCACTACGCAGGAAATGGCCGTCTGGAATGGTTTTCTGCGTAATGGGACGTTCGCTTGGATAAAGAAGTGTGGGTGTGTAAAATAAGATGAAAAGAATGGAACAAAAATGTGCACTTAAATGTAAATGAACACAAGCAAACACACAGAAATGCGCATGTGGAAATAAATGAAAAATAAGCAAACAAATATAAAAACGATCGCTATTGTTATTTTTTTGTAATTTTTACAAAACATTAAAAACGAATACAAGAAATAACTCAAAAACCTTTTTTTTTTATTTGCCAAACATGAAAATGAAACACAAAAAAGATATGTAAAAAAAAACAATAATATATATATACACATATATATTAGGACTGTCAAAGTTAACGAGTTAACACACGTGATTAATTTTAAGTGCTTAATCGCGTCATTTTTAAAAAATGAATCACAGTTGCCGTTTTTTTCACTTTCGGTTTGGTGAAAACGCAATGAATAGACCCAGAGAGCCGAGCTAGTGTCACCCAGGTGTGGCTCATTATGATCAGAAGCTCAGAGTCTATCAATCTGTCAGTTTATGTGTTTTTCTGTCTATCTCTCTCTCTCTATCTGTCAGGTAATGCATATATCTGTCAGTTTATCTATCTATCCACCCGTCCCTGTCTGTCTGTGTTTCTGTCTTTCTTCGCCTGTCTGTCTATCAGTCATTTATAATCTGTCTGTCTCTTTCTATCCACCGTCTGTCTATCTTCCTCTCAGAATGCCAGTCATTTCCCGCCTCTCTAGCCGTCTGACCCCGGGTGACTCGGCCCTCTCGACCTTTTCAAACCGCACGTTCCGCCGACGCGTTTCCACATAACGTGATGACGAAAGCGAGTGTGTTTGTTTCCCGACAGATGACGGAGCAGAGGAAGCAGAAGCAGAGGATCGGCCTTCTGGGACACACCCCGCACATGAACGTCAACCCCCAGCAGCCCGCCTGAAGAGTGTGTGTGTGTGTGTGTGTGTGTGCCAAACGTCCTGATGACTAGCTGGAGCTAATCGCTAATCTGTGTCTTTTTTTTTTTTTGTATCTTGTGCAATATTGATACTTTAATATGCAACTGTACCGTCTCTTAAAGGGACGGTAGCCTGTTATTTCCTGCTCGTTTCGTTCCTTCGTTCCTTAATAACGAAACCGTCCCACGGCGGATAGTTTTAGGCCTTTTTGTATTTAAGTTTATTTATATTGGTATTTAAACTATGATACGTATACTGTAATACTATAATAGCTGTTAGGATTAAAGGGACCAGTTGCCTGATAAGGGGACTTTTATTTTACTTTTCTCGCGCCGGCGTTCTGCTGTGAAAGAGAATAAGAGCCGGTTTCGAGCCTCAATCGAAATTAGTCGTGGATTAGCGAGGAAGGTGATGTGGATTTTAGGTCTTTAAGTGTTTAGGAGCCGATTCTATATTTAAGAAAGCGTTTAGGTAAGGTTAGTATGTTTGGTCCTCGTCGTGTTCATGGTGCCTGTCAGATACGTCACGTCACGTCTGCTCAGTTTCTTTCTTTAGGGACGTTTGAGTCGAGCAGTTTCTGGTGTCTGCTGGGCTTTTATTTACCGTAGAAACGGATTCACTCGCCGCTTTATGAAATCATTATCAGTATGTATTATTCAAAAGGATTGTAAAATCAATAAGTGATATTTAATAAACTATGTTCTTGAATGAAATTGAAATTTTGGTTTTTATTTTGTCAATGTGCTATTTTATGGATATGTCAGAAATTGCAGTTAAAAACTGTGGATGGATGGATGGATGGATGGATAGATAAATTAGGATGGATGGATGGATGGACAGAAAGATGAATGGATGTATAGATAGAGAGATGAAAAGTAAGGGGTATATATAGATACAGTGGATAGATAGATGGATGGATGGATGGATGGATAGATTTGCAGGCAGATAGATAGATAGATAGATAGATAGATAGATAGATAGATAGATAGATAGATAGATAGATAGTATATTTTTTTGGAAATGTCAGAAATTGCAGTTAGAAGCTGTGGATGGATGGAAGATAAATAGATAGATTAATGGATGGATGATGGATAGACAGACAGACAGATATAGATGAAAAGTGAGGGATATATAGACACAGTGGATAGATGCAGTTGATAGACACAGATATTGATGGATGGATGGATAGATAGACACAGATGGATGGATGGACGGACAGATGGATGAATAGATAGAAAGAGTGAATAGACGGACAGATATGGATTGATGATCAGATAGATAGATAGAAAGATGGATGCGGATGGGAGGATAGATAGATTGACACAGATATGGATGGATGCATAGATAGAGTGAATAGAAAGATGTAGATAGATAGATAGATAGAGTGAATGAACAGACAGATATTGATGGATAGATAGGTAGTTAGACACAGATGTGTGGATGAATAGATACAATTTTGTACATTAAACTAAATCTCGTTCTTTCTTGTGGATACAACACTACTAAAGCGAGTAAAGCAGAGTAGCTCGTGACCTCTGGGTGACCCCGCGGGTTCCTGAGTTCCTCTCACGTCACCTTCTTCTCTAACCTGATTCCTCCAACATCTGGAAACATCAGCTGGAGAAAATCAATGTTGGTTCCAACAGCCATGAAACTAGCGCTTTGTTATGGATAATAGATAATTATACAAATGCAAAATAAAGCAGGAGGATATAAGGACAGGCGTGAAATGTGCAGACACGTTAGATTAGTCTCAGTGTTTAAAGCGCAAGACAGTCACATCACGGGACTTTCCTGAAACCAAAGGGGAAATAAACAAGAACACGTAACGCGGCGTGAAAGCGATTCGGCGTTCAAGAGTGAAGTGAGTGACACGCGGAGTCTGCTGCTGACGGACACTAACGCCGCGTGTAACTACTACAGCATCGGACGCGAGGAACCGTTAACCCGCCTTACGATGCTCGTGTCATTATTTCGCGCCAAAAACGCCCGCGTGACAGTCACGGTCACAGATCGCCGTTATAGTCTTCACGTTTACTTTACATCGCAGACTTATGCGAGCCATTCAAAACATGGCATTTTTGTGGCACATATTATATACAGTATACATATGTGTATAAATGAATAAATATGTATACATGTATATTTTTTAAATTATTAAATATATACACATTTTTACAAATATATATAAACTACTATATTCTATATTAATTTAAACGTTTACATATGTACGCATATAAGTATTTGCAAATACGGTACGTACATTATATGCAATACTGTAATAACTGATACATTATTTATTCTCTTAAAATGTGTGCGCATTAGCACAAATTATATATACATACATGTATATACAACATTTTTAATTATTAAATATATACATGTTTTTTTTACAAATATAAATACGTATAAACTATTCTATTCTATTAATTAAAACATGTACGTTTATAAACATGTACGTGCAAATACGGTATTATTATGCGATACTGTAACTGCACGTGCGCCGGGCTCAGTAATAACGAGTATATACCGTACATTAGATTATATTAATTTATCATATAATCATTTTTATGCTGAAATCGCTTCTTCATACATTAAAACGACGTCTTGCGCGCGTGTGTGTGCGCGTGCACGCCGTTGTTTACTTCGAAAAGCGACTTTCCGCCGTTTTCCAGCGCAAACGGGAGCGCGCGCCTGCTGTGATTCGAGCACGAGTACTAAAATAAACGCGTGACGTCATTCACGAGGGTTCGCCCCTCCTCCCTGCGCGCGTCGCCGCCATGAGGAGTTCAACGTGACCGAGCGCAGCCGAGTACAACCGAGCGCGTGCACGAGACACCCATGAGCGGCGGCACGTGCCTGCGTGCGTGCGTGTGCGTGTGTGTGTGTGTGTGTGTGTGTGTGTGTGTGTGTGTGTAGTAGCTGCACGTTCACTCCCGCTTGGATCTTTCGGGATTGTGTAACTATGACAACAGGGATCCGCGCGCGTCACCGCAGAGGAAACCTTAATGAATACTCGCGTGTTCATCATAATAGTACTGTTGTTGTTGTTGTTGTTGTTGTTGTTGTTGCTGTTTTAAAATTCTGGAAGCTTCTGCGACACACTTAGTGTGTACAATCAGCTCTCTCTCTCTCTCTCTCTCTCTCTCTCTCTCTCTCTCTCTCTCTCTCTCTCTCTCTCTCTCTCTCTCTCTCTTTTTCTCTGTAAAAAACGCAATAGATTCAAATCAGGAAAAGTGCGCGTGCGTGCTGTTAGTAGTGAATATAAATTGATTACAGGTTGTAAATGTTTTAACTAAAGCATTGTGTTATATGTGTTAACAATGTATTGTATACTTATGTTGTGTGCATCATGCGTCAATATTTGTTTTCACACAGCCAAACGTAAAACGTTTCTTCTTTCGTACATTCTTAGATGTAGTATTGTTATAAAACAATAATGTATGATTCACTCTTAAATTAAATTAAGAGTTTTGTAACGTTTTATAACACGCTTGTTTTTGTTCAGTTTTTTTTCTTTTTTCATGTTTTAATGCCACAAGTGAGACAGAGAGAGTGAGTCACGTGAGAGGGGGGGGGCAGGGAGAGACAGCAAGTGAGAGAGAGAGACAGAGACAAGTGAGAGGAGTGAGGGAGAGGAGAGAGAAGCGAAAGAGGGAGTGAGAGGAAAGAGAGTGAGAGAAAAAGAGAGAGAGAGACAAGTGAGAAAGAGAGAGAGACAGAGAGTGGGAGAGAGAGACAGAGAGTGGGAGAGAGAGACAAGTGAGAGAGAGAGAGAGAGAGAGAGAGAGAGAGAGAGAGAGAGAGAGAGCGAGCGAGCGCGGCGTGGTGGTACACGGGACCCGGGTGGGCGTGTCCGTCTGCTGTGAGTGGGCGGAGCTCTGAGCGCGCCGTCCCACACGTGAGGCTCATGTGACTGGAGCTCGAGACGCGTCCGCACTCGCAGGGTTTATTTAGCACGTACTTCACATCCACCCACACACACTCGCTCGCTCCGCCAGCCGCGCAGCTACACCGCACCGCACCCGTGGACTTACATGTGAAGGAGCCGCTTTCACACCCGTTTCTCCACTATTCGAGCCTGTTGCGCGTCATGGAGCGGATTACGGGCGCGCAGCCTCCTCCGTGTCTGGCCAAACACGCCTCGCTGGACATCGCGGACATGCAGGGGTGAGTCTCGCCCTCCGCGGCTGCCCGCCCGCATTAGCCCCGGGTCCTTATTCTGTGTGGTTTTCCCCCAGAATGGACTTCCCCATGTATGTGTACAAGCCGCGGCGGGGACTCAAGCGCAGTGAGGACAGCAAGGTACGAGCCCGCGAAAGTCCGCGCGCGCGCTTCCCGCTCCTCCGTTCGCGCCCTAAAGTCGCTTTCCACGCTCCACAGGACACGTACAAACTGCCCCACCGGCTGATCGAGAAGAAAAGGAGGGACCGGATAAACGAGTGCATCGCGCAGCTGAAGGATCTCCTGCCCGAGCACCTCAAACTGACGGTACGACCGCGTGGAGCGCCACCTGCTTGTCAGTGAACTGACCGTAGCTGCGCTTAACCGGTGTGGAGGTGTAACGCGTTCGCAAAGTAACGCGTTACTGTAATTCAAATACTCTTTACCTCAGAGAAAGTCACGTAACGGATTGCTGTTCGTTTTTGGGTCGTTTACGTACAGTTACTTGCGTTAAATTGCAAAAATAATGAAACTCGCTGAATATCGTTATTTGATTTTGTTAATTTCGCTTCTTGTGGTGTTCATTTAGCTTCTTGTGGTAAAAGTTTGGTTTCCTGCTTCAAAATCTGGTGCACGTGAATGGAGTGACAATATTCAAGTCACTTTGCTGTTCTGAAACAAGCAGATAAAAAACATTACAGTAATTTGCGAGATTCTTCCTGCGGAGAAAACACTGTCGCCACTGTCAGTAGCTGGGGTATCTGCTGAAGCACTGACACGGCAATTTAAAGAAGTGTTTAGTTAAGTTACTTATTCAGCAGCTAAGTTACTTTTCAGACACGGTAATTAGGAAAGTATTTGAATTGTAAAATGGTAAAGTAATTACTTTTTTACAGTCTGTTAATAATATTTGTGTGCCCACAAACTGGATTTCTTTGCGCAAAATTGTAAAGTGATGACTTTTTTACCATCTGTTAATATTTGTGCACCCACGAACAATAATATTTGTGTAACCACAAACTGGATTTCTTTGCGCAAAATTGTAAAGTAAAAACTTTTTTAACAGTCCGTTAGTATTATTTGTGTGACCACGAATTGGATTTCTTTGCGCAAAATTGTAAAGTAATAACCGTTTTACAGTTCATTAATAATATTTGTGCAACTACGAACTAGATTTCTTTCCGAAGTCGGAAAGAAATCCAGTTCGTAGTTGCACAAATATTATTAATAGACTGGCGACAGAGGGAGGCGGGTGCTCACATGCGCCCGCACTGGTGCCGTCCTCCCTGAGCCGGCGTTACGTAAGAAAGATCAACACGCTTATCTGAGCTCTTCCTGTTTTAGACTCTGGGACACTTGGAGAAGGCGGTGGTGCTGGAGCTGACGCTGAAGCACGTGAAGGCCCTCAACAACCTGCTGGAGCAGCAGCAGCAGAAGATCGTCTCCTTGCAGAGTGGAATGCAGATCAGTGAGTGGACCAGTTAGTTCCTCTCTCACTCCCTCTTGACCTTTTCACCCCTCCTTCCTAACTTTCATTCCCGTGGCCATCAGGCTGTACAACCCCTCTCCGTAATTTTCTTGTCACTATTCTATGAGCTTTATATGTTCAACTCGTCTATTTTTTTCTTGTTATGTGCAATATCTTCACGCTACTATTTGTTGTTAGTCACTGTCCACGTTTATTATTATTTTTATTACTTTTATAAGCATTTTATTATACTTTTATTATATAAACTATTATTTCACAATCTACTTATTTGTATTGTACAGAAAATTTCATGCAGATTTTTTTTTACATATTTATATATTTTTTTATTTATATTTATTGTCATTATATAATTATATAATAATATAATATAATTATTACATTTCTCTTTTGCGTGAGCAACTCTAACCGAAGAAGTAATTTCCCCCCTGGGGATGAATAAAGTTTTTCGAATTGAATAATCTGACGCCGGTCCTCTCGCCAGGTGAGCCCAGCAGCGGGCACGGGGAAAACGGCGAGCAGATGTTCCGCTCCGGCTTCCACCTGTGCGCCAAGGAGGTCCTGCAGTTCCTGGCCAATCAGGAGACGGCACACGACATGAGCCCCGCCCACGTCATCAGCCACCTGCAGAAAGTGGCCTCGGAGCTCCACCCCCGCCTGGAGGAAGCCGCGCCCAAAGCCCCCGAGGGGCGGGAGAAGGCCCCGCCCAAAGCGCCCGCCGAGGGCCACGCCAAGAACTGCGTGCCCGTCATCCAAAGGACTTACCCGCACGGCAGCGAGCAGAGCGGCAGCGACACCGACACCGACAGCGGCTACGGGGGCGAGTGCCAGCGCCCCGCCTACTACGCCAAGGAGGGCGGGGTCAAGGAGGAGCTGGACGAGCCGCAGGCCAAGCGGAGGCGGGCCGACTCCTCCGAGGACGAGTCGGGCAGCGAGGTGGTGGGCGGGCACAGTCCCTACGTGAGCTACTCCGCCCACCAGCCGCCCCTCTGCATGCCCTTCTACCTGTTCCCGCCCGGGGCGGCCGCCGCCTACCTGCCCATGCTGGAGAAGTGCTGGTACCCGGGCGGGATGCCGGTGCTGTACCCGGGCATGGGTGAGATCTCCCCCGAGAAGCTCCTGCCCTCCAGGGGGTCCCGTGCCTCCAGCCCCGCCTCCATGGACTCTCCCGCCCTCCTGCAGGCCCTGAAGCAAGTCCCGCCCCTAAACCCGGAAACCAAAGACTGAGGGCGAGTGCTGGGCCCCGCTCTCTGAATGTGTCTGTCGAGAGTGGACGTCCCGCGCCGGACACCGCCCCCCCGATGACCACACACACACACACACACACACTGGGAGGACGGAGCGTGCGGGACACTGTGAAGCGGGACGGCGAGCTCCGCCCCCGGCGAAAACGACCCGAATGTGACGCGCAGACCCCGCCCCTAGCGACAAGCAGGCCCCGCCCCCTTTGCACAAGCACCTTTTCGTTTGTTGAATGTAACAAGCCCGTGTTTTTTTTTTTATTTCTACGACTTTTTTTTTTTTCAAAATAAAAGCCCCCCGCCCCCTCCTGCAGATGCTGCTTTTGGACACGCCCCCTCTCCAACACGTGACTGATGTAGATACGGGCGCGGCGTAGCTTTCCAGTCTGTGTGTGCACGTAGGTGACGTCCTGTGCTGGTGCGTGTGTGTTTTTGATACGTGGCCCGTGAGATTGTGTACAGACCCCGTGGGCTGGTGTTGCCTTCACCCGTCAGACGCGCCAGGAAGTGAATGTAACGCTCACAAACTCTTAGTTTTGTATAGGAAGAGGTACTTACAGTTTATTTTGGGACCTGCGAGAAGGTTTGCTCCATGTATATATTTTGTCTAAAGTATTGGTAAAAGAGTATTAATAAAGCTTTTTTTTCCTGTGGAAACCGACTCCCGTGTTTGGCTCTCACCACAACATGGATGTTTTTCCCATCAGCGTCCGTCCTTACGTAACGCTTACATAACCCTGAAACCGGCTCTATGCAAATCCCTCAGCGACACGATAAGCGTCGGGTTTCACCCGCTCCACCCTGCCACCCCGTCTGTTCACGTTTCACCCATTCCACCCTGCGATAACGTCCCTTTAGGGGTCAGCGGGGTCGTGGGGGTCAAGCCGGACCCTTTATTTCTCCCGTAATGCTCCGAAGCTTAAAGGCTTCACGACCACACACACTTGCTCATAGTGGGGTCCTGCCATTGCTTTACACTAAACAGTCCCCCACTCAAAAACTAAAGTATACAATACTCAGTCGTAACTCAAGCTCTTAAATCCACAGCTTTGATTCTCAAACAGGCTTCAAAGTTGTGAGGTCGAGACAAGGGTCCCCACAAGTCACATAGGGCCCAGCTTTAGTATAACAGCCTGGCATGTGAAGCCCCGTTTGGACATAAATGACGCGCGCGCACACACACGCAGACAAATTGAGGATTTTTTTTATTGTAAGGCTGTGTCGCCATCTTGTGGAAGAGTTGAAAACTGCTACGGAACCGATTCAACGCCTACATTTAATTACATTAAAGCCTTTTATTAAATTTGCTACATTTTATTTTATGAAAGCATTGCATTCACAAACAAATCTAATCACGGCTATTGTGTCATAGTTTTGACTAATGAGTTTTATCTTTTGGTGAAGGCAAAAGATAAATATTCGTAATATTTTAGATAAGAGTTAATATAAAAAAAATTGATTGAGAGACATACAGAAACGGACAAAGGTTGTGAGATTAATAGAGAAAAACAGAGAGATTGAGGTGGGTGTGTGAGAGAAAGAGACAGCTAAAGAACAAGATAAAAGAAAGAAAAATAAACGGAAAGAACTCTTCAGCTAGGTATCAACAAAGAGAGAGAGAGAGGTATCAAAGAAAGAAAAAAATGAAGGAAGAAAAGAAGGAAGGAAATAGATAAAGAAAGAAACGAGGAAGGAATGAAGAAAGAAACAAGAAAAGAGAGAAAAAGAAATAACTCTTATGCTAGAAAGAAAGAAATGAATGAAGAAATAAAGAAAGGAAAGAGAGAGAGAGTAAGTAAGAGAGAGAGAGAGGGGGGAGAGAGAGAGAGAGAGAGAGAGAGAGAGAGAGAGAGAGAGAGAGAGAGAGAGAGAGAGAGAGAATGAATATAGAGAAAGAGAGAGAAAGAACGAAAGATGCTCTTATGCAAGGCATCAAAGATTAAAAGAAATAAAAGGAAGAAAGGAAAGAGAAAAAGAAAGAAAGAAAATAAAAAAAAGAAAGAACGAAAGAAAGAAAGAGTAAATCGAACTCTTACGCTAGGTGTCAAACCTTTATTTTGAATTCCAGCTCACTTCCTGCCTAACCCGAGTGAGTGAGTGAGGCGGCGCGCGTCTGTATCCTGGCGCTGGGTGTCACGTGAGTGCGGCCGCTTCCGCTTTCTCCTCGATCTTTCCCGCAGGACGGAACCGCGCAGAGATGTTGTCCGCTTTCCACCGGCTGCTGGACTGGTTCAGGTCGCTCTTCTGGAAGGAGGAGATGGAGCTGACGCTGGTCGGGCTGCAGTACTCGGGGAAAACCACTTTCGTCAACGTGATCGCCGTGAGTGGGATTCATCATTCGGTTGTAATTCTCGCTTCGCGAACGTTCCACGGCGGGTCACGTGACGCTGTCAGCGGGAGCAGGAGCCACGCGATCCGCCGCTCGAGTGTTTTCGTTCCGTCTCGACGGCAAAAACAGAATCCGGATTCTGATCCGAAACGGGAGTCTAGAAACGCGTTCACACCGGAAGTGACGCGACACCTTTGTTTACATTCGTACACGTTCGTCGGCTTGTTCGTTTACGCCTCTTTCTCTCCATCCTCTTCAACTGTCTCTCTCTCTCTATTTCTCGCTCTCTCCATCCCTCTTCTACTACTCTCTCTCTTTCTCTTATTCTCTCTCTCTCTCATTCTCTGTCCCTCTAATTTACTCTCCTCTTTCTCCCTGTCACTTTCGACTCCTGCCCCCCTCTGTCTATCCTCTCTCTTACTTCCCTCTCTCTCCTCTATCAATCTCTCTCTCTCTCTCTCTCTCTCTCTCTCTCTCTCTCTCTCTCTCTCTCTCTCTCTCTCTCTCTCTCTCTCTCTCTCTCTCCACTACTAATACCCAGATCAGGTTTCTGATCTTAAATATTTTTATTTAATATTTTTCTGAAACTATCAAGATCAGTCTCCATTTCTCTCTCTTTTGTCACTTTTCCGTCCCTTGTTAGTTTTTGTTCTTCCTAAAGACAGTTTTGAGAACTTTAGTTCTCTCCATTTGTTCCAATTGTTGTCAAAATGTGGGGGAAAAAAACCATCAAAGATGAGATGAAATAATAAAGCTGCTGGCAGCCGAAGCACGGCATCCTGGGATATGTAGTCCGTGTGTCATCAGCGCTTCATATAGACCAATCAG
The DNA here is from genome assembly GCA_028031935.1 of Paedocypris micromegethes. Taxonomy (NCBI): domain Eukaryota; kingdom Metazoa; phylum Chordata; class Actinopteri; order Cypriniformes; genus Paedocypris; species Paedocypris micromegethes. Next base: position 9,144,815 of record CM051497.1, read on the forward strand.
AGCAGATGTCTGGTTTTAACGTCTGGTTTCCCTTCAGTCCGGTCAGTTCAACGAGGACATGATCCCGACCGTCGGCTTCAACATGAGGAAGGTCAGCAAAGGCAACGTGACCATCAAAGTGAGTGTGACTCCGCCCACTCTAGCGCCTCTCCGTGTCTCACACGTCCCGTCCCGCCACAGATCTGGGACATCGGTGGGCAGCCGCGCTTCCGCAGCATGTGGGAGAGATACTGCAGAGGCGTCAACGCCATCGTGTGAGTGACATCATCGCCATCTCCACCAATACCTTTAGAGAGAGAGACGGACTGATAAAAGAAGAGATAAAAACACTGTAATGTTCACTAATGTTCGCTGCACGATCAATCGGAAAAATGTCGTTATGGCGATAATAGGATGCGCAATACCCAAAGCAAACAGTTACAAATGTCGCAAAGTTATTTGACCTAGCGGATCAATGCAAAAGTGGTGGATTTGCAATAAACAAACATGGCTGGATATGTTTAAAAAAATATCCGACATATAACTATTTTGTGTTATTTATTTTATTTAAAAAAAAAAATAGGCAAGGCAAGAACATATTTCGTTTAAAAGATTCTCATTTTAAGACAGTCCTGGTGATTGTACGGTTATAAGGCCTGAACACTTTGTTTAATATTTTGCATTATTTAATAGTATTTAAAAGCAGGAAAGGCAAGGACACGTTTTGTTTAAAAGATGCTCATGTTGATTTTGATGATTGTATGTTTATACTGTATGTGAATAAAATGTATGTTTGAGAGCGATGCATTTTATCTTTGCACGTCTATTGGTAATTATCCTAAATCAAAATATCTGCTGAGGTTTTTAGTCTTAATGTTTGCCTCCTACTAGACAGTGTTTAGCCCAAATTAAGCTCAATTTGAGTAAAAACATATTGCCTGTTTATTTTAGTCATCAGTAGTTTTACTTTTTAGATAATTTCGTTTTTTTTATATATATATGTGAATGTGTTATATCGCAAACAATATTCAACAACAACATCGCATATTTTTTCAATATCGTGCAGCCCTAATCCTTGAAAATGCGTGAATTTCAATCACGTGTTTCCAAGGCCTTGAAAGTGCTTGAATTTTAAACAAAGTGCTTGAAAATGCTTGAAATTTGAATTTTGTGAAAACAAGTCATCTTATGAGCATTGTGTCGTCTCGATCCTCTTAATGATCGGCACATGCAGTCGTTTGAAAGATGCGAATGATTGAATTTTTAACTGCAATATCGTGCGTTAAATTTAAAACGGATTTAAAACAAACCGCATGCGTTAATGCGTTAATTTTGACCGCCCTACTTTAAATGTAAAATTTACCACAGCTGGATAAACTTGAACATGGACCTTGAAAGTGCTTGAAAAGTGCTTGAATTTTATCTCTCCGAAAGTGTAGGATTAAGTTTATTTTATGTTTTCTTAATAAAAAAAGCAAAAAACGCCGTCTCATTGTTGCAGTTTTCCCCCGTGGTGTTGCCCAGGCGACGTGCTGATAGTTCACATTTAACAGTGGCACATTATATACCTAGATCATATTCTTGACCTTTGCATTCAAAATATTGAACGAATATTGAGCACGATCAAGAAAAGCTTAACTTTATTACTTTACTTTAAACTAACTGTATTACATCACTTTTCTGCTTTTGTATTTTTAAACCTTTGTATTTTTACTCCTGCCGTATTTCTCTCCCTTATTTTCTCTTCCCGTATTTTTTATCTCTCTATTTTTATTGTATTTTATTGCTTTTGCGTTTTATTTTTTATTCCCTATTTTATTCCCCCCCCCCCCATGTTAACATTCTGGACAATTGCAAAATACATTTCACTTCACGTTATTGAAAAATAATTGTGGATGTGACAAATAAAATCTGAATTGGAATACTACTATATGCAGTGACAAACAGGAAACACACACACACACACACACACACACACTGTGAACAACATTCATATGCAGGCTTTTATTAGTATATAATTATAAGCTTTCAAGCACATTCCACAAATATTGTGAATTATGCTATAGACTTCCATTTTACATAATAAAAGTCCTGGTTTTCCTTTCGTGTGTTTCAGGTACATGGTGGACGCCGCCGATCGTGAAAAAGTCGAAGCCTCAAGAAACGAGCTTCACAACTTGCTGGACAAACCGCAGCTGCAAGGCATTCCGGTGTGTTCCGCGCGTCTGTTGTGGGCGGGGCCTCGCTCATAGGAATGCGCGTTTTTCCGAAGTTCTTTTTTCCTTGTGATGTGTGTCTTAAGTTCAATGTGACGTTTGTTTTGACGATGCAGAAACGTTGCTCCGCCTATGATGGTGTCATTAGTCATTTATGGGAGGAGCCACTGCAATCACATAGACTTTCGATTTGACTACAGAAAATTTTCAGCACTCTTGATGACATCATCAGTCGTATGTGGGAGGAGCCACTGAGTTTGTCAATACCAAAACCTTGCTCCGCCCCTGAATTACATCATCAGTCATTTATGGGAGGTTTCACAGAGACTTTCAATTTGACAATACAGAAACTTTTCTCCGCCACTGAATGACATCATCAGTCATTTATGGGAGGAGCCACTGTAGACTTCCGATTTGACACTACAGAAAATTTTTAGCACTCTTGATGACATCGTAGGTCGTATATGGGAGGAGCCACCGAGTCCACAGAGACTTTAGTTTTGTCAATACCAAAATTTTGCTCCGCCCCTGAATGACATCATCAGTCATTTATGGGAGGGGTTACGGTATTCACTTAGACTTTAATTTGAACAAAACAGAAACTTTGCTCCGCCTCTGAATGACATCATCAGTCATTTATGGGAGGGGTTACGGTATTCACTTAGACTTTGAACAAAACAGAAACTTTGCTCCGCCTCTGAATGACATCATCAGTCATTTATGGGAGGGGTTACGGTATTCACTTGGACTTTAATTTGAACAAAACAGAATTCTGTCATTTATGGGAGGAGCCATGTTTCTGTCAGGGAGTGTTGCAGGAGAAGTAGCATCCTCTGACATGGATGAAGAGAAGAACGTCTGTTTTTGTTCATCACTGTCAGACTCTTCCTCAAGCAAGTCCAGGAAACCATCGTTCATTCTGCTCTATTTCTCCCACCTTCTTGCCCAAAACTGACTGGTGAACGCACACATCCTTTCGTTTTGTCTTTCAGGTTCTTGTCCTGGGGAACAAGCGAGACCTGCCGAGCGCTCTGGACGAGAAGCAGCTCATCGAAACCATGTACGACTCCCGCTTTTCTCAGTCACATGATGATGAAGAGTGAAGTAGGGGTGGGCGGAGTTCAAATTCACATCGCGGTATTTTCTAGTGTCGGTAACGGCATTAAATTACATCATAGGCAAACTGTGTGATAACTTTATTTAAAGTAAGAAAGTTAGACGCAGGGTGTAACCTGAAGCTGCATGTCATATATCCGTACATATACCGTATATCTTTATAATTTATATATTGAGAGAGAGACGGCTGCTCTTCTTTCTCTCCCTCATCTTTCGAATCTAACATCACATAAAACACTGCGCCTAATATCAATAACTGAAACTGCCGCTCTTAAAGGCACAATAGCTATTAAATGTTTTAGATGGATAGATAGAATAGCTGTACAATTCTGGATAAAATTCTGGATATTTCTTTATATTATATATTATAATTTTTTTAATATAAATATATTTTAAAATATTATATATTATATTTTTTAACTCTGAAAATCAAGTTGTCAAACAGCAATATAGTAACAAAGATTACTCTTTGCTTTAAATGTAAACAAAAATCACCAATAAACGTAATAAAATTAAACATTCCTAGGTACAGTATTATGTACAGTTGATATACATATCTATCCATCCATCATTCTGCCTATCTACCTGTATAGAGTGAAGAATAGATAGGGATGGATAGATAGACAGATAAATAGACTTTATTAATCCCACTGTGGGAAATTTTTGTGTTTTTTACAGCAAAATTTACAACAACAAAAAAACAAAGAGAACTAAAGAAAAAAAAAAGCGAAACAAATGTGTTATATCGTATTTAAATGTTTATATGCATATATCAAAATTAAATTCATGAATGTGTAACGTATCCACGGTTTTGCAAAATCCATATCGTGGTACAACTCGACAACGGTTTTCACGTTTGTAAGGGTTTACTGCCCATCCCGAGAGTGAAGTTCTGTGTTCTCCGCTTATCTTTGAAGAAGAACCCCATCATAAATGCTGTCTGTTCTTCATGCAGGAACCTGGCAGCCATTCAGGACCGAGAGATCTGCTGCTATTCCATTTCCTGCAAAGAGAAGGACAACATCGGTGAGGACATGACGGGCAGGGTTAATTTCGACAAAGATTTTTAATTTAGTTTTAGTCGTGGTATTCGGACTTGTTTTAGTTTCAAATTAGTCATGTTACTTTTTTCAGTTTTAGTCTAATTTTAGACTAAATACCACAACATTTTAGTCGACTAAATTACAGTATAGATTTAGTCAATGAAAATATAGGTGCTATATATATATTGTAAATGTTTACTAAAGTTGCTGTCTAAGAAATCTGAATATGTAGTTAACTATGAACATTCAAAATATATACAAAGACCTTACTTATTTTGAAAAACATTTATTTTTCTTGAACTTATTTTTATGAATCTTTCTTTTTATGAAAAAAAAAGGCATTTTTGTTTAGTCTTTATTCGCTGACGAAAGTGTCAATAAATGTAGTTAACGTAGGGCGGGGGGGTTTGACCTAAAATCAACATTGTGATTAATTGAACATTGTATCACAGTGAACGATTATATACTGATATTTTTCTGCCCTTATAGTTCACTGACACGTTTTGTACAATAAATATGGCGACATATTACAAGTGAGTGAATTGTGAATAACGTTTTGTAAAATGCAATTATTTTAAAACCAGGCAGGACCTGACGCAAGTAACAATGTTTCCAGCCAAACAGAAAAGCTGAGACGAGAAGCTGCAATTTTGCAGAACCGTTTTCTGCATTGTCTAAACTTTTATTAAGTTCATTTACAAAATTCGTCCAAACGACGAAACCGCGTTTTTCTTTTTCAAGCTGCTCTTGTCGTAAGCTATCCATGAGCGGGCGGGGTCATGTGACTCCTTGCGTTCTTAAAGGGACAATAATCGAAATGTTTTGAACGATTATACGTTCTGCATTTTGATTTTGATTACTTTTCGATTAATTGGCCAGCCCTCAATTATTGTTTTTGTCCCTGAGCGGGAATTTTTATATAGTTCTCATTTCGTTTCCGTCAGGGGAAAAAAGGTGTCGTTGGCGAAGACGATGGCGGAAATATTTCGCCAACGAAATTAACACTGCCGATGTGTGAAAGTTTGTTCCTGATCCAAACTCTGCTCTTGTTTTTCCAGACATCACGTTGCAGTGGTTGATACAACATTCCAAGTCTCGGAGAAGTTGAGCGGCGAACCGGATCCAGTCCTGATCAGAACCGCTGTCGCACCCGAGTCTCTGTATTTCTCACAGGCAGTAAAGTGTTTTTCCTCAGCCCCGCCCCCAAAACAGTCTCACGCCATGAAAATGTGGCTCCGCCCATGATGACCTCACCCACGACACATCATTCATGGGAGGAGCCACTGAGTTCTTTCCAAAAGCCACTGATGACTTTCAGTTTGTCAGTTGCAGAAACTTTGCTCCGCCCATGATGACATCATCAGCCCTTCATGGGAGGAGTCAGGGTAGCGATCTGACAGATGGGGACGTCAAATTCAACATCTGGATCTGTCTCACGCCACGAATCATTAACGTGTGAAAAGACCCGCACTAGGTCTTATATTCAGGGAAACACTTTACAGTCGCACCGAGACTTTTATTTTGAAATTAGCTTTTCACCGTTTCCAACACTATCGTACAGCTGAGCTCCTGAATTCCGTCCGAATGAAAACGACGAGTGATTGACGGCTGATTGGTTGACGCCCGTCTAGATTGGGAAGTCTTGCTCTTGCTAGCTTAGCATATTTTTGTCGGTGTTTGTATAAACGACATTTGATCCAATAGGAAAGCTGGTGTTTGCGACATCGATAGTCGTGTGTTCGAATCTCAGATGAAGTATTAACTACGAGCAGGAATGAAACGTGTGGACGAACGAACGAATCTGGAGTCGGTTTTGCCGGTGATCAAAGTAGCGTTAACGTTAAATAGAGCTATAGAACATTAGCGGATAGTTTAAATTCCATGGAAAATGCTTTTTTTCCCCCCACTCATAATTAATATAATGTTACAAAAACAAACAATACTGTATGTATATGTGTATGTATGTATATGTACTATGTGTGTGTAATTATTTTTTGTTGCTCTTTGTAATTATTGCCTTTGTTATATTGATTTTATTTACAAATTTGATTGTTGTACTTTTAAGACGTTAGTTTTATATCTGACTTTTGGTGCTTTAAGTTGCTAAAATCATGTTTTGAAGAATTTTTTTTTCTTTTTTTTTTATGATTTTTTTTTCATCAAAACTGTTAGAAACTAAACAAACCCAGATTGAGGTTTGATAACGTTCTGGTCTGAGTCTTTAGATGGTTTCGCTTTTCTTGACCGCCTTGCACAAACAGTCGTGTCTCTCCTGACTCCATTTCCCAGAATCCCCATGCGCTGAATTTCTTTCCTTCATGTGGTTGTAAATGTGTGCGTGTGTGGAAATCTATGGACTTGATTGCTCAATAAAAATTTTTTAGCATGATGCCGTGTCTTGATTACAGCAGCAGGGAACCGAGGTCGAGGCCCTGCCAACTCAGAAATGGATGTGGCGACTTAGTGAATAGACCCATGTATGTTAAAATCATCAGTGAGTTCGTAAAAATTCTCGATTAAACATTTAGGGACGTCTTAATTCGCCTGGTTGATTCGTTGGTTCACCAACCGTCCACAAGGTGGCAGCAAATCATTAAAACGACTCGATTCGATTTAAATTACAGTGAAAACGAAGGTTTTGTGATTGATTGTAATTTAGAATTGTATATTTGATTTTAATGATTTTCAAACTCGACCTTTCAACTGAGGTAAAACTAGCGTCTAGCGCGAAGCTGAATTTCAGATTCAGCACGTTAAAAAAGAAAAATGTGTTTGACGGATGAAAATGTACTTGTCTAAAAAAAAACCCTGAACGATTCCTTAGACCACGTGATGAAATATCAGAATTTAAACCGATTCTACGAGGACTAGCGACTTTTTACGACCAGCTGGAGCTTTACCAAACCCTGGAGAGACGAGAACCATAAAAAACTAAACCAACACTTATTAATCCATTTAGTGGAGAACGAATGGACTTCCTGAAGCAATAAAGCCCTGGATGTTTGCTGAGGAACCAGAGCAGGTTCAGGCTTTTATGAGTTTGTCAAGGTTGTGGATTTGGCCTTCAGCCGCTGCGGTTCCTGAGGTTCAGAACCTGATGGAGGTTTTACACCAATTCACCACGCAAATCCTTCTGTGTAGTGTATAACTTTACTCCAACCTCGTCCCACACCTCGGCTTATTGATTTATGTGGTGAAAACCGCACAAATGAGATTCTCAGGAATTGGTTGATCTACCCATTTGCGAATAAAAGGAGTTTAATCAGGCAGAAATCACAAATAATAGGAAAAAAAAAATAAAATATTAGGAAAATCACAAATATTAGGAAAAAGTTTTAATTTGCTTGGCCACCTTGAAATTGAAAGGCTTTGAACAAAATGTACACATCCACGTTGCATATTTAAATGAAATAAAAATAAAAACAAAAAAGGACATTAACAGGAAATTACCACACGAAACCGGACGTGGATGAAAAAGAACAGTACGAGATTTTATAATAATATAATAATAATAATAATAATTGAACCTTTATTAGTCCCTCAGTGGGGAAATTTTTTCTCTGCATTTAACCCATCCGATCACAAACGAACAGAGTTAGCAAGTCGTAGTCAAATGTACAGCCTCGTGAATTGAATTTGCGTTTTGGACTTTCAAGCTAACGCAAATGTTTGTCCAGGCGGTCTGAAATCGCTTCTGGATATCTGCAAACGATTTGCAAACGTTGGAAATCTCTCGCGCACTTTTGTCCTCGTCCGCATCTCACAGACGGCCGTGAGGGGGCGGAACAACCGTGTAAAAGAATAGTCACGCAACAACCCAGCACAACAGCGCCTCGTGTGGACAAATAAAGCACCGCACAACTTCGTTTGCCTAGCTCTCTCCGCAGGTGAGTAAGAGCCCGTTTCCTATGGAATCAGATTAGTGGCAAAATATCAAACGTATCAAATGTCAAAAAA
>CM051497.1:9170173-9195658 GCA_028031935.1 Paedocypris micromegethes
AAAAAAAAAAAAAGCAAACAAAAAAAAAAGATTTTCAGTTCGGCTTATTGTCCAAAAACGAGGTATGTTATAAACATTCGTCACCGCTGTCTGCTCCAAAATGACGTCTTTGATTTGTGTCGTTTCCTGTTGCAATCTCCATAATGAATGTATGAATGTGTCCTGTAAGGAATGTATGTTCCGTTAGAATGTTTAGTCGACCTCTTAAAGAAAGTTCACGGTGATGGAGGTGAACTGTGGAGCATCACCACCCAAGTCCCAGATAATGGCCGTCAACTCTCCGAAAAAAGCGTGAAGGTTGAAAAGCCTCGCCACACACGTCTCTTTGTGCGAGATGCGCGTGATCTCAGCGAATCGTTTCACGGCTCCGTCGGGACGCAGCTGCTCCTGCCAACTTCGGAATCATCGCCCCCCCCCCCGTTTCCTACTTTCCATGTTCTGTTTGAGGACGCCCCGCTGAGCCGGACCGGTCCCCGAGAACATATTTCTAGGACGGATTTGTCTTCAACATGTTTGGCGTTATTCATCTTTTGGTTTCCTCGCAGATGGTTGAGTTTGACTGGCAGGGAAACGACTCTGAAAATGTAAAATGTGTGTGTGTGTGTGTGCATTTACAGAAGTGTGTTGAGCTAGTGATTTATATAATGAGCGTGATGGCAAACTCAACTTGTGTTTTCAGGGAAGACCTTTGAGATGTAGATCCGCCTCTGGATTCTGAAGGGATGCTCATCATCCTTCCATCCATTTTCTGGACCACTTTTCCATTTCTGGGTCAGAGGGAGGTGTCTCCGACCATTACTCTAGAACAGGGGTGCACACACATTTTTGGATCGCAATCTACTTACTGAATAAGCAATCTACCGGCTATAAAAATTATAAATTGTTTTGATTTCATTAAAAAAAAACAAATTATTATGTTTATACACACTTGTTTTCTATATATATACAGGGAACACTCGTTTATCGCGGTAGATAGGTTCCAAACCCGGCTATGACTGCTGAAAATCCGCGAAGTAGGGACACCATATTTACGTATTTATTTAACATGTATTCAGACTTTTAAAACATTCTCTTTACCAAGTTTTGTTAACAAACCACCCTTTACTGTAATGTACAGATCTCTACAGTATGTTAAATACAGTGCACCGACACAAATGTTAACCAATATGTTTCTTTTATGATATACAAAAGTAAAGAAAAAAGTGTGCGAAGTCGTGAAACCGAACCACAAAGTAGAGAGGGTTTTTTTCTGTATATACATACATTTTAAATTACTTTTTAAAAATATTTTGTGCTCAACTGTAGATGTTTCCTGGATGTGTCTTGCTGAGTGTTATCTTCTGGTTTGAAACCGCAATAAACACACAATCTTCAGAGTAAAATCCGTTTTCAGGTAGTAAAATGCCAGAGTTGATATCAGACCTACTTGACCGTTGGATTTCCACACTCACTCTCCCTGTTTATTTTCTGATTTTTTAAACTCGACTAGCGCCTGACTCACGTCTGCTGTTCTAGTGCAGGTAATAATCCCACCTGACTGCTGCGCAAAACCACACGGAGCTCCGCCCCAATACGCACACACACACAGGAGCTGACACAGAGACCACCCATCGGAAATCAGAGAGTTTGGCAGAATCGTATAAATGCTGGATTAAGATGACGAGGGGTAGACTCCATTTTTACTTGGTCCAGCTTTTCTACTCATTTCCATCCCCTTTATTACTCGCAACTTTGCTAGAGTTTTTAAACTTTTTTTTTTTTGCCATTTTTTTTTTCAATGCTATGCGATCTACCCACAATTCCTTTGCGATTGACCAGTCAACTAGAGGATCTTCATGGAGAGTCATAACTCCACGAGCCGTGTTGTGTGCCACAGACAAGCTTCACACAACTCTTCCTGGTGTTCCTCGCATGTGGGCTCCAGATGTGTCAGTGCAGGGCTGGTGTGGTCCGGCACGTGCATGTCCTCAAGGGTTCAAGAAACCATTTGCATTCAAAACATATTTCCTCGAGTTTATTAACCACATAAAGCAAGGTCGGTACCCAATGTCCAACAGGGAGGCAATGGGAACAATTATGTTCCAATCAAATAGCCTGAGAATCGTCCACGTCAACTGATAAAGCTGCAATAAATCTGCTACAGATGCTTTGATATGTATCACTCGCAGGAAAAGTAGCACACTTGTTTTCTTTTTCTCTCGAAAGAGCAGCATCTAAACTTTCAGCTTCGCCACTTCACACTCAGAAGCCTTTTGATATTTTAATTCCTGCTTTCACAGTATGAGTTTTGACTCTTGAAGATCATCTGATCTCTTCTGAGGATTTGTTTTCATACTCTCTGTCCTGCTAGAGTGAGTCGATAGCGAGGCTTTTCAAGAACAGAGAGAGGAGATCTATGGATGCTGAAGGCTTTCATCACGCAGGTCATGGGAATGAAGAAAGCAGAGGTTGGTGGAGTTTGCTTCAGGTTCTGCTCTCTGGGGTTTAAGGATCTTGGTGGAGACCCCTGAGGATCCCGCAGCTGGTCTGGACCACTAGGTGTGGACTTGAGGAGTCAAAGCTTCAGATAAGAAAGACTTTCTTCCCAAATTTTAAGAATCTCTACGACTTTAAAAGCTAAATGGTTTTGACTATGAATCAGCAACAAAATGCTAAAGGCTAGATGCTAAGCATCATTAGCTAACCTTTAGATTTTTGATGTGAAATGCATTTCAGAAAAGTCAGTTTATTTTAAATATAGATATTTATGCCACGTTCCTAATTGTAAACCACAAACCGCCAACACGAGACGTTTTTGTTTCTCAATAAGCCAAAAGTATGTGGATTCTTTCAAAGTGTGTGTGAGTGTTAGATGATTGATCCCATGATGTTCAGTGGTTCCTCTGGGGTCAAATGATTCACTTCACCAGACCCACCTGTCCCACCACATCCCCTTGACCCCCGAACAAGTACCTGCATTCAAGTCCCACGTCTTATCTTTCCTTCCCAGCCAATCAGAAAACGCAAGACAGTGAATGAGAGGCAGAAAAGGAGGGAAGCGGGATAGAGTGCAGGGAATGTAAACGTGAAAGAGAGGGTGTCTTTGTATGGAACTTGACAGAATATCCATCGTCTTCCCTGATAAAAATCAGCTGAATCTAGCTTTAGTTACAGGATCCAGAGTGCACCTGAAGAGTAGAGTTTCCTATGTAGGTGAGAAAACGTGATCCTCATGAGAAAAGCCAAGGTCTGGGACCAATGCAAACATATACTACCAAGCAAGTACCAGATGGTTTAAAGGTGTTGAGCTTTCGCAAAGGCACAAAGAGATGGACACAAAGACCAAAATTAGACTCAAGATGATAAAGCTGCAAGCGAAAATCGTCATGATTGTCATGGCCACTAGCGACCGTATCGAAATTGTGTTAACCCATCAGGTGAAGTGACACACACAAACCTGGAGCAGTGGGCAGCCTTCAGCTGTGGCACCCAGGGAGCATGTGGTGGTCAGTTTCTTGCCCAAGGACACTGAGTTGCACAACGAGTTGGAAGGGGATTCGAACTCACAACCTCGTGGAAATTGTGCTCTCCAACAAGTTCATGTTTATTTATATAGAGCTTTGTTATGGGCCCTTAAGACATGGTGTCCGTGTCTTGCCCAAGATGTAGAGCCCACTAGACTGGGAATTCGAACTGGCAACCTTGTGGACAAAAGTTCAATTCCTCTATCACTGGACCACAACTGACCAACTAATGTTGGGGAAAAGCCTTTTCACATCAATACGATGGACAGTACTAAGTGAGGTAATTTGTCAATAGGGATGGTATCGAAATTGTGCTCTCCAACAAGTGAAGTTACTCACTCACAGTGAAGTGACACACACACAAACCTGGAGCAGTGGGAAGCCTTAAGCCATGGTGTCCATGTGTTGGCCAAGAAACTTGGGTCTTGCCCAAGGGCACTCAGATGTAGAACCCACTGGACTCGGAATCAATCCTGCAACCTCTTGAACACTAATTTCGTACCACTGGACCCCAACTGCTCATAAATTAAAGAAGTTGAGGATAGAGTGAGTTAAAGTCTCAGGCTGGATTAGGCTGATGAATGTCACTGACTTAAAAGCCTTTGGTTCTTGACCTCACCCAATCCCTGTGTCCTGTCAGTCTGCATCAGCCGGTTAAGAGAAGAGGCATAAGAGGCCAGAAGAGACCGGCGGACAGGAAACAAGCCAGGGAACTTTTGTAAATCCTCCACCCTTTTCCTGCTGACATTCTACAACAGGTTCGGTTTAAAGATCACTTAACCTGCCAGAACTGCCCCGGTTATGACTGCTGACAAAGTAACAATCATTTGGTCTGATGCCGAGTGATGTGGTTTAGTGGAGAGGACTGGCTTGGCTCATTGAAAGACTTTCTGAAGCTTGACACTGAAGAATTCCAGTCATAAACCAACCGCGCCATTGACAAATTTACCGCGTTCATGAAGTCAACATTGACAGAGTCAAGATTCCTGATGGCTCTGCAGGAATCTCGCAATCAACTGAACGAAGGCACGAGTGAAGAGCCTCCGGTTATCAGGAGGTAATCGTACTGGAGATGACTTGCTCAAGAAACAAACTCCGGACTCTTGTTTTGCAGCTTCGAACATCTGGAGCTGCTGAAGTGGCCAGAGGATCTGCTTGGACCTTGGCTGCAATTTTTGTTACTCTAAAAGAAAAACAACCCAGCACAAATTCGTTAAGCCATAATGTTGACTTTGCTGAAACACTAAGCCGAGTAATTAGAAGTCGATTGGATATCGTTCGCAGTGCAGCCCATTTGGAAAGAGTCGGAACGATCTGAAGTCATTTGTTTTTGTAGTTCCACTAATGGTCTTCAGTTGCAGTTGTGAACTGAGTGATGTAATAAGAACCAGTATAGTTGGGTTTTCTGTGTGAATCAGAGCAGTTAAAGCTCACGTAATTGGGTAAATCTTAATACGGCGACTTTCAATTGGACGCATGTAACCCGACTCAGTCTTTTGAGAGCATTGGCTACGGTCGTGCGATTTTTATAGAAACAAGGAACGATTTACAGCCCAACTAGCTATAAAGCTAAAGTTTGTATTGGCCGGCAATTGGCGTTGTGCATTTCCTCAGTTCCTAATTCACACCAGAGGATGCCAGCAGTGACTTTTATACGTCCTTAGATATGTACGCATAATTTGTTGTCGAAAACTTGTCAGATCGATTGAGCGGGGTGATGCGTTGAAGCCACATGACTCTTGCAGCGCTGAATAAGTCTCACGGAGCCGTACATTAATGATGCAAAAGCAGCAAAGAGCGTGTAATATCCGTTTCAAGGGTGTTGCTGTACCAGAGGTACAGCCAATTTTGCAATCCCTTGGGATTTCGGTCTTCGGTTTTTGCAATAAATCTCACGGATGTGCAGCCTGTTGTAGCGAGTGCAACTCTAGCATGTAGGGACACTAATAATCCATCTTCCAGCCAGCTATATATCACCTTTAGTAAGTTTAATAGACCTGCAACTTAACACCCCTCTGTCCCCTAATTAGGATGAAATGCTCCCACCCTTACCTGAGACATTAATTATGGCCAGAAGACCTTCATTACACCACAAACGGGGGCACAGTGTCACAACCCGAGTCGGTAAAAGCATGGCAGGACCACTAAAGCAGGGCACAAACCCTGTAGTCTGGATTGGGAGGGGGTGTGTAATTTATGAAGTAAGCATGGCGCCCCATTTTTCTCCCGCGCTGGCCTCCTCTCAATCCCTGCTGCTTTATATGCTGGTGAAGAAGGTCGGGGCCAATGGCTCTTCACCGTGGGAAAGAGAGTGTGTGTGTGTGTGTGTGTGTGTGTGTGTGTGTGCTGGGTAAGGTAGCAAATACCTTAGCCTTTGACTTTTTTGTAACCCAACTTTAGCTTGTCAATTAAATCCAAATTGGTTTGTTGTCATGGTCCGTCTCAAGCTTCACCACCATGGACTTGCAGTGACCAGCTGAAAAAAAGTTAGCAAGTATTGCGCTGGACAGACGAGAATGGACTGAATGGTAAGGAATGAGTAATTGTGTAAATTTAAAGCACAGTTTGGTTGATTAAGCAGTTGCTACTGGAACATTAGCGTGTAGCAATCGGCTTTGTTAGCGTAGCACAGTGGCTGCGTGTATAAGTACGTCAGGAACCGAAGGGATAATTTAGCATGTGGTTCTGTGTGAAGTCATGTTATCTTTTAGCATGACTGCTGCTCGTTGTGGGATTAGTAGATTCACTTTTACGCTAAACATCTCTTCAGCGCATGTGGGAGCGGCTCGGTGTCGACTTCTGGGGAAACATCCAAAACGGTGATGGATGAGAATTTTTCAGACACGTATTTGTTCTTTTGTTTTCATTTCTGTCTTTTTTCTCAAATGACTTGTGCCCCGCCCCCCCTCCTTCTTGCTCTACCCCCATCTTTCTTTCTCTCTTCTCTGTACCTCTTTCTCTCTCTCTCTCTCTCTCTCTCTTTCTTTCTCTTTTCTCTGTGCCTCTCTCTCTGCCCCCATCTATCTTTCTCTCTCTCTTCTCTGAGCCACTCTCTCTCTCTCTCTCTCTCTCTCTCTCTCTCTGTCTCAATGTTTCTCCCCTCCCTCTCTTTTTGTCCCTCTCTTTCTCTCTCTCTCTCTCTCTCTCTTTCTCTCTGTTTCTCACCACTACAGACGAGACAGTATTTGTTCAAGAAATGATGAACGTGTTCACTGTGGATATCCAGTGTTTCTCATCACTCCTCCGTTTCCCTGAACTCATGGAACCTTTTGCGCAATTAAGTCTGGATCCAGCGTTATCTGGACAGAAGCCATTGATCACACGACTCTAATCAATAATCCTGTAATACAACGTCGTTATCAATCCCAAACATCACGAGATAATAAACTAATGACACCAGAAAAGAAACCACACACGGGCGACTCTTTCTGTGTGATGGCGTGGGGGGGGGGGGGTCAGAAGCAATATAAATCAATAAAAATCGATTTATGCCCAGCAATGTCCTCCATTTTTGTCCAGCAATTTCCCTTCCACTGTATAATTGTAGACAAATTGCTTCACTTGCTCCTCTTTTTGTAAGTCGCTTTGGATAAAAGCGTCTGCCAAAGGACTGTAAAGTAAAGTAAAGTAAATTATAATGCACGCGAGCCACATCTGTTTAGCCAAAAACAGCCGAGTAAAGTCTCTTTATAAGAGGCTGAAGAGAATTTGGTGTTTGAAATCTGTCGCTTGACAAAAAAAAACCCATTTCAAAGAATTGCTAAAATATAGCACGTTGTGTCTGTCTTTATATGACTGAATTTATTTAGATTTCAAATGTGTATGTCTGCGATTTTTAAAGTAAACACATGTATCGTATTTACGCAAATATAAGCACCCCTTTTTTTTTAGAATTTGACACTCAAAAACTAGCTCGGTGCTTATAATCGCCAATTTCAAATATGCACATACATATAAGTGGCCATGTCTCCGTATTTCAAAGCAGGAACAATCACAAATAAACAGAGACATGTCCAGAAACACATGTAGTGGCGCATGTGCGTCTATATAATATTAAACAATGGTCACAAGTTAGGTTTGTTTTAAATAATAATTAACTATATAATTATTAACCAGAAATGTAAAAAGCTTTTTTTTTTTGGAATTTTAATTTGGTGCCAGGAAAATCAGGGGGGTGCTTATATTCGCATAAATAGGGTATTTACATGATAGGATACGATGAGGATGATGATTTGATAGGTGTCTCTCACATTGTCCCACAGCAATATTAAAATGGTGTAGATTATAGTACAGTGCTTTATAATAATAATAATGTATAATATTTAGTGTCCATTCACTTAACATATTTACTTTTAAGAGCCGACAAGTTATTTGACAAAAAAAATCAGTACCTGAAACCAACCATTTGTGAGGATATTATCAAACTCTATGGATGAATGAACTTTATTGATCCCGCGGTGGGGAAATTCAATTCAACAGCCACTAGTAGCAATGACCAAATAAAGGGAAAACAGTGAACATAAGAAAGAAAGAAAGAAAAATATATTTTCTTTAACCATAAAGAAATGGTTATTCTTTATAAATATTTTACGCCTATCACAGGTACGTGAAAGTGAAGCCAGTGCGTTTGTCAATATGGCCACCGGGGGCAGTGTGGAAAGTGTTCTCCGTGTTCCGCATTACACTGTGTTTTGTCGAGGTTTGTTTGGACTTCTGCCACTAGCTTCATGTGGGGGCGGGCCTTACTCTGATTGGCTACCTCTACACAGAAAGGGTTTCAGTTCTTTTATGGAAATTATCTCCTTATTATGACTTACTTGTGTCATTATTAAAGTCATAACTTTGAGATACCAAGTCATAACTATGAGATACCAAGTCATAACTATGAGATACCAAGTCATAACTTTGAGATACTAAGTCATAACTTTGAGATACTAAGTCATAACTATAGACCTAAAGGCCTGTGATGTCACACCGTATTTAGACGCATTGATTGGACACTGTATTTTATTTATAATAATAATAATAATAATAATAATAATAATAATAATAATAAAAAAGCAATATATAATATTTATTATATATATATATATGTATAAATAATAAAAATAGATTATAGTGTGACCAGCTTCACCATTGAATCTTTAAACAATGCTCTAATTTTCTTAAATGTTGAATTCTGGATTTTTATAAGTTGTCAGTTGCAATTGCTGAGAAATGCTTTCGAATGTTCACACTGAAATGTTTTAACGATATTCTAATGTCCGGTAAAGAATTCCTAAATACACACACACAATATGAAATGAATCTTGAGGTATTCTGGATTTACAGTTCATCACAACATTCCGATCGGCCGTGTTTGGAACGATAACAAGACGGCAATACGTACAATCTGGAACTTTAATATTGCGAACGCATTAGCTTGCAAAACTGCCAGACATTTCCTTCCAATCCTTTTACAGTTTCATCAGAGCAGTTTGAGTTACAGCGCGTCGTAGTGACGGATGGAGCTTTAACAAAAGATTTACCCAGCCAATGAACAACAGACGTGACGGTTTCTGGACAGTCTCAGACTCCGAGCTTCTCGCCAGCTTGTGAAGCGAGTACGAGATTCTCTCTGGAACCAATCACAGCCAGTGTATCAGGTCAGAGTTTATCAGCTCCACAGCCACTGGACAGGCCGACAGATTACACCGTGTGCCGCTTTAATATGGAATCTGATGTAAAGAAACGAACAAAAATGCTTCACACTCACTTGTGTTTCTTTGTTTTTCGTTTGCAATGTTCACTTTTTCATTTGAAGATTTCATTTTTTTTTTCCCGTTTGGACTTCCGGCACTAGCTTCATGTGGGGGCGGGCCTTACTCTGATTGGCTAACTCTACACAGAAAGGGTTTCAGTTTTAGTTTCTTCATGAGATACTAAGTCATAATTATGAGAAACTAAGTCATAATTATGAGACACTAAGTCATAGTTATGAGATACTAAATCATAACTATGAAATACTATGTCATAATTATGAGATACTAAGTCATGACTATGAGATACTAATTTATACATAACTTTGAGATACTAATATATAATTATGAGACACTAAGTCATAACTAGGAGATACTAAGTCATAATAATGAGATACTAAGTCATAATTATGAGATACTAAGTCATGACTATGAGATACTAATTTATACAAAGTTAAAACTATGAGATATTAAGTCATAATTATAAGATACTACTTGATAACTATGACATACTAATATATAATTATGAGATACTAAGTCATAACTATGAGATACTAAGTCATAACTATGAGACACTAAGTCATAACTTTGACATACTAAGTCATTATAATGAGACACTAAGTCATAATAATGAGACACTAAGTCATAATTATGAGATACTAAGTCATAATTGGGAGACACTAAGTCATAATAATGAGATACTAAGTCATAATAATGAGATACTAAGTCATAACTATAAGTCAAGTCAAGTCAAGTCAAAGTTTATTTATATAGCACGATTTAAAAACCACCACAGTGGACCAAAGTGCTTCACAAGAAGGCGGAAGAAGAGGTAGAAGAGAGGCAGATAAGATAAAGAATAAGAAAGTAAAACAATAAAGATAGTAAGGTAAAGGGAGGAAGGCAGAAAAAAGAAACAGAGCGCTTAAGCGGCAGTGCATAGAGGGACAGTACTTATAGTGGCATTTCGAAGGCCTGGGAGAACAGGTGAGTTTTGAGTCTTGATTTGAATGTTAAGATGGACGGGGCAGCTTTTATGTGAGGAGGAAGAGTATTCCAAAGTTTCGGGCCGACCACAGTGAATGAGCGATCACCCCGACATTTAAGTCGAGTCCTGGGGATTTTGAGGATCCCTTGGTCGTTTGAGCGCAGGGTTCGTGATGAGGATTGCGGAGATAAAAGTTCAGTCAGATAGAGAGGTGCTTGGTCATTGAGTGCCTTAAAGACAAAAAGTAGGATTTTGAAGTCAATCCGGTATTTGATGGGTAGCCAGTGTAAGGAGCGTAGAATAGGGGTGATGTGATCGTATTTGCGTTTGCCCGTCAGGAGTTTAGCGGCAGCGTTTTGGACAAGCTGAAGGCGTCCGAGTGTTGACTGAGTGATGACGGCGTAGAGTGAGTTACAGTAGTCTAAGCGTGTCGTGATGAAGGCATGGATTGCTATTTCCAGACAGTTTGGTGGTAGGAAAGACTTGGTCTTCGCTAGAAGTCTGAGGTGGAAAAAGCAGGTTTTGATCACTGAGTTGACTTGTTTGTCAAACCTGAGATGGCTGTCGAATAGGACTCCCAAGTTTCGAGCGCAGTTTGTCACAGAGGGCGATAGGTAGGAGGGAGCTAAGTTGCACACAGTTCTTTCGCTTGGGGTGAAGACCAGGACCTCAGTCTTGTCTTCATTGAGGCTCAGGAAGTTGCTGGCCAGCCACAGTTTTACCTCTGCTAGGCACTCCAGTAACGGCTGCAGATAGTTACTGTCGGTGCGAGAGAAGGGCAGGTAGATCTGCGTGTCATCCGCAAAGAAGTGATAAGCAACGCCGAATTTTGTGAGGATGGAAGCAAGAGGCAGGAGATAGATTGAAAAAAGGGCTGGTCCGAGGATTGACCCCTGGGGAACGCCGCAACTATAAGACACTAAGCCATAACTTTGAGATACTAAGTCATTATAATGAGACACTAAGTCATAATTATGAGATACTAAGTCAAAATTAGGAGACACTAAGTCATAATAATGAGATACTAAGTCATAATAATGAGATACTACGTCATAACTATGAGATACTAAGTTATAGTTATAAAAGTAATAACTATATCATATTTATAAGTCTCATAATTATGACTTTGACACTTGTCATGAACGAATGAGCAGCAGCACAGCAGGAAATGTAGGGAATTTATTTATTGATATTTAGGGATATTATTCTATATTTAGGGACTTTATTAATAGAAAAACAATTTTCTATTATTCTATTTCTAACAATTTAGGACTGTTTAATTCAATTTGTACACTTAGAGTGAAACTTGACTTTATATGAGATTAAAGAAATGTGCTTATAATTTACATTTAACTATTTTATTTGACTTGGTGATTTTATAGTGCTATCCAGTACTAACTATAATTAGTACGCTATTGTTAAAATAAGTCTTTCTAAAACTCCGCTGATAATTTGAATCTCTGTGGTTGGTCCGTACCTGAGTCAGGTGGAGTGGAATCCACAGCCGTCAGAATCAGACACGATCCAGACGCCCCGAATCTGATCCACACGGTCCCGAGACCCTCCTTTACAACAATTACACCCGCCATATCACTCACAGAGATAAAAGCCTGATTACACGGAGATCTTTCACCTCCGCCGCTCTAAATCAGCTCCAGTCGTCTTCTCTATTGAAACCAGAGCTTACACACACTCACAACCGCTCAAATACCAATAGATTTGTGCACCGATTACGTAAAAGAGTAGAAAGTAGAAGTCAAAAATAGTGATTGAAGGATCGATACTGAAAAATCTGAAACGATACAATACTCTGACCCAAAAGTACCGATACTATCCGCGTTTTCGTATCTCTCACATGATAAAAATTGTCAGATGGCGAGTGGAGAATCTTCGCTTAGATTCGTTTAAATCGTAAAAAGTTTTGTCTAGAAGATTTGTCTAAGGAAGAAGTTTATCAGCTTAGGATAATAATAATATTAGAAATGTATGTAAGAATTAATCCTAGTGATTTTGGTGATCACGTTTGCACTTGTATTTACAGTAGATGTCTATGCGCTGATCAAAAATGACATTTCATTAAATCCCAAATCTAAATCAGTTTATATGTAAATACTGCTGTTCAACTCTGGTTCATTAAATGATTAAACAGATCCCTACCACAATATACCAACAGGAAATTAATACATGTTTGAGAAGTAAGCTTATTAATTTCAAAGACTTGATAAATTATACAAATACAAAACATGTTTCTTAATGTATAGTATTTTTTAAGCACCAGAATGAAGCTGAGGACCAACAATCTAATAAAATAAAATATTGTACTGTTTTACTTTTACACACATTTTTGGTTTGTAATAGAGAGCTCCTACCAAACTCATTTTGTTGTAATTTAATATTTTGAAAAGCTTTTAAGTTGAGTATTTTATTTCTCCCTCTGGACAATATAAAAGAGAATGCAGTTTTATTTATTGTTGCACTTTCTTGTCTTGAGATTCCTCATTCAGACACTTTTTCATGTTCCAGTCTTATGTGTTTTTTTCTTAATGAAAAAAGCAAAAAAAAAAAACGAAACATTGTTGCAGTTTTTCCCCACGGTATCGAAAATAGTATAGAGTATTGCTACTTGTCTCAGTATCGTATCAAAGTTGCTATTTCTAGTATTGTGACCACACTAAGTGTGTTTGTCAATATGGCCACTAGGGGCAGTATAAAAATTGCGCAAAATGGCGTGATTTTCAAAAATGTCTCTTGACAGTTTCCAGCATTAAACATTCGCCACCGTCCATACCCGATTCAAACCGTCTCCTCGTTCACCGGCCAAACCGTTGTCCCAAAACGCGAGATGTTTTTGGACCACTTTCGGGAGCAAACAAACGTAAAAAGTGGCTGCAAGCCGAGTGGCATGACATGACTAGACAAAGCAGTCCGCGAAAGAACAATCGCTCCATCTTCCTCAAATACCCCTATTCTGTTCTCCACCACTACAAAGGCTTTTCCCAGGAGGCTTTTGCTTTCTCGTGCGAGAAGAATCGGCTCAAGAGCTTCTCTGTGCTGGAGAGAAAGCAACAGCCAAGACAAACGACAGCCTGCACTCGTTCTCGACACACTGTTTCTTTCCTTTCTTCTGGCTGTTTTGAAGATGGCCAGATAGGGCGAAGAAAGGAAAACGCGGGTAGAGGCCAAAGAGGGAAATTAGCGAGGTGATGAAGATAGAGCAGGAGAGCGGGACATCACTGACTAATGTGATTTATCTCTATAATAAGAGTTTCGCTCAGACATGCTGGTAATTACACGAGCCGTGAGGCTGTAAACACACTCGGCACGCCACCTCCGGTTCAACGTCTCTCGGGGTCCGGACCTGCGGAGAAACCCTGGGCCAATCCCCAGAGGAAGCGTAATAGTTGGCGTGTGGTTTGTGCCAAACAAAGTCTAATTACCCACATTGGATCTGTTGTGTCCTCAAGCATGAAACGGGTCTCGGAAGACGTTCAAAACGCTTTGTGAAGTTCAACACGAGCAGGTTATTCGCTTTAAGTTTGTGTACACGAACTTGAAATTCAATTCGCCGCTACTGTGCACGCAAACACCTGTAGTCAAGCTCGTTAGCGAATGGCTTAACACATTTCACGTTACTGAATTTCAGTTCGGTTTGTCCCATGACAAATTTTGCATTGCTCATGCTCGAAAAATGGATCGTTTTGGACATCTTAATATTGCCAAATTGCGATTGATACCCGTGTGCGACTGTTGTGAAGCTTGTGCGCTCAACAGTCTATGATTTAAATCGTATCTACCTGATCAGAAATACTTTGTAACATCTGGTCTGTTCACATCATCATGTTTTGACACAGGGAGCACCACAAGGCTCAGTGCTTGGACCGTTACTGTTTCACGAGACCCTTTGAAAACCGTGTTTGTTATTACAGAAATATCAATGTTTAGGACGATGAAGTACAAAACTTGTTTTTTATTTCACCCCATCTTTGTTTCAAATTGTCACTTTTGTGATATTCTCATCCTATTCACACATTTTCGGCCCCTTTTTGGAATAAACAAAGCAGTATTATTGCGATTATTACTATTACTATTTATAATTAGTTACGGCGAATTATTTTGCAGCATATGACCCAATGTATACAGCAACAGGAGTCCAGTTTCTTTTCTTCACAACACGTTGACGTGCAGCACAACTGCTTCATTTCGAAAATTCGAAATTGCGTTCAGGTAGTTTGTTTTGATCCGGAACGTACGAGGGTCTACCGTATTTTACTATCACAATCTAATAGACCAATGTTACGTTAGAACCAACCATAATTTCTACTTAGGCAACGAAACGGAGCAGATTTGTCAAAAAATCTCCAAAGGTTTATTTTCTCTTGACGTGTCTTGATTGAAGCCACACCAAGATTACGACTGAGGCTCAAATTGTACATGCCTTTATTGTGTGTGTGTGTGTGTGTGTGTGTGTGTGTTTCCTATATTCATTTAAAAAAAAGGCTTGACGTACAGCTGTTCACATCATTAAGAATGGGAGTGATATCCCACTCGAAGAACGGCCTCGCGCCAGACGTCTTGGCTTCGCTGTTGAATGTCTTGGCTTCGGTTCCGCCACACAAGACGATGTGTGATTTCAAACTGTACACCAATAGAAAGCCATTTGCATCAAGCCGTGATTGACACGTCATGGCACGGCATCAGAGACCCTTCGCGAGACGGCAACAGAAAACCGCTGTGGTTTTTATGACCCCACTGATTAATCCCAAATTTAGCCGTGATATGACGACAACCAAAATAAGATAAGCCTTTGACTGATATCAGACCAATCAGAGGGGTCAGCTAGTGGCCATCCCAGACAAGTTTATCGGAGGCGAAATGCTGGACCGATCTACACTGACACAATTTCCTGACGCGGCTCATTTGTGGTACTAGTTTGCCGATGTGTCAAGTAACAAAGTATTATCACTCAATAGAGTACTCAAGTATCACCCGAACTTTACTCGAGTAGAATGTCGGGTTACTTTTACTTGAGTAATTATTTCCCCCGCCTACTTTCACTTTCCTTGAGTAATTATTTTTACACCTACTTTTTACTTCTTACTTTTTTGTGCAAATATCCGTACTTCCTACTTCTACTTTTTAAAAATTAGCCGCGTCATTCCAGTTTCATTTTGGTTAGTTTTTTTTTTTTCCGTGGCGTCATTGAATCTAAAAACCATCCTGATAAATTGCGCCATCCGGTATTCCTATTGGTTTGTGTTCGCATCGCACTTTGTTGCGTGACGTAATTACCGAACTGCAAAAAATGTCTGCAAAAAAATGAAGAAGATATTATTAACTATAAACATGTAGCTGGAGAAACATTTCAGCAAGTATCTTAGTGAGACTCATATTTAGGACATGATTTCACACTACTCATTTATTTAAAATGTATTTGAAAATGTATTATTTAGTTACAAGCATTTAGAGATTTTATTTTATTATATTACAGAAGTACATTTCCCACCATTGAAGCAGAATAAAGCAATAAAGTAGCGCACATATATGGTTCTTTAACATGTTTGCATTGTAATAAAATGCATACATTTTCAACATTTTAATATAAAACATAGTCCTATAATGGCATTTTTTCCTTCCAATATTTTTTTACATCAAGTAGTTTTTCCAGTACTACTAACAGTTATTTTATGTGAGTATAAAGTTGAGTTGATACTTTTACTTCCACAGAAGCATCGTTTTAACTCCAGTATTTCCACTTCTACTCAAGTAACGAATGCGACTACTTTTGACAGCCCTACTGGTTTGTAAAACCCATCCCAGTGCGTCTTATCCCGTACCATTGTTCTGGTTGCACACATGCAGGCGTTTCAACAGTGACATGCAGTTGTTCAACCACAATCCATCTGGGACTCACACATCGTACGCAGAGCGTTCCAAAACATTCGTGCGGCTTGATGTTTTGGTTGGTGATCAGAAGCGTGGAGGGAATCCGACAGAGACCGGCCCCGCCCCACTGATGACAGGAAGTGAACGGGTGGAGCCTTGGGCTCGAGGGAGACCAGCAGAACATCAAAACACACCCAGCGTTACCCATGATGCATGTCAGCGCCTTTCAATCTTGACTGTTCTTTTATTCTCTAAGTGACAATCGAGTGTCACAAGAGTGTATAGTTCAGTGGTTCTGCGGTGGGGAGTTGGACTTGAATCCCAGTCTGACTGGTTTTATAAATGAATGTCCATGGGCAAGATATTGACTCACAACACCACTGTGTTAAGAAGACGAAGAGGAAGAAGTATATGAAGAAGTAGAAGTAGATGGAGAAGTAGATGAAGAAGAAAAAGTAGTTGAAGAAGAGGTAGAAGTAGTAGAAGAAGAAGTAGATGAAGAAAAAGATGAAGTAGAAGTAGACAAAGAAAAAGAAGTAGAAGGAGAAAATAAAAAAAACTCAACAATATGTATATATATATATATATATTTATTAGTTTTTTATAATTATTTTAATGTCTTTATTCAGAATTTTTTTGCAATTGTTTTTTTTATTTTTTCATCAATTACATTTTTTTTCCACATTTCATTTATTTTTTTGTTATAATATTTTTTACATTCCCATATAATTCATTGCCTTAAAATTAAATATCACACGGTAATATCACCATCTGCAGGATGCTGAAGGTACTGGATGCTGTTTATCAGCTAAATCACGTCAATTAGCGGTTGATAATTCACTTTTTTGCACATTTGAGTTTGACTGAGACGGACTTTTTGTTCTTTATCTGTTTTGCTCTGCCATTTTGAAACATTGAGGTGTTGGATTTCCTTTCTATAACAGGAAATAAAGCCTCGTAAATAAAGAGTTTCTTGTCTTTCCATGTTTCCTGGTGTATTTTGAGCCTACATTCAGAACGAGAAGCATGTTCCTCTCTCTGTTTCCAGGCCATTCATTTTGAGGGACACTGATGGTCGATCCCGATCTTGTTCGGTTGGACAAAGCTTGGTTTGGAGGAGTTCATCTGGGATTTGATTGGCGGCCTAGCGGACAGGAGCGTTCTTTCTCTTCCGATGAGCCGGTAGACGTTCCCTAAAGACGGAGCGTGCGTTTAATTCCTGCCATTCGTCCATGTAGGCTAATCAGATTCCAGCTTGTTGTTGAACTTCGGGTCCATTTCCTTCCAGATGGCTTTCATTGGAAAAGAAAGGAAGAAAGCACTGGGCAGATTTAAAGAGTTGGGTTAATTGCGATGTTTTTTTTTCTCCAGCCGTATCGTTTTACACCAGAGAAACAATTGGTTGGATTTGAAATAGTGAGACAGTCAGTCCTTTAATGCAAGAGACAAATCTGTTCTTCTCAAGACGTCTCCATTTTCTCCTTTCCTTCACTTCTCCGGCCTTTGTCTCTCGGTGTTGTGCTCGTGAACCTTAAATGCAGAACACACAGTGGTACTTGAGTAAATGGAATTTGCCACATTAAGTATTTTCAGGCTACTTTGTACTTGTACTGAGTATCAAAAATATAAGCAACATTTACTTGACTACATTTGTGATTGAGTTGTCATGATCTACGCTGGCGGAGATACTTTTATATTGGACTCTTTCGGGACTTTTGTGTTGAAATGCTTCCTGCACTGTTTGACTCATCCTGTTTTGTTTTGGTTTTGCTTTAATTAACCATTGTGATCTGTCTCAGCTGCTTTGATTTCTGTTAAGTTCTGGCACCTGTTCTCTAATTTGTCTCGTTATTGCCTCACTATTTAAACCCTGGGTTTTCTAGAGTTTGTCACACCTTGTCCAGTAAATCTTGAGCGAGACATAGCGGTTTTGTTTTGTTTGCCATCCGTGTCTGCAAATCTTGTTAATAGTGTTTGATCCCTCGCCATCGTTTTTTGTTATGTTTTTTTTTTTTTTTAAAGCATCTTCTTAGCTCCGTTTCTCCCGACAAACCCTGACGTGAGTATCTGTATTTTTGCTCCACTACATTTGAATGGACACTTACTCGCTACTTTGTGATAAAGTTGTATTTCTTTTTCTACCATGGTTAATTTCATGGGCGGACGAGGTGATATCGCCATCTGATTTTTCTTTTTTTTTACATTTTAATAAAATTTTATTTAACTATGATTTATTTAATATTGCCATCTGCAGGATGCTGAAGGTACTGGATGCTGTTTATCAGCTAAATCACCTGAATTCGTGGCTGCACTTTTTTGCACTTTTGAGTTTGACTGAGACGGACTTTTAGTTCTCTATTTTGTTCTGCCATTTAGAAACATTGAGGTGTTACATTTCATTTCTAAATTGGAACACAAAACCTCGTGAAGTTTCTTGTTTTTCGCATTTCTTGGTGTTTTTTGAGCCTAAATTTAGTACGAGTAAAGTACCTTTGTTCCTCAAAACAAAGTAAAGTATCAAAGTTCCTTTGAAATTGGATACTTTATGACTTTTACTCAAGTCTTTTTGGAATTGGTGAGTTGTTGGGTTAATTACAATGTTTTTTTTTTGTTTTTTCCAGCCATATCGTTTTACACCACAAAAACAATTGGTTGGATTTGAATAGTGAAGACAATCAGTCCTCCAGAAGAGACAAATCTGTTCTTCCCAAGACCATTTCCTCCTTTCTTCCATTCTCAATTTCTCCCGCCTTTATCTCTTGTGTTGCGCTCGTGAACGTTAAATGCAGAACACACCGTGGTACTTTGCCACTATACTTAAGTATTTTTGGCTACTTTGTACTTGTACCGATTATCAAAGATATAAGCAACTTTTATTCGCTACTTGACTACATTTGTGACAGTCAGTCCTTTAATGGAAGAGACAAATCTGTTCTTCTCAAGACGTCATCCCTCCCTCCTTTCTTCCATTCCTTCATTTCTCCGGCCTTTATCTGGTGAGTAAAGTTGTTTTGGTGGCAGACAGACTCAGGTGTTAGATGTTTCTGAGGACTTTGGAAGCCCGTGTGTTTTTAGAGAGCCGGAGGAGGGCGAGATTTCAGGCCGAAGCAAAATATATTGCAATGAAGCGAGAAAGCAAGACGGAGGAGAGCACGTCTGTGAATAAGACACATGCCCAGAGAGCACGACACACTTCAGCCGCTCACACACCACAGAGTCACGCCACGGGAGATTACAGCAATATTTTACCCCGCCACGCCATTTCCCTTCATTTTTAATGG
Source organism: Paedocypris micromegethes (assembly GCA_028031935.1). NCBI lineage: Eukaryota > Metazoa > Chordata > Actinopteri > Cypriniformes > Paedocypris > Paedocypris micromegethes. The sequence goes on from CM051497.1 coordinate 9,189,567, forward strand.
CTTTATTTTCATGCTTTTTGAACGGTGATTTAAAGAGCTTTTCCAACGCTTCAGAAACCAGCAACATACAAATATTTCAGGGTCATGTGCTGCTTTAATCTGCATTTTTAGGGACATCTTTTTAAAAGACAAAATATTTTTATTTTGCACAATTTTAAAATCCAGTTTTATAAATGTCATATATATATATATATATATATAATATATATATATATATATATAACATTTTAAAGATTTTATTCAGTTTTTACTATTGGTTTTTAATTTTTTTATCAATTATTATAATTTATGTATAGATAAGTTTATTTTTTTTATTTAATTTTAATATTATATATGTTCATATATATATATTTTTGTAATTAATATTTTAATGATGTTATTCAGATTTGTTTTTACTATTGGTTTTTCATTTTTTCATCAAACATTTTTTCTACATTCATTTACTTTTTTTGTTTTAATTATTCATTTTTTTTGTTTTTGTTTTTTTAATCTTTGCTAAAGTAATATACATATACATACATGCACTGTAAAATATGTGATGTGCTATTTACGTTAATAAACGTTTGGTAACATTACACAAATTATATTTTTAATAATGATATTATTATTAAAATTATCGAGCTTATTATTTAACTGATTTATTATTATGATGTATTATTAAAATTATGATGATTATTAAATGCTTCCGTGTGGCAATGACAGACTTATAAGTAGCATAATTTCTTGAAAATAATAAATGATTTAAAATTACTATTTAGATTGTTTTGGCCAATAAACGTGCACTTTCTGCTCTCCAGCGTTGACTGCATCTGCACTAATGTTGTCGTGTGTGTAGAGGAGTTTTCTGGGGCAGACGCTCTCCGTCAGAAGCTGCAGATCTCAGAGGAAGCGACCTTGAGCTTTCACGTCTCTTCTGCAGCTTCATTCTGTCTCTTTGATTCATCTGCTGTGATATCCACAGCTCGGCCCGCAGCCGTTCTCTCCTTCACCTCATCCAGAAACGCCGCATTTCTGATCTGAGAGTCACGTGTTGATTCATAGACTTTGTGTATCGATCGTCTGTTAATCAGAGGTCAGAGGTCGGATTCGTCTGGTGCTCGTCAGAAGTAAACCAGTCTAGTCCAACAGGAACCATCGCGAGGAACTAGACTCGGTTCACGCACTTTTACCGCATCGTAAAACGTACGTCCACTTGGCATCAAATTTAATTGGAGGCGTTCAATGCGAGTTAAGTTCAAATGTGTCTGAAAGTTACGTTTACGGTTCATATTTCTGTAGATGAGTCCTATAACATAATTTTTTTTAATCCCACGCTCCATTTCCCGCCTCGTTTGTTTCCCGCACCCGGTTCGAAAAAGTTGCTTACTGTATATACGTGAAATTGAGTACAAGTACAAAGTAGACATAAAATACTCAAGTAACAAAGTCCATGTGATCGTTTAGTGGACGTACATGCTAAGTTCTCGAGAGCGTCACGTATGTCACATGGAATGTCATATACTTAAATATAACCGCATTACAAACATGGGACAGTGAAAGAAACACTTTGTTAAACTCTTTGTTATATAGTACAATCAGAGGTGTACCTGACAACCAGAGTAAAAGTGGGGATAACTTACTGTAAAAAATACAGTACTGCAGTACAAGTCACCACTTCCAAGAAGACTTGAGTAAAGTGTCCAATTGTTTAAATTCAACACCAAGAAATGGGAAAAACAGGAAACTAGGTTCTATTTCCTAACATAGAAATGAAACCTCAATGTTTCAAAATGGCAGAAGAAAATAGATCAAAAAGAACAAAAAGTCAGTCTCAGTCAAACTCAAATGTAAAAAAAAACTGGAGGGAATTGATTTAGCAAATAAAAAGCATCCAGTACCTCCAGCATCCTGCAGATGGCGAAATCACCTCATCCACCCGAGAAACGAACCTTGGTAGAAAAATATACCAAATTGTCGCACAATCACAATGTAGCGAGTAACGGTAAGTGTCCATTCAAATGTAGTGGAGTAAAGATACAGATACTCAATCACTAATGTAGTCAAGTAGAGAGTAAAAGCTGCTTATATACTTGACGTTCAGTACAAGTACAAAGTAGCCAAAAATACTCAAGTAACAAAGTCCATAATGGTCATTTAGGTTCAATATGGTCAAGCTGTGGGGACGTGAAATATTTGCCCTCTTCATTATAAATCTGAGGCGTGACCCCTAGAGGTCAGGGGGGCGTCACACGCGTCATTAGTCTCTCACTTCTCGGGGGTCCGAGCACCTGAGTGTGTCCCGGGCTTGTGCTGCTGATGGATTGGATCGGGGCGTGTGGACGGCTCAAGGCCATTGTTAAGTGCCGCTTACAAATTAAAAGCACAAGCCGAGGTCACAGGTCACTTCCTCTCGGGTGGTTTGACCGCAGACCGTCTGACGCTCGCTAATACGTGGAAGATCAGTAGAAGAAGAAAAAAGGATGGGAATTTCAATTCTTTTAACTAGGGGTGGGCGGTATAGCGGTATTAACGTGAGTTGCGCCACGATATGGATTTTGCAATATCGTGGATACCGTGGCACTTTCATGAATTTACCTTTTATACACGTATATCAACGCTTTAATACATTAAAATACATTTATTTCGTTATAACTTTTAATTACGACACAGATACATTGCTAATCGAATACAGAAAGCGTTGTAAGAAACTGAATTAATCGATCACCCGCGAGGCGCAGAATCGCGCAGGCGCTGTGCCGCTCCGTGTCTGTAAGATGCCGTTTTTTTAGAGCGGATATTTTAGTGTGCGCGAGACCGAGAAAATTCTGCTCATTTTATTTTGGTCAAAGTCTGTTTTGTTGTCCTCGATTGTTAAACTTGGTTTCACGCAACTTTAGATTCAGACGCGCGCGCGAATGAGAGGGAAAGCTTATTTTTGTCTGTGTCACTGTCTCTCTCTCTATCTCTCTCTCTCTCTCTCTCCCTCTTGCACTCTCTTAAAAGATAGACCGCAGGCCATTTAATTTAAATGTTTTTTTTTTTTTAAATAAATGCCTGAACTACTTTTAACAGATACGGTAATAATTATTTAAATTAGTTAAAAATGACAGCTGCTTCTCCAAGATTCCCCTTGCGTTTTTTCCTACCATTTGCCTACCAAATTATTTGGTAGTCTGAGGTTAAGTGTTTTTTGGTGGGGGGTGTTTGATTACTTTGATATGTGAAAGCGAAAGAGATCTCGGTCCACAACCCGCAAATCCGTCAGGTCGTTGTAATAATTATGGGGGAAAACTATGGAATCAGATTAGCGGCAGAAATACAAACAAAAAAGAACGAAAAATGTAATAAAACAAACGTAATTGCGAGCGAAAAATTCAACAAACGTAAATGTGAAGCATTTCGATTGACGATTGCATGAGAGGACAACGTTTCTCAACCCACAAATAACGTTCAATAAAAAAGGGCTTCTATAAATAAAAAAACATTTTTATTCCTAATAAATTAAAGTTTTTCTTCTGATCTCACAAAAAACGAAGAACATTTGTATTAACAAACCATTAGGATGTGAACAGCAAAAGAACTGGGATCACTTCTTGCTGGTTTTCTTACTGGCTCACTTTAAACGCACTGGGTTCGGTTCGTTTAAAACCAGCTATATGTGAAAGCAGCCTTAGACTCACACACACACACACACAGACACACTTGCGTTTATATCATAGTGGGGCCGCACCAATCACTTACATGCTGAATAATACATTCTCTCTCTCTCTCTCTCTCTCTCTCTCTCTCTCTCCTTACTGTAACCCGAAACATCAAAATATTCCCTTTTACTCTAACCGTAACAAAAACTCAGTTATAACCTCTATTTATAACTGAAAAAAATGAAAAAAATTTCAAAAACACACATAAACAGTTACACACACTTGCATTTACACACAGGAGCACACACACACACCCACATACACACAGAAGCATTTACACTCACACACAAACACAGGTGCATACACACTAACACACGTGGATATACACACAAACACACGCACATTTACACACACACAAACACATGTGAATATACACACACACACACTCACACACACACACAGTGGTCTCGTTTTCAGTCGCTAGCCGTTAGCGCAGATCTACCGGCCACAATATGGTCCGTCTGTTCAGATATTAATGATTGTATTGCTGACTGCAAAAAAACAAAGTCAATAAAATATTTGTTCATTTATCGTAATCGCGTTAAAATGGTCAATCGGTTGGGATTTTGATTTTACACTCAGAGAAGCGTTTACACTGAAATGCGGAACCACTGTCAAATGGAGATGAAGTCTGATTGGTTGAGCCGGAGTGTTCCTCGCGCTCCTCGATGCTGCGGATCCTCAGAAACGGGAAAAGAAAGGGATTGACAGAGACTCCATTATTTATGCAGCGTCCCGTTCCTTTCATCACGTATTCTTTTTGCTGGAGTCCTGCAGCGAGGAACCCGGAGAAACACAAGAACCAGACACACACACACACACACACACACACACACACACACGTTCCATTCTGAGCGAAAACCTTCTGAAGTCACGGAAAATGGACGGAATTTAGATGAAAACATTTACAACGAATGAAGATAAGCGCCACAAAAAGAAATGTTACATTAATGTTACATACTTTGTTATAAAGTATGTATCACAAGAAAACACACACACAAACACACATTTAAAATTAAACATGTTTTTAGAAATACTTCAATAATGCTATTTGAACAAACATTTTTTTGTAATTTTTTTAAATCCCTCGATATAATTGTATATCCCTCTTTTATAAAAGTGTATATTTTAATGTATATATATATTTATTATTCTTTATTTTTATTAAAATTAAAAGTAAACAAATAAAATGAACAGTTTATATATACATAAAGTGTTATTTTTTTATATATCTGACGAGACTCGAATCTGGATTACTGATTCACGGTCATCAGGTCAAAGGTCAGGTGTGAGGGTGACCTCTGAGGTCACTGCCTGCAGCAATAACTGTCCACAACACTCAAATCAATCTTTCTGTTGATGATTCTCATGTAAATAATCACAGCAGGAAACACACACACACACACACACACACACACACACACACACACACACTCTCAGTCTCTCTGGATTTCTTCTACTCTTTTACTCTCACATTCTCTTTCTTTCTTTACCTATTTACTTTCTCACTTTCCAATCCCTTTTCTCCTACTATCTATCTTTCTCTCCATATTTCCGTTTATATCTTTTTTATCTCTTTCTTTCTCTTTCCCGTTTCTTTTCTCTTTTTGTCTCCTATTCTATCTTTGTCTCTCTTCATCTTTCAGTATCTCTCACTTTCTCTCTCCCACTCTTTCTCACTTTCTCCTCTATTTTTGTATCTCGTTCTCTGTCTCTTCTCCATCTTTCCTTTGTTTCTCCCTCTATATCCCACTCTATAATCTCTCTCTTTCTCCATCTCTCTCTTTTTTTTGTCTTTCTTTTCCACTCTTTATTTTTCTTTCTTTCACTTTCTCTCTCACTCTCTCTTTAGTCTCTCCCTCTCTCACTTTCTTTTTCTCTCTTTTACTTCATCCTTCTCTCACTCTATCTTTCCTCTGTTTCTCTCACTATCACACTCTACAGTCTCTGAATGTTTCTCTCTCTCTCTGTGTCTCACTTTCACTTTTTTGTCTTTCTCTTACATTTTTTGCATCTTTCTTTCACTCTACTGTATATTCCAGTCTGTATTTTTTTTTCTTTCACTTCATCTCTCTCCCTCCCTCTTTTTCTCTTTCTGCTCGGCCTCTCAATGAGTATAGTCTCATCTTTTACTCACGATTCTCACTCCTTATTGTCTTTATCCTATCCTCCCTTTCTCTCTCTCTCTCTCTCTCTCTCTCTCTCTCTCTCTCTCACACACACACACGACTAATGTCTTTCTCTAGCTTTCTCCTTTTTTCTCTCTCCCTGTTTAATTTCCTTTCTCTCTCTGTCTCTCTCTCCCTCCCTCTCTTTTTCTCTTTCTGCTCGGCCTCTCAATGAGTATAGTCTCTCATCTTTTACTCACAATTCTCACTTATTGTCTTTATCCTATCCTCCCTTTCTCTCTCT
>CM051497.1:9209583-9227443 GCA_028031935.1 Paedocypris micromegethes
TTTTTTTTTTTTTTTTTTCTTTAAACTTCCCGTTATTTTGGCCCGGGCTCGTTCAGTTCTGTGTAGTTCAGATTCCACGTCAAGATTTAAAGCGAAAAGAGCAGTTACTGAAGTGCGCACATGTTCACAGAATCATTATACAATAATATGCGATGTCGTTTTTTGTCACTTTCATTCGACGTCACTCGATTTGCTAAGCATTGTTGTTTTTAACGTTCCTTGTCAGTGCTCACACTTTTTATACGCATATTTCACCATTACATGCTTTTATTACAATTATTATTACACTGATTGTTTTGGTTTGTTTTTTTTTTCTTTTCTTCCAACAGAACTGAACGAGTCTGGGCTCAGTTCTCTTGAGAAAAAAAAAAGATTTAGATTCCACGTCAAGATTTAAAGCGAAAATAGCAATTACTTAAGTGTGCACATGTTCACAAAATAAGTAAACAATAATCATGCATGTCATTTTCTAGAAATATTTATTTTGTTTTCTCAATTTTAGTTTTTTATATAGGATTTTAGGATATAGTAAATATGATTCTGAACATTTAAGCACTTAAATTTTACATGTTAATAATATTATTGCATCTTTTGCCTTATTTTGTATTTTGCCCTGAGCTTGCACCTAAGTTTTTCACTCAGGCTCACACGCTGTCGTGATGTGACAATAAAAGTGATTTGATTTGATTAGATTTTTTTCCCTCCCGTGGACTCCTGCATCCAGCGTTTGACAAGACAAAATCAATTCCCAGTTTTGTTTTATACTGCGTTATTATTCAAATATAATCAGAACACTGTTAGGCAGCAACCTGTTGAATATTAATGACATGCAAACATTGTTGATTACGTTACAGTGCAACATTACATTTTGAAAGTTGCGCATCACGTGACATTAAATTACAACAGAAGAATAAACAAATATGAACGTGATCAAATGATCAAATCTAATCCAATTATTAGATCCAATGAGTTGCCTTTCTCTCCGACAGTACATGTTTTTGTTCTCCGCGTTTCCCGCCTCCGTGCTCATATAATTGTCGTTTAATTTCACTGGTGCGTGTGAGGTGAAGAGCCGGTGCATTTAGATAAACAGCCAGACACTTAACAAATTGCCTGCAAATAGTTAAGGTTTAAACAGCTGCTTGCACTCATAAAGGCTCCGTGTCCAGGCCGAGGTCTTTGACCAACCAGCCTTTCTGTATTATAATTACGACGGTGATTAGTGAGAGATCTGAATGAGGATCTCGCTGGAACAGAGCTCCTCTATGGGTGGCAGCATTGTTCCTCTCCGTCTAAAAGGCTCCAAGAATGTCGCAGCGGTGGGTTTGTCAACTCCTTCCCATTCGGCAGAATCTTGGTGTTGTAAGAAAATGCCAAAAGCCAAATTTAGCTCTTGGCTCTTTAAAAAACAGGGAATGTTGTATCATGTAAGGAGGATTTGCTCAGTGTGACTGATTATGTGAGTGGTTTTGTTCTGGCATTTCGGAAGAATCTCGCACAAATTCTGACCCAAAGTTACGTAGAATTTCAAGCAAACCATGTTTTTATTTACTGTAAATGTGTCGTACAATCATCAGTGTTTGTCATGTTTGTCATTTTGTATCAATGTGACTGGTTACGCTGCCTTTCCAGTTGGTATTGATACATTGTTTCAAAGAACCAATGACAAAATGACCAATTCAAAGTTCATTATGAGTAATCGACACTTACAGTAATTAAACACAAACAATTTCAAAGTAAGAATGCAGACTGATCTCTAATGTTCTCTGTCAATCTCAAATTCGTCATTGTGACTGAGTTAGTCAGACATGTTAGTTAGACTGAGTTCGTTAGACATCGAAACGTTGCCGAGAATGACAGTGACTTTATTTCAAAAGTTCAGGAATGTCGTTCAGTATCACGCTTCAATGGTTTAATCAGGCTTTTTCTTTCTCCCAGCAGCTTTCCGGTTTGAGCTTTAGACCTGGACGAGTGCACCATGCTTTTGGTCGTTGCTTCGGTCCAGGTTCTTCTGGCTCTGACTGTGGTGGGCTCAGACGTCGACCCTCAGAACGCACCACGCGTCTTCCTGTCTTATAAAGGTAAGACAGGTTTCACTTTTCTCGGTATATTCTCTGCTGTCTGGCTGGGATTGTGTGGTTTGTGTTGTCGAGGTGCTGATTCCGTCTGGTTTTCTGTGCGGAATGACGTCCGTCCTTCTGGCTTTGGTGATTGGTCATGATTTGAGTTGGGCCGACTAGACTGTCTTTGGCCAGAATTTTCCCCCACGACACTTTCGGTTTGGACATGATGATTAAAAGCACCAGAGTTGGATCAACAATCATTCTGAAACTTCAGGAGAGTCGGGAAAATGTACACAAAACGCTGCATGAAGCGTGCGTCCGTAGGTGTGTTCCGGCATATTTGTCAAATAATGATTAACAGATGCCAAGCGACATGCTAGTGATGAAACGACTCTTTCTGCACCGGGCTTGGTTTTTGCACCTATCATAACAGAACACGTCTTTCAGTGATCTATTCATTTAAATCCTCCGAGTGATGCCGGATTTTCGCCTGTTCTTCAAATATTAGCACTGTGACGAATAAAAGAAGACATTTTGTCCCTCTGCAACATCGTTTTTAAGGTTTTTGAACTAATATTTTTTAACTGATTCATTAGGCAATTTTCCGTCTGCATTTTTGTTTACATTTTCATCTTTTGTCAAAACTTGTTTGTGACAAAGTAACAAAGTTGTAGCCTTGTACAATTAAAGACCAAAGCTTTTGATTATACATGCGAGACAGAAACACTAAAGACAAATGTCAAAACTTTGCAACTCTTTTTTAACCCTCCTATTATGTTCAAATATGTTTTCAAAGTTTAAAAATATATATAAAAAATACTTCAAAGTATGTTTTCACTTTGAAACTTCTCCTGCTTGTCTTATTTGGTGTACTTATCATATTAGACGTATAATGATTCAGTTCACATATTTGCTACATGTTTATGTTACAAAGATACTGTTCAGGTCAATTGACCATTTTATGTCAATAATTACATAATATACTTGAAAGTATATATTTTTTTTTCACTTTTTTCTGTTTTTCTTAGTTTAATTTAGTTAGTGTAATCTATATATAAACAAAAAATTGTTCCGTTTACATTTTTGTTTACATATTTTTGTTACAATGACATTTTTCGGGTTATTATAACAGACATTATTCAGACAAAATGGAAACTAAAAATAGTCGGAAAGATCAAATACGATTTGTTTCTTTGCAACAATGAGACAAATTGACTCACGGAAATTAATGATGTTCCTCTGAAACGAATGTAACAGGAGGGTTAAAATTCATCGCTAGTTCATCGCAAGAACGACTTTTGGCCCTCACACCGGACTTTTTCTTCAATGCCAAGAAGGACAATTCCTAAAAGATAAATGATAAAGACTCTATTTCTCGTTTAAAGACTCGTCTGATTCAACTCGATTGTTTATGTTTATAAGTTCTCCTTAAACATGGACATTTGTGCTGCTTTTGACGATGTTCTGACAAATATATTGTGTGAAGACAGAACATCGATTCGGACACTCAGAGCATCTGGCAGTTTGTGTTTCTGCAGATGTTTTTCATAGCTTCATTTGAAGAGGAATATGCATCCAGGGTAAAGCATCAAACAACATCAGGCAATCCCATCGGCCCGAGTCTGGACTCTGTGAGATCAATCTTGCGATTAGCTTTGTAGTAGACGGACCAGGCAATTCCCTTGTTTGCCAAGATCTCAGACCAGGAGCTAATTACAAAGGCCGGTCCAGGCGCTGTTCATTACTCAGCCCTGCCAGTTTAATCAAGGTGGATTTAACACTCCAGTGAGCGTGTTTGTAGATCCAGTCATTTTTGAAGGATTTCTAATATTGTTCTCGATTGACTCCGTGATGTTGGCGTTGCGGCTAATCTCGTGTTGTTGTGCTTGAAAGGTTCTGGGGTTTTGTTCGTATTTGAGGAAAAAGCTGATGCATCGCTTACTCGTGCCTTTCCCTGCTCCGTCAGTTTGCAGCCACGGACCTCTCGAAGCCAAACGCACTTCTAACACTTTTAATTGGTTTCGGACGCCGACTGCAAACCTCATCATGATGTGGCACCTGCCGTCCACCTAAAGCCCAGAGCCTGTTGTTTTCAGCTTCGCAGCCAACGGGAATGTGATAATTGTTGGCGAAAAAACGGCTGATTCCCATTGACTTGGTTCGTTTCTCAGCTGTTTGACTGAATCGTCCGGGGCTTTTTTACGATGCAGTGCCGACTCTGGAATTCTGTGAAAAGGAATGACATTTGAAAGTGTTCTGATTCCTTTCAGTCTTTAACCCTATTAAATTCGTTGGTATCAAGGTACCGATGTTTTTTTCTTTTGTCATGTTTTTTAGAAGTTGTAGGCAATGTGTGAAATGCAGGCAATGTTTACAATGACTGTCATTTTGTAGACACGGTGTGAAATGTGTGTATTGATGCTAACTAGGGGTGGGTGTTATGAGGGAAAATTCACATCACGATATATTCTAGTGGTTAGACGGTATCAATATTATGTAACATTATGGGGGGAGGCATTACATTTTAGTAGATTCAGATTTTGTATTGTCGTTGCTTATTTCCCAAGGCGCCATTGTAATTTTGAATGTCAAACCTTTCTTAACATGTGCAAAAAAAGTGCGCTGTTTTTTTCAGATGCAAAATGCTCTAGTAGGAATGAGCTATAGTGTGTATAGTATGAGCTTCACACAAACACACACACACACACACACACACACATACACGCACACATTATAACAAAACCGACACTGGAACACTGGAAGTAACAATAAAAAATGCATTTTATTCAAATTCAGTGAGTAGTTTAATGTAAAACGCTGAATTAAACTCTTTAAACACAGATAACAAATTTCCCCTCTGAGGGGATTATTACAGTTTTTATTATTATTATTATTATTAATAATAATAATAATAATAATAATAATAACAATGGCATTGTCATCTGATTGGCGAGATACCATGACTGACACGCAACATTGAGAACACTTTGAGAAAATTGCGTCACTTTAAACATTCACAGTTATTGAGATACAGAGTTTTGCGACATTGTTTGATGGCGCAATCACAAAGTATGTCCCAGGCGTTTCACAACCTCGTAGGTACAACACGGCATCACTTTTAAAAACATCTTGTAAAGTACCTTTCTATTACTCGTTCTTTTTGTCTGAAGTTTGCCAGACCCAATATAGCCATTATGAGCGTCTTGACACTAATGCCCGCTGCCGTGAGCAATAGATCACGTCTACGGCTAAAGCAGCTCACTTTAGAGGTCAGAGACGCTGACTCCAGCATCTCACTTTTCAGCTGAAATGCTTTTAACCCACTTGGCAAGTAAATCAGAAACATCTCAATTGTTCTTTGAGCTTTGCAACTTCCTTCCCTTCACGTCAAGGCTCTTCTCGGGGGAAATCTGTTATGATGCCAACTGAGAGGCTTTCAAACCAAAGGCAGATGTGGTACCTTAAGCGTATCAACTTTAGGGAAACCCAATCCTGTTCGGTCTGGTGTGGAAGTGAATTATCGCGCCGAAAACCAACAACAGCGTTTCGCCGCGTTTTACCAGCGTTTAGAGTGTAAATGAGCGGCGAAAGTCCGGTTGAGATAGAACTGTCCAATAAATGGATCATTTATCTTGCAGAGACTCATTTTCACATCAGCATATTGTCTGTCCTCAGGAACGGATGTAACTTATAAATGTAACTAAATGTAATCAAATGTAAAGTAAATGTATCTTAATATAAATGTATTTGTTTCAATTAATGTTTCTGGTTCAATTACGTTATTCTCCTTTTAAAAACACTAGTGTTACTTTATTTAACAAACCTAACTTGTGACTTGTATCGTTTTGATATAGTTTTACTTGAATAATAGACAACAAAAGGTTGATTCTAGTGGTCAGGACTTCATTTCCCAAGATCCTTTGCTCTCCAGTCAGACTCCGCACATGTGCAGAGCAATTGTTTCATGCTCAGGCCTGTTTAAGCTCTCTGTTTATCTGACTCCGTGTGAAGAAGAAGGATTATTATCCCCTGTGCTGCGTCCAAGCGTTTTGACTGTGTCTGTTCCTTTTTTACTCCTTACCCGTGTTCTTCATTTTCGACTGTTTTGACTCTTTCTGTTTGTTGCGCTAAGCTAAGCTAACCCGCTCGTGGTTAGTAGGTTTGAGTGAGCGCTAAAAATTTGGAAAAAGGGGTGTTTAAATTCGAGTAAACACGGTCATTACAACTTTTGCTTTTTTTGAAGGCTTGCTTTAGCGCACTTAGCTACCGCGTTTGGTGTCAAAATGTCCACTCAGATTGTACTCGTTGACAAACGAACTGCCTCGTAACGCAAAAGACATACGGGTCTTCCTCATTGAAGCACAAACATATATTTGCCTCTTTCTGGATATTTTGGGATCATTATTTATGTCTCAATTCCACTCATTGGCCTAGATGTGGAAACACTGCTGTGGTTATCGTAGGCATTGTGGGAAATGTAGTTTTTGTTTATTAATTAAATTTTTTTTTAATTACATTTTTGGTGTTTATTTTCAGTTATTTCCGCGGATCACGCGATCATTTCTTTCAGTGTGCTGTGGCTATCGTAGTCGAAAGGCATTGTGGGAAATGTAGTTTTTGTTCACAACATGCCTCATTTATTTTTTGGTATTTATTTTCAGACACTCAAAACTTTTAAGCTCTCGTGGGCCACAATAAACCGACACATGTAAGGTAAAGTGAGTGAGATTGTCAATGTGGACACCCTATCGAAATTGGTGTAGAACATAGAGTTTGCAATTCCGCAAGTTGGGGGTTCGATTTTCAGGGAAAACGTGAGTGAAACAGCGTTGTGTGTCCAGCGTAGACGAGCATGCACAATTGATTTGGAACTATAGGAGACTCGGACGCCAGCCGCGCTCTAGGGGGTCCCGCCCCCCTCTCCACCCAACACACACACTTCCTGCGGAGTGTTTAGATTGCTGTGGTCGTAATCCTGCCCGTGATGAAGGTCATGTCTGAAAGTTCAAGGTCACATCGAGTTTTCACTGTCGTGACGAGGGTCCGTCACATTGATTTTTGATGACGAGGTTTGGTCACGTCTGTTATTGTATGTGTTTGATTTTAATTTTAAAATTGGGGCTGTAGGAAATGTGGTCATCTGTGAAGAGTTTAGTTGACTTGACCATAAAATAGACATATGTTTTAAATGCTGGGTTTTTTTTTGTATTGTGTTTTGCATATGGTATATCTATCTATCTATCTATCTATCTATCTATCTATCTATCTATCTATCTATCTATCTATCTATCTATCTATCTATCTATCTATCTATCTATTTCTCTCTGTCTATCTATCTTCTTTTTTTGTTTTTTTCTTCGATGAAAGTAATTAATCTTAACTCTACCTTCAGTCATCAGATCCTGAAACTGGATCAACAACCCCCAACATTTTTTTTTATTATTTCACACATGCTGCCGACCTCTAAATGCCAAATATGTGGTGCATGTGTTTGCCTGCAAGAATCATTTTTAATTGCTTAAAATAACTGCGGGGAGCTCCGAGCTGTTGGTTCTGGCCCAAGCGCCGCGGAACGTGACGTGACTTATTGGTTATGACACTCGATCCTTTACATTCATCACATTCATTCATGCACGCAGGAAAGCCACTTCCATCGCTTTACCATTAAACACTCGAGACGTTTTGTGCTTTTCCTGGGAATGGAAGACACGACCTTTGGTGTTGAAATCGCTGCTTGTAGTGTTTGAGATATAGAGACTAACTTTAGTAGTTACCAGAAATAAACATTAGAGTAGTGCTAGCGTTAACGCTCCAACATTCACATATTGTAACAGTTTTTAATGCAGTTATTTATTAATGCAATTTATCATGATTATTTAAAGCCTTCATTAATGCAGTTTCTTGGGACTGTTATTCAACAATTAATTACAAATTGCTCTAATGGATTCACCCTGATATTTTAATTCATTAAAGTTATAGTTTATGAATTTTTTTGTCACGTTTTTTTTCTATATGTGAAATATTTATACTAATATATATATATATATATTACCTCCATCTGCACAATGTTTGTGATTGTTAATAGGCAATGTCGCCATCACAGCTAATTACATGGCTTATTAATTAACTAGGCCTGTCAAACGATTAATTTTCTAAAACTAATTAATCGCACTTCTCTGACCAAATTAATCACGATTCATCGCAATTAAATCACTGAAGCTTGTAATATTGGATATTAAGGCGTATTATGTAAATTAATGTAAACTCAACACTGAATAAACACTTGTTTAAATACTGTTATAACATTTAGTATAATCATCGTTCAATTGGCATTATATTTCTTTGTTTTTTTAAACCTACAGTAGTCGCACTTTTCAAGATAAAACACACAAAAAAGTCAATGTTGGTCTTACATATAAGTGTTATGCATAAATTGAAAGTTTGAAGTACCTATTGTTTTAGGTTACACGTGACACATGACATTTGACTGTACAAATAATATTAATAAAAAAAACTAAAATGTTTTATTGTTATTACAGCTTCTCGAAATGAGCCGCATCTGGTGACACAAGCACGTCTCTCTTGGGTCTAACAGTGTCAAAATAATTTACGCAAATTACCATTTAAAATTAACGGCATGCGTTAACGCGTTAACTTTGACAGAATGACTTTTATCTGATGCGACTGACTTTTAAACCTATATTGGCTCAATTGAGCATAATTTATGTACAAATAATAATAATAATAATTTAAAAAAAAATAAAATGTTTTATTTTTTATTACAGCTGATGGAAATGAGCCGCACCTGTTGAGCCACCAGCACATCTCTGTTGGGTCTAACAGCGTCGACGCGTTAAAACAAATTTACGCAAATTAAAATTTAAAATTAATGTCATGCGTTAACGCGTTAACTTTGACAGTATGACTTTTATCTGATGCGACTGACTTTTAAACCTTAATTGGCTCGATTGAGTGTCATTTATGTCCCTCAATCCACCGTTTGACACCATCCAGTCCTCGTCACCAGGAATCAGGTCAGGTCAGGAGGACGATGTGTTCTCCAGGCCGGAGCGTCGGGAACACTGGAGTTATTGTTGTCCTGAGCGCTCGGACCGGGCATCGCCAGCGCACCCAGATCTGATAAGGATGAATAGAGCAGATGGACGACACAGGGAGAAGAAAATCACTCCGGCTCTTTTCGAAAGCGATTTCCTCAGAGGCCGTTTGGGTTTCAGGAAAACGCTCCATTACGGCGAGGGCGTCCGACCCCGTGAGGGTGTTCTAGTCCCGCGCGCCGGGTCATAGTCCTGCCGCTCGGATAAGCAGAAGTGGCCTGGACCTTCTGGCACCTGAACATGGAAGAGTCTTCCCACTGCTCAAAGACCTCCAGTCGCTCCACTATGCCGAGAGTGGGGAGATGTTTCTGGAATGGACGTTTCTCGTATCTGGAATGTTTCCCCAACCGAACTGTGGAAGGGTTTGAGTCTCTGATGTGGAGATTACTTTGACTCTAACATTCCTCTGCTGCAGCTGATTACTTTTACTTTTTATACTTTATATTCATTCTGATTTTCAACAACCCCCCCCAACCGACTGTCTCCATTCTCTTCCCATGGTTTTCCCTCTTTTTGTTCTTTTTCTCTTCCTCCCTCTCTCACTCTATCTCTGTCTCCTTTTCTCAATATATGTCTCTCTCTCTCTCTCTCTCTCTCTCCCCCCTCTCTCTGTCTGTCTGTCTCTCTCTCTCTCTCCTATACTCTCAATCTGTGTCTCACTCTCTCTCTTCTCTCTCTCTCTCTCTCTCTCTCTCTCTCCTTTTTTCTCAATCTGTGTCTCACTCTCTTAACGTCTCTCTCCCTTTTTGTCTATGTATTCTTTTTTTTTTTTTTTTGGCCTTTTCTTTTTCTCATTCATTCCTCAATCAAATTGTTTTTCTCTAGATCTGTGTTCATGTCAAAAAGAGATCTATTGCTCCCTTTTCTTTCTTTCTTTCTTTCTTTCTTTCTTTCTTTCTTTCTTTCTTTCTTTCTTTCTTTCTTTCTTTCTTTCTTTCTTTCTTTCTTTTTTCTTCCTTCCTTCCTTCTTTATTTCATTCATTCTTTCTTTATTTCTTTTTCATTTCTCCCTTTCTTCCTACTTTCCTTAATTCTTTCATTCCTTCTTTTTTCCATACTACTTTTCTTCCTTCCTTTCTTTCTTTCTTTCTTTCGTTTCTTCCGTTCTTCCTTCTTTCTTTCCTTCTTTTCTACCTTTATTCCTTCCTTTTCTTTCTCATTTCGTTATTTTCTCTTTTTTTCTTTCCTTCTTTCTATAAATATGTGTATTTGTAAATACACGTGTAACATACAATGCCATACAAAACATGCAATATATATCTGTGTTTCTCTATACTGTTCTTTCTCTAATGGTATATAGTGGTTGTAGTCTGTTCTATAGTGGTTGTAGCAGGAGCGTGACCTCTCCTGACTGGGTTTGTTTTCCACCACTGACCCACATTTTCCCACCTTATCAGTGAGTGACAGCGCAGCCAGTGCGGCTGAATAATCTGGAGTGATATGATGACGCGCCCAGATTCCCACAAACCTTTCCTCTAATCCCAGCCATGCGATGGGCAGAGTAAAAGCTCGGATTATCACCACTCTTTCACACCGGGCTCAGATGGCTTCGTGCTCTCGCTCTCCGTTTATTTTCCAGCGTTTCTGCTTTTTGCCGTCACTTCAACGCAAAGCCATTTCAACTGCGCTGAAAAAACGTAGGAACGAGCTCAAGGAGGTCAGGAAGTTTACATATGAAAGGCAAAGGTCACATTTATCTGTGTCTCGCTCTCTTAATGTCTCCGTTCCCCTTTGTCTCTTCATTTCTTTTTTTTTTTTTTGGTAATCTCTCTTTCTCACACTTTATTATTATTATTTAATACTTTGTTTCTATCACTAGATTTGTGTCCATCATTCATAAAGAAATATGTCGCCCCTTTTTTCCCTCTTTTTTTCTTACTTTTTTTTTTTTTTTTTTTTTTGCCTTTTTTGTTCTTTCTTTCTCATTCCTTCATTCTTTCATTTTTCTTTCTTCATCCGTTCCTTATGCTGCTTCCTTTCTTTTTTTCTATCTTTCTTACTTTCTCATCCCTTCTTTCTTTCTTTCTTTCTTTCTCCATCCCTTCTTTTTCGTTCTTTATTTTTCTTTTTCCTTTTTCTCTTTCTTTCTTTTTTTCTCCACCGCTTCCATCCTTCTTTCTCTCATTATTTCTTTCTCCACCCCTTCCGTCTTTCTTCCATCCCGTCTTTCTTTCTTTTTTCTTCACCCCTTCCTTCCTTCTTTCTTCTATCTTTCTTTCTCATCCCTTCCTCCTTTTTCTCATTCTATCTTTTTCTTTTTTTCTTTCTTTCTCCATCCCTACCTTTCTCTTTTCTTTCCTTTCTTCCTTTCTTTCTTAGAAACCAACTTGTTTTTTTCTGAAAATCAAACCCACAACTTGTGGTGTTGCAAACTGGAGTGAGCTACTAAAGCCGCTTTCTTTCGGTGTTATATCTTTGTCCTCTATAAAGAAAGCTTTTAGACGTTAGAGGCGTAATCCAGCAGTCGTTTCCGATTTCAGATTAAACGGAGATTGAGAATTAAAAGTTTGGCATGAAAGTGTAGTTTGGGATGAACTTTTCAACTGCTTTTATTCCAACTGCTCTCAATCTGCTGCCGCTCCATTTGTAAAATATAATCCGAGGAATGTGAGGAGAATAAGGAGGTCAAGAACTATAATTATGAAAGGCAAAGGTCCCATTTATTAACACTTTATTAACCTCTGAACAAACTGACAGCTTTACACATCTAAAAATAATCTTTTTTTATCTCTCTCTCTTTCTCTGTCTCTCGTCTTCTCCCTGTCCATCTCTTGCTCCCTCTCTTTCTTCTTCCTTTTTTTTCTTACTCCCTCTCTCTCTCTTCGTGTCCATCTCTTGTTCTCTTTCTCTTTCCCTCTCTCATTCTCTCGCTGCTCCTCTTTTTTGTCTTGTCTCTTGATTGCTGTCTCTCTCTCCGGCTTTCTCTCTCTCTCTCTCTCTCTCTCTCTCTCTCTCTCTCTCTCTCTCTCACCCCCCTCTCTCTTTACCCCTCCTTGGTCTCTCTGCTTCTCTGTTTTCTATCTGCTTTTTTTGTTCCCTCTTTTCTATCTCTATCTTTCTATTTTTTTCTTGCTCTTCTCTTTTTCTGCTGTCCTCTGCTACTCTCACTCTTTTCACACTTTTCCTCTCTTTCTCCTCTTTGTCTCTCTCATTCTCACTCTCACTCTCTCTCTCTCACTCACTCTCTCTCTCACTCTATCTCTCTCTCTCTCACTCTCTCTCTCTCTCTCCCTCCTTTGACGCAGTGAATCTGAGGGAAGCCGAATGCTCTGAATTCTTGAACACTTTTAGCTCTCACAGGAAGAGTGATGTCTGGACTCTCACCTGTGCGCTGTTCGGGGTTTTGGGTTTCACCGTCTGTCCGGTCGAGCCGAGAATAAGACCCAGATCTTTCTCCGTCAGACAGACACGTCTTTATCGTCTGCTCCATCTGTCCTGTCTCCGCTGCATCAGATCCAGACACAGAGGAAAAACTGCTACTTTTGCAACATATTTGTAACTTGAATTTTTTTTCTTAAGCTTAATTTAATGTGTTGCATTTTTTAAAGTAATTTGTATTTTTAAATCTGTTGTAAAAAAAAATAAAAACGTTATTATTATTATTATTATTATTATTATTATTATTATTAATTATTTTATATATCCAATAAAACGTGTTCTCCGAATTGACACTAGGTCATTAGTCCTACAATATAATAGTGACCAAGGCATCTCTCTCTCTCTCTCTCTCTCTCTCTCTCTCTCTCTCTCTCTCTCTCTCTTGTATTTTTAGATGTTGTCACAATTCAATTAAAATTTTACTTTTTATTTACATTTTATTTTTTTTCAAAAAAAAAATTGTTCTCCAAACTGACATTACCTAACTGTTATTACAACGTCATAGAATATAATAGTGACCAAGGCATCTCTCTCTTTCTCTTTTTATGCTTTCTCTTTCTCATTCTCTCTCTTTAACTTTTTCCTCTCTCTGTCTGTCTCTCTTTTTTGTGGAGATAAGCGCAGATTTAAAAAGAGTATATTTAGATCTAATGCTACCGTTCTCAGATTAAACCGTCAGACAGAATGATGGTCTAGTGAGATTAAGGCTGTGCATTTATTACTAACACACTGGTTTATTGAGCGTCGGTGAGAGCGGAACGCCGCAGACTTTTTATCTGGTCAAATCCTTGTAATTGTCTATATATATGGATGGTTTAGTGGGACGAAACTGGAATTCTTGGAAAACGTGTCTTCAGGAAATGTCTTAAATGAGTTCCGTTGCGCTGTGTAGAGGTGAAGAACGGCACCATTAATCAGAGACGTCAGTCACTTCTGAGCACTTTTACTGCACCCTGCTTACTCCAGGTTCCTTTAACACCATCTAGATCTACTACTAGATCCGCAGGAAGTCTCACTTCATCAGAAGAACCAGACATTCTTTTACTTTTTTAACCGATTCAGACGCTGAGGAAATAAAAAAAACCGAGATTTCACTTTCAAAAGTAAATCTAGTTTCAGGAAGTCAGAATTACTTTATCATTTGTTTTATGTCAGACAAAATTTACATCTGCATCCAAGGTGTAAATGATTGCACTTAATTGTGTTTACCTCGTTAATTGTTTCATCATTTAATAATTGTAGTTTAATTAATTGTTATTTAGTCATTCTAAAAACATGTAACATTTCAGGCAACTGAGTGTTAAAGTTGTTTTAGCTTTATTTTAGTTAACGTTGCGAAAAACAGTTACGCAAAATAAACTTTTTTTCTTAATTGAAACGTTTAATTTACTACACAATTACGTCTATGTAGAATCTTCTATTATTTTCATTTTTTTTTTCAAATTGTAGCCAAACTTGTTTAAAAATTTAAATGTTACTGTTTTCAAAATGTCATTCAATAAACAAAAAACAATTCAGTAAACAAACAAACAAACAAGCAAAGAATAGACTAAATAATTTTGAAATAATTAAATTAATTATTTTTAATTAATTATTATAATTAATTAATAATTATAATTAAAACTATGAAATAAATTTATGTGTATATATACATTATTCTTATGGACCATTTGTGAGTCTTAATATATATAATATATTTGAATATATATATATATATATATATATATATATATTGTGGGAAATGACAATAAATTGACACAGTCGTCAGACGCGCGAGTGTGAGTGTCGTTTATTGGACTCCACAAAAAAGAATGAAGAAACGAAAACTTCGGCGCAAAACGCATACGTCATCCTGACGTCATCAGCCAGACTCACAAACCTTAAAGGGCAACACACAACATAACAGAACATTCCCTTGTATTACTAAAAGAACACAGATCAACCTTGGTGAATTATGAAACGGTGAATTATGAAACGCCACTACAATATATAATTTTTTTTTTTTTTTTGAAAATGACAATTAGCTCACATTTTGACATATTTATTTACTAAAATTTAACATTAAATATAATTTAAATAAAAAAAAAATTCAATTTAAGATTTAATTTAACACATTCCAAAAAATGGGTTTTCCGAACGAAACGTTTTGCGACTTAACGACAAGGTTCTGATGCAGACGCAGCATCATGTTGTGTGGTGGATGTGAGAAGCACTTGTTGAATGGATGATGAGGATTATTCTCCAGGTCAACATCTGAGCGAGTGGAGAAGCTCTTGTCCTCATCAGCCTTTGATGGCTTCATTGAAATGCTGATGGCCGTCGCCCCGTCACTCCACGCGGGTTTTCCAGTGGGTGGCAATTGTCATGGAAGAAGATGAGCTCTCATTGAAGCTGTGCCAAGTCCCGCCCCCCTCCCATTGAGCCTCCGCCCACACTCCACCCCTCTTCCTGGTGGGAATGGCTGGAGGAGGGGGCTTGTGAGAAGATGGTTCTCTGTGGGGCGTGGAAGCATCTGGGGTCTGGAAAGAAAAGGGGCGGAGCTCTGTTCCGAGTGGGTTGGGCAGCTCTTTCAGGTTCTGGGAGATCTGGGGGCGGGACGCTGTGACATCACAGCTTTGGTTTAGAAGCGTACTTTCTAGCAGATGAGGATGAGGATGATGATGATGTAGAATCCATTCATCTGTCTATCTATCTGCCCATCAGAGGACAAAATGAGACATTGCTTTTTGTTTGTCTGTCTGTCTGTCCATATCCACCCATAAATCTGTTGGAGGACAACGAGACATCTCTTCTGGTCCATCCATCCTTCCATTTATCCACAAAGAGACATCTTTTTATTTGTGTCTGTCTGTCAATCTTTCTGTTTTCTAATCTAATCTTTTCTTTACGTGACTGACTCTATCTTTCTCTATCTTTTCTCATCTACTGGGTGACAATGAGTGTTTTTCTGCCCGTTGGGCCGCGCGCGTGCGTTCTTCGCGTCGCGCACCGCGTGCGCGCGCCGCCGCGCCGCTGCACCACACGCGGGCGCGCGCGAGCACGCACCGGCCGCACCACACACACACACACACCACACACACACACAACCCACACACACACCACCACACACACACACACGCAGCGCCAACGCGCGCGGGCCGGCGACGCGCATCCAATCTGATGTTTTTTTCACCACTCCACATCACGCACACACACTCTCTCTGTTCACACGTCTCTCGATCCTTTCTCTCTCTCTCTTTCTCCCACTAATCTACTCCCGCGATTTCTCTCTCTCTCTCTCTCTCTTTCTCCCACTCATTCTCCCTCTCTATCTCTCACTCTCATATTCTATCTTTCTCACACTCTCTCTCACTCTCTCTTCACCGGTTCCATCCATCTATCTATCCATCCATCCATCCATCCCTCTATCCACACTATCTATCTATCTGTCTGTCTATCCATCCATACATCCATCAACCCCCATCTCTCTCTTTATTTTCTCTGGCTGCAGTCGTTTAAACGTCACTCCACTCTGCTTTTCCTACATTCTTCCTGCGGGGCTTCATTCATCAGGGCTCCACGTCCCCAGCAGCAAGCTGACCAGATCATGCCCAGAGGAGACGTTTAACTCCTCCACTCCTGTCGCCGTTTAGCGTCTGAATGGCCGTTAATGAATACTTTATCGCCACTTTGCCACATGCATCACGCCGACTTTGATTCCTCCGCCCCGGCGCCCCGTGGCGTTTCCCAGAGAAGAGAGGAAACATTTGCATTTCCTTTTTTGTGCTAAAGACAAACGCGGGATGAGTCCGAGAGTGGAAGAGGCCGCAGCGGTGGAACTCTGGAGTCGGATTTGCACGCTTTACACGAGGGTGTATGTAAGAGTTACACAATGCAAAGTAACGCGTCGCTGTTAATAAAATACTTTTATGTAACGGATTACTGTTCATTTTTAGGTCAGGAGAACAAGGCGAGACCAGATTTAGATTTTTTTAAATTAATGATAAAGTGTATATGGAGAACAGTAGTATTTTATAGTATTTATTCAATAGTATTTATTCACAAAACAATTCAAAAACTTTGGAATCTCCTTTTTGAAACTAAACCTTAAATTTTCATTAATTGCAGGCAGTAATAACCAACATGTGAACCCTGCAAAACAGGATGCCATCAATTGCCAGGCAAGATATTCCACAAAAAAATGACCAATAGTAGAAATAGGAAAAAAAAAAACAACGCACATTTTCCGTTAAACGCAGGCGGAACATAACATCACATCTTTATTGGCCAAGTTACGAATGACAACGAAGAATTGAGTTTGGTCTGACATCGTCTTTTTCCCTCAAGAGAAGAACTGTAGAAATGTAGTGCTTTATCTCAAGATAGTAGTAATCTAATTTAATTTAATTTAATTTAATAAAAATGTGTAGATGTGAGTGCGAACGTGCATCGGTTTGCATACGAGCGCGAAGATACGCTCAACTCGAGCTTCGATCCGGGATGCGCGCGCACAAATCTCTTTGCCACAAATTTGATCCCATACACCACATGTGTCAAACTCAAGGCCAGATGTGGTCCACGAGAGCTTAAAAGTTTTGAGTGTCTAAAAATAAATTCCAAAAAAATAAATTAAGAGTTTGTGTTGACCAAAAACTACATTTCTCACAATGCGTGTCGACTACGATAGCCGCGGCAGTGTTTCCACAGTTTATGTTATTTTTCTTTATTCACTTCGACTGTTTGATCCTGTTTTGAACATTATTGTAGTTATGTGTGTTTTCACAAGCTGACAAAATTTTAAAGGATTTATGTCAGAGCAACACGCAAACTTTGGATTTCTACGCAACTGCAATTGTCACTTCAATAGGTTATAATAAAAAAATGAGTTATTTAACGTTAAGGAGTAGTTACATTTATTTTACATTACATTTCAGTACATTTAGTTACATTTATACATCCGGCCCTTTGAGGACAGACATTATGCTGATGAGAATATTACGCGGGTGAAAATGAGAATATTACGCGGGTGAAAATGAGAATATTACGCGGGTGAAAATGGGTGTGAAGCTAATTCCCGCGAGAGGAAGCAGGATCTCGCGAGATCTCGTCACACCACTACTTTTCTCACGAGCTTGTTTCTCATCGGGTCGGTGAGGATGAGATTTCCCTGCGCACCCCAAACTCAATGCCACCATCATCGGCCGTGTTTGGACATGTTTAGAATTCGTCTTGCGTTGAGTAAGTCGGGAGAACGTGTGGCGGTGACTCGCGGAGCAAGTGTATAATCAGGCTCCAGATGTGTTCCAGGTCCATCGTTTTTTTTTT
>CM051497.1:9236260-9264968 GCA_028031935.1 Paedocypris micromegethes
CAACCAACCAACCAACCAACCAACCAACCAACCAACCAACCAACAAACAAACAAAGCCAAACAACCAACCCGACAACAAACCAACAAAACCAGTGAAACTCATGATCACAACCAAGCAATCCACTAATCAACCAAAACTCACCCAACCATCCAACCAACCAAACAACCCAAACCCAGCACAACCAACCCCTGAACAAATAAATCACACTAGGATACGAAAGCAAAAAAGCAATAAAATCACTACAACGGGACTGTAATGAGATGTGCAGTGGATGTCTGCCATTTGTCTTTGATAAATTGAGAATTATTATTGTTCAGTAAAATAGATTTTTTTAAATATCTTTATTTAATTCAAATAATCAAAATAGACCGTTTTTGATTGCTGGGAATTTTTTTTTTTTATAGTTTTTTTCCATCAGCTAATCAAAATTTCGCCACTTGTTTGTTCTCCGAGATGTCTAAGCAATTTTTTTTCTGTTTGCTCGTACTGGAATACATAATGCAACACCAGAATAGCCAATGCACGTTTGAGTCCTTGAAAAGAACCAAATTGTGACATTGTTACCGTAACAACCTGTCTTTCGCGGCGGATAAAAACATCTGCTACACACTTGAACGCTAATGTTGCCTCACACTGTAGCTGGGAAAATAAATGCCGTGCGTTGTTTATTGAAACGGTTTTAATAGATTTGACTCAAGGCAAAACCGACGTTGATGGAATCGATGGTGACATGCGGCGGATCAATAGCCATTAACAGTCGAGACGGGATTAAACGAGTCCGGATAAAACACATCGATAAATCACCGACGTTTCCCGCACAACATCAATCAAAGCCGCTTTTCAGGACGTCGGATGGTGTTTTCACCGGCGGGATGTGACGAATCGGGACGTGAATTGTGAAGCTGGCTAATGGCTTTCACAAACGCAACGTGGCTGTTATTTGACCCACGTCAATCGAGTTTACACTCAAACGAATCGCACTCTCGCTAAGTGACATTCCCAATCAGCCAGCGTCCAAATCCTCACCAGCACTTTATAAACACGGCGCTGCTGATAAATTTGCTTTATGAAATGATCGTTACCAGATAATGTCGTTGGTTCGTTCGCTCTATCCTTCAACATCCACATGAGCCAACAAGCTGATTTCCGCAGCTCTTCTACATGGGATGTTTGTTCAACACCACGTCTCAAAGCTACACTGCCACGGATCGGGCCGTAAATCATAGGTCTGATTGCACGGTTACCTCATTCGCCTCCAGTACTGTTCATAAGGTAGAACTTTCCATACCTGTTATTTGACGGTTCTGGTGCTCTTCGTTTGCTGAATTTATCATTGTGAGGTTGGGAGAAGCTCAGAATTCTTCACCTGGAGATGTGCGAGTCAAACATCTTGAGACGCTTCACAGGGTTCAAAGGAAATGTTCTCAGCTCCGAATCTCAGTCACAACAAACCTTCATTTCTGTTCCTCTCCAGCTATTAATAAGGTAGAACTTTACATAATTATTTAACATCTATTGTCTTCTTTCAATCAAATCAAATCGAAGGGAAAAATCACTTAAATTGCCCCTTCTTACAATAAAACAGGATCATGTAGACGTGTTTATGATTTATTTTAGTTTTTATATATATTTTTTTAGTTTAAAAAGGGCAAATAATTGCATGCAACACATGTAAGCTTCTCATTGGCCTATTCTAATATTCGGGATCTGTGACATTGTCCAACATCGCTTCTAGTAGAACGCCACCTTGATGTAAGAGTTGAAAATTACACCGCAATGGCGTTCAAATTAGAGGTATTCTTCATCTGGAGACGTGTGAGTCAAACATCTTGCGACACTTCTCCGGGTTTCATGGATCTTCTGATTTTTCGGGTTCTCGGGCGACTCTGCGAAGCTCTCTCCTCGCCCACATCCTCCCACCATCTGCTTTATCTCACCTTTCCTTCCTCTCAGCGTTTCCAGGCCTTCCTCTGTCAGAGAAATCTGCTGCCGAAGCCTGGGAGCGTGACGAGAGAGATGTTCTCAGCTCCATATCTCAGTCACAACGGATCTTCTTTTCTGTTCCTCTCCAGCTTCTGTCCAGTTAAGGACCAATAGAAAGGCAAAAGAAATCTCATAAGAAATGTAATTTGTGGTTGATTTGGGTAAAGCGTAGACTTGGAGAGTCTCGTGCATTCCAAACATTTTTTTAGAGTTAGCGCACACACACGCACACACACACACACACACACACACACACACACACACACACACACACACACACACACACACACACACACACTCAAGCATTTGTGCGTTACAACAGTTCTGTAATGTCCATTTACATACATTTTTTTAGAATAATTTGCATAACATTATTAAAGCAATAACGCGTTGTGCTTTCTCATTAAAGTGGCGTTTTGGTAGGATCGGTGTCTTGAGTGCTGCGAAAGCCGGGAGAAGACACAGAGATTGTTTGTGGTCAAATCTTTTTGAATGTCACCCAAAGGCTTTGCTTTGATGAATGAAATATAGTCTGTAGTTGTAGTACGTAGTTTAAAAAGAAGTTGGTCACTGGTGTAGTCACGTGACTCCAGTTTTAGCGCCCACTTCTGATTAGTGCACGATCCGCTTAAGTGCAAGTTTGTGCACTTATCAGGAGTCGACTGTAGCACACATGTACACACATACTGTACATGCGCACACAACCACATATATTTTATGATTTAAAAGTGATTCAGAACAAAACTCAAACGATATATGAAATGTATCGCTTTAAACGCATTCAGTTTAAACGCAAACTGAATGTAGCTTGAAGACGGTGTTGAAGCTGATGTTGTGCGGGACTCGTTGAAGACGCTTGTCCATCCAGCAGAACCACTTCCTGTTATCAGCTGACAGAACATTCCCACAGTCGCCGTCTGTTAGCCGCTAATCCGCTATCTCTCAGCTGAGACGCAAAAATTGGTCTCGGGCGAACTGGACGTCGCTATGGACACAAGCCTGGAGAAGTGAATTGTCGATCCTAATCCCAGTTCCTTCCTGTCTGCGCGGTGGAAAGCGAATCACTCCAGCTTTAAACGCAACCCGCCGCTAACGCCAAACACAACGCGGTTCCGTCACGTCTCCGGCGGTTAACTGGCTTTCCATCTGCCTCGGAGGGAGTGAGGGAACAATTCCTCCAGTCATGGCTGGTGACCTCCAGGATTCTCGAGTGTGTGTAGTGGGTTTCACATCGCTTCTTCACCACACATCTACTTCCCGAAGTGTAAATCACAGCTACAGGCGTGTTACGAGCAGATGATCCACTTCCTGTTTCCCAGATCCCATTTTATCTGCGGGTTTATTTTCGGAGGGCGATTGTTATCCGCTTGACGATGAGTCGGCAGTTTAGTTTATGAATTGAAGCTGAGGTTTTTCCTTGTTGGAGTCGTCTCCATTTCATTTTCCAGTCAGCAATGAGGAAATAAGGTCAAATATTTGCTTATTTTAGCCAAACCTTTGGCGTAATAAACCCTTTCAGCACATTTCTGTACTTTATATGGAGCAAAAAAAAATCTTCTCAGGTTTAAACTTTTGCTCCCCAAGCCAAACTCCTTCACACCGATGGAATCAAGTCTTACATGGACGTTCAGCAGTAATTAGGCTAAACGCTACATTGATCAATTAAGCTACATCAACCCATTTCTGTCCAAAACTATAAAATAACTCTCAACTGTCTATTATCAAGTTTTTATTGGAAAATAAAAGGGCTGTAAAATGTCACAACAATTATAATTAGGGGCTTGAGCTGGAAGAGCTGGAATCCTATTGGATAAGCACTTTTGTTTGGGCGGAGCTTAACTGTCAAACCTCGGAATGTATTACAACTCTTAATTTTTTTGCACGAGTTTTCAAAAAAATTGCGTTTGACCCAAAATTGAACTAGTGAACAAAGTCTGTGTTTAGTTTTTTTTTTTTTTCAAATTGGTATAGGTTCGTAAAAATCTATCGTGTCTCGCTATTGATAATCATAAAAAAATTAGAAATCATTATTGACCTTCAGAGCTATTAATGTCCTGAAATCATGTCATGTGATCAATTCTTGACTCGAAAGTGGATCTGATCTGATCAATACTTCTGTCGTATCTCGAACAAATGAATCCACGGAAACGGTCCAAATGATTGGTTTCATGGTCAGCCAATCAGACATCCATTATGTCATAACACTCACATCTGCTGGCTTCGTTTTCTTTTTCTTTCTTTAATCTAAAGGTGTTTTTTTTTCTCCCAGATTACAGTTTTAATCCCAAAGGTCCGACATGACGCTAGCATGACTCGGCATGAACTAGAGTAGTCAGGGATTAGGGATTCTCACGATTTCTCGACGGTCATGATTTTGTACAAGCTCGTCTTTGCCGATTTCATTTCGGATGACAACGGGATTTTCCACATTTCCTCGTAATCCCGCGATTGTCCCTACAATCCCTCCTTTCTGATTCCGCTCAGGCCGGGAGCGCCGACCCCGACCCCGGGGGTTAATCCCAGATTAATCTGAAGACTTTATCAAGCCCTGGTCCGATGGGCTTCCCCTGACCTGAATCACGGTTCCTCTGTCCAGCTGGAGCAGATCGGCTTCTCCATGTTTTGATGTGGCGTGTTTTTTTCCGCCGTCATGGCGATGTGAAAGATCTATGGCTGTTAATACAACACGCCTGTGCCGTGTTTTCACAGATGTCTCTAATCCCGCTTCCATCTCCCACCATTCAGTCTTGAAGCTTGTTGACGCTCGGGATCTTCTGCTGGGAAGGTGTTTCTCATTGGACGGGATTGAAGCTGTTGTTGATTTCCTCTGTCGGTCACTCGTGTGTCTAATGCGGAACAGCACCAGGACGTGTCGTGAGCTTCGGCCGGATTCACGCTCAGAACACTCGAAAGGCAATATAAACGCCGTTATGCCGATGTCTACGTTTTGAGAAGATTCTTCTTCTTCTTCTTCTTCTTCTTGTTCTTGTTCTATATTGTTTTTATTTATTTATTTTAACCTTTCTCCTACTTCTCCTCCTCCTCCTCCTCCTGCTCCTTCTTTAAACAATGTCTACGTTTGGAGAAGCTTCTTCTTCTTCTCCTCCTCCTCCTCCTTCTTCTTCTTCTTCTCAAAACAATGTCTAAGTTTGGAGAAGCTCCTTCTTCCTCTTCTCAAAACAATGTCTAAGTTTTGAGAAGCTTCTTCTTCTTTTTCTTCTCCTCGTCCTTCTCAAAACGATGTCTACGTTTTGAGAAGATTCTTCTTCTCCTCTTCCTCTTCCTCCTCCATCTTCTTCTTTTTCTTCTTCTCCTCCTCCTCCATTTTCTTCTTCTTTTACTCCTCCTCCTTCTTCTTCTTTAAAAGGGCGTGGCAGGCTCTTGTGCCTGAGTTTGTACTTTGCTGTGTCCTCACAGGATCTTTCGGCAGCGATTAAAACGGGTCCAAACCCGACAGCAGGATAACAGAGCTCGCCTCTCTAGTAGTTCTGCCGGCATTCCTTCACTCTTCTCTCACCCTTCCTTAGATCCTGCAGGCCAACAAAAGCTGAGAGAGAGAGAGAGAGAGAGATTAAAGAGCCATAAATCTGTGATAAGACAAGATGCTGCTCTCTAGCCGACGGGTTTAACACTGTGAGTCATGACATCAGGAGGAGAGAAAGTGTGATATAGATCAGGCGCGTTACATCTCTCTCACTTTCACTTTCTCTCTCTCCGCTTCACCCTTCTGTCTCTCTGTCTCTCTTTCTGTATTTCACCCTCGCTAAAGGTCTTGCTCTCTCTTTCTGTTTCTCCTCTTTGTTTCTCAATTGTTCATATCTTTTTGTGTCTGTATTTCGGTTTCTCTCTTTTCTCATTTAGTTTTTCTTTCTCTGTTTTTGTTTCTCTCGAAATGATTTACAAAACGATTATTGGAACAATATACATAACAATAATCGGAACGATGCACATGACGATAATCCGAGTGGTGTACATAAAGATGATCAGAACATTGTACATAACGATGATCTGAATTATGTACATAACAAAGATCAGAACGATGTACAGTACATTAGGATGATGATCAGAACAATGTACATAGCAATAATCGGAACAATGTAGATAACGATAAACAGAGTGATGTACATAACGATGATTGAAAAAATGTACATTACAGTGATCGGACCGATGTACCTAACAATAATTGGAATCGTAGATAAATAATCGTAGATAATAATTGGAATTGTACATAACGATAATCAGAGTGATGTACATAACGATGATTGGAAAAATGTACATAACGATAATCTGAGTGATGTATATACCGATGATCGGAACAATGTACATAACGATAATCTGAGTGATGTACATAACGATGATCGGAACAATGTACATAACGATAATCTGAGTGATGTACATAACGATGATCGGAACAATGTACATAACGATAATCTGAGTTATGTACGTAACGATGATCGGAATAATGTACATAACGATGATCGGAACAGTGTACATAACGATAATCAGAGTGATGTATAAAACGATGATCAGAGTGATGTACATAACGATGATCGGAACAATGTACATAACGATAATCTGAGTTATGTACGTAACGATGATCGGAACAATGTACATAACGATGATCGGAACAGTGTATATAACGATAATCAGAGTGATGTATAAAACGATGATCAGAGTGATGTACATAACGATGATCGGAACAATGTACATAACGATACATATATACACAACAATGCTTGGAAGTCTGTTGCGTCACCCTCGTGTTTCTCGAAACGGTCTGAAATATGAACGTGCTGAGATTGTTCTGGTCATAACGGTTGTCATTTTCAAACCCGCTGCTCGTTAAAACCTGCCAGACGTTTCACTTTAGCGCTGGAGATGTCGGTTTGGCTCGTTCCCTGTCGTTTTTTTTCCTACCATCGATGGAGAAAATTAGCCGCACTCGTTAGTTCCTGCGGTTTGGCCGAGGTTTATCTTGTCCTGTTGACACTATGCTGATGATGTATATAATCACCAGCGCTGTTATTTACATGAGGAGGCGGGGCTATAATTAGACCTCACCTGCCGCTCTTAAACTCTCATTTGTTCAAGCGCTTGTATATCGGGAAGATCAACGATGTGGGTCGCGGTCTCACGCTAATGCCGGACCGCCCTCATCCTTCTCGTCCCGCCGCTGTCAGACGGACGAGGACGGTTGAGCGATTGCTCTTGTTGGTTGACAAATGTTTCGCCCGTCAAAACTATTTGGACAAGAACAGGAAACGGCGGAGAAGTCGAACACGGAGCTGTTGAAAATGGAGAGATGGAAATTGAGTTGCCTGACAGATTGATTAATATCACCTGGATCTCTGAAACGCTGCCCTCTGATTGGCCGTTACTGCTGAAAACACCACTTGCCGTGGGATTTAGGTTTTACGATGTGTATGTTTATGGGGATTTAAAATTTCTATAAGTTGTTTGCCTTTATTTTTTCATTTTATGTAAACTATATTTTATAGATTTGTTTATTTCTTTCTTTATAAAATACAGTACATGTATAGATATTAAAAAATGACAGATAGATAGATATATCAGACAGACAGACAGACAGATAGACAGATAGACAGACAGACAGACAGACAGACAGACAGTTAGATAGATAGATAGATAGATAGATAGATAGATAGATAGATAGATAGAAGCTATGAATATATTTATATTATATAAATATATATATGTCACATTTATGTTGTACATGTTACATTTTTGTAGAAATTCATATAAACATTCATTTGTTTTTTTGGATACATTTATTTTCTATTATTGGTAACCATATTTAATGGTGTACAATTGTAATATTTATTATTATTGTAATATTATTGTTATACTATTTTATAATAAGCCGCTTAGTAAATATATTAAGTTAATATATATGAACATAATTATATTAAGTATTTATATTTATATATTCATATATTAATATCATTATCTTAAGTTGCATCTAAGAAAGAAATGTTTTAGATGAAAAACCACTGATGAAAAATCGATCTGCGATGTGATTTAATCGAACATTTCAATATCAAGATAAAGCCAGAGTTGATTGTTACAGAAAGTGGAATTTTGAACTATTGTTTTCTGGGATTGAGCTGCTGTTCCGAGAAAATCACATCTCCGTGAGTAGGACAGTGTTGTTGGCAGTTAGAGAGTTTTCGTCTTAACCAAAACCTCAGTGAGGGATTAACTTCATCCATCCTAATGCCACGGGAACGTTCACCTTTCTGGATGGTGGAATAAACTCGCTGATCCGGTGTTCGGGAGAAGGATGTGGTCATGCACGGCCTGCTGGCTACCATTGTCCATGTCCAACAACTGGAAAAGCCCGACAGGAAGTTATAGGTCAGAGACCTACTCGCCGATTTCAATCTCACCGAGTTCTGCTAGCCACACTTAAGACCGTTAGTGGCTCAGTTAGAAGACAAATGTCAAATATTGTGTGTTCTTCTGAATGTAAAATGATAAGAAGTCATCAATAAACAATAGAATTGTCGGTTTCCCGATCATTTTGTACAATTAAGGCTCCGGATTATTAGGCGTGTGAAGTGTTTAATAATTTTACTAAACTTATTTACAATAACCGTAAAACCTCTAATAGAACGCCGTGGCGGTCTCATTTTCAGCTCTTACATCAAGGTGGCTCTCTATTAGAGGTGGTGGTCTATTAGAGGGTGGCAATGTTGGACTCAATGTCACAGAGAATTGGAATATGAGAATTGGAAGCTTACACGTGTTGCACGCAATCAATTATCATTTTTAATCTTTAAAAAAGTCATAAACACATTTACATGATCCTGTTTCATTGCAAGAAGGGGCAATTGAAGCGATTTGTCTCAAAAAGAAGACAATGGATGTCTAAATAAGGTAACGTAACATTCAGTGCACGCCAGACTAAAGTTGAGCTGGGTTTTTGTTAGACGTAAATATCAGAACAGTATTGTTTTTCTCTGTGCAGCAGACAGAGCCATTTGATTGGGTTTGACTCTGGTGTTTTTCGTTTTTAACTGTTTTCTTTTTGCTCCGAAGCTTTTGCGTGCTTATGGACTCGTTTTCAGGCGCTAGCTGTTAGCCGTTAGCGCAGATCTACCCAATGAAATATGGTGGGTCTGTTCAAATATTATTGATTGTATTTAGTTTAATCTGACTTCTTCCTTTGTCATATTCTGCTCGTGTGGAGACGAAGTCGCATTGATGTCGTGGAAGCTGAGGCTGAAATGTGAATGTCCAGGTCGAGTTACTGCTTCATTGAAACACCAAGTTCTAGTTTCCTTCAGCGGGCCGTTTCATGCTACACGGAAGAAGCAAAGCAGAACGTTCTAGAACAAAGTCTCCAGTGTGGCTGAGAAGTTAACACTGCTCCTCACGCCATTCTCTTCATCTACTACACCAATATTCCAACAGGTTTTGTTCCTTTTGTTCCTTTAGTTAAAAATGTGGGATCAGCCTTTTCAGCTAGACTAATTATCAGTGCCATACTTTTGCCACACAAATATACAAATACATAAAAGAAATTACTTATTTCTTTTTTTAATTATTATGACCGGCTTACCCATTGTTTTCCTTAGTCAAAACGGTATATTACAGTATTTAATCAAGTGTTTATTTTGTGTTGAGTTTACGTTAATTTACATTTTACACTTCAATATTCAATATTGCAAGATTCCATACTTGTTCGTGTCATTAATAATTGTTAATACTAAATAATTATTAATAATTAATAATAATTATTATAATTTGTTATTAATTGCGATTAATTAATATTAATTTGGTTGGGGAAGTGCGATTAACTAGTTAAAAAAATCGAATCGTTTGACAGCACTAGTTCAAATTTTAAAAAAGCATTAATTCCTTATTATGTATAGTAGTGAAATTATTTTTCCACATGTTTTTTTTTTTTTAACAATTTTTATTGGGCAAAAAGTTGAATGTAAACATGTACAGATGTACAGAGAGTATGACATGCCTTTTTTTTTCTTTTTTTCACCCAAATAACCATACAAATTGTTTAAACGGGGGGCGCGATCCAAAAAATGTGAGAACCACTGGCACATGCCAAGCCTTGGTGCCCAGTAAGTGTGCCGCTCCTCTCCATGCGGAACATTCCGGGCCTGGAGTGGCGTGTTGTTCTTGAGGGTTTCCTCTGCCTGATCTACAGCTCAGCTCAGCGAATCCCTCTGAACAAACACGGTGGACATCCTGCCCGCCTGTTATATTTAGGTTACGCGGTGGAGAGAAAGGATGTTCTGTCTCTCTCTCTCGCTTTCTCGCCCAGTCATTCTGGCTTCGACCAATCCATTCGTGCTGATCAAATGGGAAACTTTGCAACGTGATCCACTGATGGAGATACATACGTTTATTTTATCATTTTATTATTTGTTATTTTGCATGTATGAGTCTCAATCAGCTGCTGCTCAACATAACCAAAAGTGCAACTTCCAACCAAAGGGCCACAACTGCACTAAGGTGTAAAGTACTTGAGTAAATGGACACTGTTACTTTACTTAAGTATTTTGGCTACTCTGTGCATGTGCTGAGTATCAAAAATGTAGGCAACTTTTACTCTCTACTTGACGACATTTGTGATTGAGTATCTGTATCTTTACTCCACCACATTTGATTGGACACTTACCGTAATTTTTTACAGTAAGGTATCTGTACTTTTACTCAAGTATGGTTTTCGAGTACGTACTCTACTCTTTTGTCTAGAAACCGTGACGTTGTTTATATTTTCTACTACTACTAGATTCTGCCATTTTCAGTTAATTCCACTCAATATGACTCCGCTAATAACAGCTTTAAATGCTACCGAGCCGCTTTTCAATTTCTGGGTCACGGGGAGCTGCAGTCAATTCCAGCAACTCTGGGCTTGAAGGCGAGACACACCCTGTTTTAGTAGCTGACCAATCACAGAGCAGGACACACATTTACACATACTCACACTTTTACTGTGGGCTGTGGGAAGAAGCCGGAGATCCTGAGGAAACCCTCGCAAGCACGGGGTGAAGTTATGGTGAATCCTTTTAGCTCGGCTTGTCACGTCCCTGAACACAAATAATCTCTGCGCTGACAGCTGTCAATCAAAGCGCTCGCTGTTTAATCAGCGCAACTGCACAAATAGAGTCCTGATAATGTGATTAATCGCGCAGCGGCGGGGTAATGGACTCAGGGCAGATAAGAAGGCCTGTTTGTTTTTGATGAATTACTAAGATTAGAATTTATTTTCAATCTGTATCTCTTCCCGAGGTTATTTGTGACCGGGACGTGCTGAGTCTCTGTGTGTGTGCGCGTCATTCACCAAGACCAGTTTAACCCTTTGCTGACTGCTAGATAAGGTTTAATGCTTAGTTTGAATTTAATATACTGTAACCTTGTTCAACTTCCTTCTCAGTTTTAAAGACATACATTTTTTTTCTTTTTTCTTTTTTATCTGTGACTCTCTCTCTCTCTCTCTCTCTCTCTCTCTACAATAATATATATTATTATTATTATTATTAATATTTATTTTTTTATTTTATTTTTTCATTTTTTTTTGTTGTCTTTGTATCTTGTGTTATTTTTAAATAATTTCATGCCTTCTATATTTTGGACCATATTTTAATATATTGTAGTTATTTATATTTTGCACCAAACGAAGGAGCAATACTAATTTTATTATAACCCTGTGATACAATGCCAATAAAAGCATTCTATTCTATTCTATAAACTGAGTGTATATATATTTATTTAGACACACACACACACACACACACACACACACACACACACACACACACACACACACACTTTGTTCCCAAAGAAACAGACAATATTAGGCTTATGTAATTGAATTTGCTCACTTTAATACAATTAAGTGGCTAATTTCTAAAAAAAAAACTTAAAGAAATAAACTGTGCAATTACATTCATGTGATATTAGATGCCATATAATTTCTGACACTACGTATTGATTTTTGAAACGTGTCCAGGCCTGGCAAACACGATCGCAGCTGGAATGTTAGGTTTAATTTAGTAATTTAGCCAGTTTCAATATTTATTCCGCATTTATTTTACCGCTATTAATGGAGGCCTGTCACGTTCTGTTGGTTTAACACGATTCTCTCTCTGCTTGTCTTCAGATCTGAGGTCTACAGACACGTCGCATCACTTCTCCTTCCTGCTCAACACGTCAGATTTCCGCATCTTGCGCATGGACGAGGATCACGACCGGATGTACGTGGGCAGCAAAGACTACATCCTGTCTCTGGACCTCCACGACATCAACCGAGAGCCCCTCATCGTAAGAACCAAACCAATCACCTTGTCTCGCGTGGTTTTAGGATTTTAGGCCAATTCGCAACTCGCTTTTCGACGTTCATAAATATCTCAACGGAACTCACAAAGTCATTGATTTATTAATAACTTCAACAGGTTTCTGATGAGACGGTGGCGTTTATGGGGTCAAACTGGCGGAAACCTGGTACAATGGTCTTAAAGCTCTGGCGAGGCGTCAGAAACCAAAGACTAGTATTCAAGTTGTAGTCGACTTGTGAACTTGTCAATTTTAAAGCATATAAACACTGAAGGCCTGCATACAGATTCAATTTAGAATTACTGTATTTACACAAATATAAGCACCTTTTTTTTTGTCGCATTTTCGACGCTCAAATCTTTGGGGGGTGCTTAAAATTTCAAATATGTGTGTAAATTTAAACCCCCATTTTTACGTATGTGAAGTCAGGAACAATCATAATAAACGGAAACACGTATAAGCTTAATAACAGAAATAAAGAAAGATTAGACACGACACTTAACAGAGACAAAATAACACTGGAAGAAGTAACATTAAACTAAATACGGTACAACATTTTATATTACAACAAACAGAAACTACAAATCACGGCTTAGCTTAGCGCTAACAAACGGGTCCAATGTGTCATCACAGAAAGAGTCAAAACAGTCGAACATGAAGAACATGAACAAGAAGTAAAAAATCAAAGGAACAGACACAATCAAAACGCTGGGTCTGATAAACAGGGGATATGATCTTTAGCTTCGATTCTCTTCACACAGCGTAAGATAAACAGAGAGCTCGACTCTGCCTCTTGCAGTTGCGCGCATGAGTGGACAGATGCAAAGACTCTTGGGAAATGAAGTTCTGACCACTAGAATTGACTTTTTGTTATCTATTATTCAAGTAAAACGATGTCAAAATGATACGAGTCACAAGTTAAGTTTGGTAATAATTAAGAAAAAATTGTATGTTTAGGAGAATATCAACGTAATTGAACCAGAAATGTAAAAAACAAAAAAATGTATTTAGGAATTTTTATTTTGTGCCTGAAAAATCAGGGGGTTGCTTATATATTGCAAATACAGTAATTGCATCATGAGTGAGTATTAACCACAGCTCAGATTGATTCATTCTGCATTAGAAAACTTTGTTATACATTTGCCGCGCAAATAAAAAATCGTTTGCGTTTCTGACAGTTTTCGCCGCTATAGGGGTCACAAACCTGTTTCCGCCGAGACGGTAAATACCGTATGTGCAACTCTGGCCTTTAAAGCTGACGTCTGCGTGTAGGCTGGAGCCTGGACCTCCTGACCTTTCCTCACTAGTTCCACACACTTTGCTGTTGAGTTAAATCGGTCCATTTCTGAGACGTTGTGTCACCGTCCAGACGAATGCGATTGACCTTTTCTTTCGCCGACTCTGCCTTTCAGATCCACTGGCCTGTTTCCCATCAGCGGAGGCTCGAGTGCTTTTCAAGTGGGAAGGACAGCGTGAGTCTCGTCTTTTTAACCACTTCACGGTCACTCGCCAGTTCGATAGAACCGCAAGCAGCATACGCGGGTTTGAGGCCTTGAACTTTTTGGATGATTCTCTATTGCGTGTTTTTTTTTTTTATATTTCATTTTGATTATCTATAGCTTTAAAAGCATATTTCCACCTATAGCGCCATCCATTGTTTGTTTATATTATACGGTATGAGTTAAATTGTTAGTGTGATTATTCTGTTAAAATAATATTATATTGCAATTATACAGTTGCATTTAAATTACAAATTTAAGGATCATGGGACTTAAGTTCAAATGTAAAACTCTGTAATTGGAAAATTTTTCGGTGAATATTTTGTTTGTTTATTATTCAAATTATTTATATTTATTATAAATATAATGTGGGACTAATAAAGGATTTTTCAATTCAATTCAATTATAATCTCATCAATCCAGTGATTTATTTTCTTTATATTCTCAGTAATCCAACTATATATATTCATTGTAATCTCATTAATCCAATGATATAATTCCATTATATTCTCATTAATCCAATTTAATTCCAATATAATTTCAATATAATCTCCTTAATACAATTATATAATTTCCTTATAATCTCAATAAATCAATGGTGTGATGTTATTAAAATCTCATCAATCCAATGATATAATTAATCAAATGATAAAATGTCATTATAATCTTATTAATCGGATGATATAATTTCAATATAATCTCAGTAATCCAATGATATATCTCCAATATAATCTCATTAATCCAATGATATAATTCCATTGTATTCTCAATAATCCAATGATAGTTTCAGTATAATATCCTTAATCCAATTATAGAATTTCCTTAGATTCTCAACCATTCAATGATGTAATTTCATTATAATCACATTAATCTGATGATATAATTTCAACATAATCTCATTAATCAAATGAGGCAATTTTAACATACTCATCGATCAAAAAGATAAAAGATTTCATTATAATCTCATGAATCCAGTGCCATCATTTCAATGTTGTGGACTGGAAGACAAACCTTTTAAGAGTTTAAAACCCTAGAAATGTACAAACATATTACAAATATGCACAATTTCCAGAGGGTTTCAATCCCCTTCTCCATTGAAGACTGAGAACCGTTCCTGGCCTGTTTGTAGATGTTCTCGGTGGTCTTCACGTTGACATGGCTCTTCGAGAGCTCCAGCCTCTTCTCATCCGACATCTGCTCGTAGTTACAGCGCAATGCATGGCGAATGAACGCTCGAGAGAGGACGGACGGAGTAGTGAAGGTCACGACCTCTGGCCACATTGGTCCAGGTCAGTGGTGAATGGGATTAAATACGCGCCGAAGATCTTATTTTCAAACACGAGGCGAGATGAAGGAAAGCAGATGTCGGAGCCAAACCTACGGCAATAAAGTCTGGCCTTGCGTGTGCGGTTCCGGCATCTGGATTCTCACTATCATACGCACATCTGCACGTCTCGCGGAAGGTGTTTTGGGCGAATTCATCACTTTTGGGGTACACACTGTCAGTCCGTGACACCAAATGATGGATTTCAACCGCAGCTCATGAATCCGATATTTGGAGTCCACGTGTAACTTTCACGGCACTTGTGTGCGACGACTCGGAAACGTTCAACTTTTGGGATTATTCTCCATTGATTGTTGGATTTTTTCATTCAATGCTGAAAAAATCAGTTTATTATAGAGCTGTTGGCATTGGCTAATTTTTTTTTTTGGCAATGCTATAATTTTTTTGTTATGTTAGTGCCATATCGCCATCGATTATTTGTTGATATTTATTTTGACTTTTTATTCGGATTATTCTGTAAAAATGTCATTATATTTCCATCATAAAGTTGCACCGTAATTTATATTACAGTAACAATTGTAAAGTCCATGATCATTTAAAAATGTGTCTTAAAGTGTAAAATGCTTTGTTTGTCTCTGATTCCAATGACATAGTTTCATTATAGTCTTATTAATCCAATGATATAATTTCAATGTAATCTTATCAATCCAATGATACGATTTCATTTCATTCTCAGTCACCCAATTTCATTATAATCTCATTAATCCAATGACATAATCTTAATTTAATCCCATTATCCCAATGATGTAATTTCTGTATGATCTCATCGATCCAATGCTATAATTTCAATGTACCGTATTCTCATTAATCCAGTGATTTGATTTCATTTTTTTCTCAGTCATCCAATGGTATAATTTTATCATAATCTCATTAATCTAATGACATAATTACAATTTAATCTCTTTACTTTACAGTCATTTAGCAGAAGCTTTTATCCAAAGCGACCTAAAGAAAGAGGATTTTTTTGTAATCTAATTTTCCCAATGATATAATTTCAATATAATCTCATCAATCCAAAGCTATAATGTCATTATATTCTCAATAATCCAATGATATAATTTCAATATGATATCCGTAATCCAATTATATATAATTTCCTTATATTCTCAGTAAGTCAATGATGTAATTCCATTATAATTCGTATATAAACTTTGTCCGCTTTTATTAGTTTGGAACTGAAATTCAAGCCTTTTTAATTTCCAGATTTTGTCGTCAATTACACGTAACAGTCTCGCCAAGCCATAACGTCACATGTATTCGACTTCTAAAGTGCTTCGATGTCAAGGCTCCTCCGCAGCGATGCAATCTCAAACGCAAACCTCATTTCACACATCGTTGTGCTCCCACATAATAATAAAAAAAAACCGACCCGGCAAAACTCACAATCAGCGTACGTCTAGTCTGAGATTGTCTCGGTTGTTGGCTCTTCTGTAGAGTTACAGAATAAGCTAAAATATAAATAGTACATCTAGTAGAAAATTGTATATATTTTTTTACTAGATGTACTATTTATATTTTAGCTTGATGTATATTTCCTTACATTTGTACTTTGTGTGTTCTTTCCCTTGTGTTGCACCAAATAGAGTAGTGTTCTTAATTTCATTGTAAGCAAGTGATGCAATGACAAAAGGCATTCTATTCTATTCCATTCTGTTTCCTCACGCAGAGCGAGTGCAGTAATTTCATCCGTCTGATCGAGCCGTGGAACCGGACTCACTTGTACGTGTGCGGAACCGGCGCCTACAACCCCGTCTGCACCTACGTCAACCGAGGACGCAAGCCCATGGTAAATATCCCCCTCCAACTGCTGGAAAAGCCATGTAATGTTGTTAAAATCTCATCAATCCAATGATATAATTAATCAAATGATAAAATTACATTATAATATTATTAATCGGATGATATAATTTCAATATATTCTCATGAATCCAATGATATAATTTCATTGTATTCTCAATAATCCAATGATAATTTCAATGCGATATCCTTAATCCAATTATAGAATTCCCTTAGATTCTCAACAATTCATCGATGTAATTTCATTATAATCACATTAATCTGATGATATAATTTCAACATAATCTCATTAATCAAATGAGGCAATTTCAACATAATCAATCAAAATGATAAAATTTCATTATAATCTCACGAATCCAGTGCCATCATTTCAAAATCGTTGGTTTACTGGAAGACAAACCTTTTAAGAGTTTAAAACCCTGAAAACTCACTTCCAGATTGGAATACTATTACAAATGTGCACAATTTCCAGAGGGTTTCGATCCCCTTCGTCAACCGAGGACGCAAGCCCGTGGTAAATTTCCCCCTCCAACTGTTGGAAATGCCATGGTGACCCACCAGGGTACGTACTGGGCCCAGGTGTGGTTCTCCCTTTCTGCTCACTTTTCCAAGTTTTCTCCGAGCTCTCTCTTTAACGGACTTGTAACAGTTCATCAGCCGTGATTGTTCCCGCCGCCTCCTGGTGTTAAACTCCTCCAGGTGTTGGCTGGCGTTCGCCTTCCCCAACGCACGATAACTCTCTTCTGTTTAGTTTTACTCGGCAAATGAGGAGCTTGATTTTCCCAGCTGGAGCCAGGCATCACACCGCAAACCCGTGGTGTCTTATAAGAGACCACCTATACTACTTTACTGTAAATACACCACTTGTTCCGCGCTTATGGTTCCTGGGATTTTAATGGGAGTCGGAGGTCAGGAAGCAATTCATTTTCTTTGTGTTTTTGTTTTAGCGCAAGTGGCCTTTCGTCGGCGGGTGTCACGCCCTGAAAGCTCTTTTAGGACAGAATGGGGGTCTTGGGTTTCCATGGACGTTTTGTCTTGCTCACGTCCGTTTTAATGCCCTTAGTGTGCGAACGCAATGAAACCCTAGACGATAAACGTTTTTCATTGAAAGAAAATTAGAGAACAGTCTGTGTTCCAGTGTGCCAACCAGACCAACTTCTATCGTTGTCTGTCATAGGCAATATTGTGAATTGACATTTGCTGAATTTATTTGAATTCTGCAAAATGTGGCATTAGAAAATGTACTGCAATTTTGAATATATTGAAATGTATTTCATTCAATTCAATTAAAAAAACTGTATTCATTTGTATTCATGTATTCAAAACTGTATTCATTCAAATTGCTTTTTCGGTTACAGTTGCTCACACAAAAGAAAAATATACTAATAAAAGAAACAAAAAAAAATTAAAAATGTACATCTGCATAAAATATTTACGCAAAAATAGACCAATTTGCCAGAATGTTGGAAATTGGAGGAAATAAAGCTGCGAATAAAGTTTTAAGTAGTAATATGAACTGAATTGTTAATATATTTTTTAACTTCATTTAACCGATCATTTTCATTTAAACATCTGGTTCACAGTGTAAGTGTCAAGATGAACAATATTTCATATTTCCATATTCCAGGGACGCAAGGAAGCTGGTGGAATACAGACACATTTAACGTCCTGAAATTGCTTTTTGGTTCTTTAGTTTATTATCGTAAAGATCCATAATTTGTACAAATATAAAAAAATAAGCAATCTGTTTGTGGGGTAACCAGACTTTTCGACCCGGATGGGCAAATGACCCCGAATTTTGTTCGACCCGGATGGGCAAACGATTTCGCCACAATTTTGCCACGATTGCACGAGCCATGTCTAAATTTGTTTTGTGGAAATGTTCTGGAAATTTCCGCAAGCAGATTTGTCATTTTAAATTTCCGAATCATGAGATCTTGGAGAAACTGGTTTATTGACCCAAAACCACCTAGATGTGGCCAGCAGGCCTCTAAAACTGGACCACTAACCTGCCTTGCTCATTCAAATGGGGAACGTCTGGCCATAAAGCCAGTAACTGACCAGTAGTTTTGACCGAACTATCTTATTTTAGACGGCCATGCATCTCCAGATGCCCCAGACCAGAGGACGGACCAGTCGAGCAGCCGAGCCCGACACAGTGTTCGATGAGACGGGATTACAGGTGGATGAACCGCATGCGCTTAGTTTGTCTTGGTGATGCTAACAGTCTTCTACTAACCGCACTTCTTGTCTCTCTACGTGATTTGGTTCAAAGCCTGTGATGCTTTTGTGTCTCTTTCATTTGTGTCGTTGTCTTGCCACATTCTAACTTGTTCTTTTCTTCGTCATCAATCTGCCAACTCTTGGTGGAATGCCTGTTTCTCTGAGTTGGGTTCCTCGAATGCTCTTCTTTGTGACTTGCTTAGGCAGGACGTGACTCTGAGTTTGAGCCGAGATGTTTCTCTGATGACTGAGTGCAGAACACACGCTTTCAGGAGGTTGATCCAGAGCAAACACACTCAGGCTGTAACCAAACAGAACAAACCAGTGGATAGAGTAGACCTACACCACACAACATTACTCAAACACTGCGGCCGCCCAGCTTTTCCCACCACACGTCACCCACTCCTTCCAAACTAAACCACACGCCTTTCTTACTTTGAGGAAAATGTTGAAAATGGCGTTTATTTTCATGTTCTTCCTGTGCTGGCAAGGGTTTCTTCTGGATCTCCCGCTTCCACCACAGTCCAAAAACCGACTTGCCCATTAGTGTGACAGCATGATCGTGTGTATTTGTGTTCTGCTCTGTGATTGGTTAGCCAAGAATGTCCTGCTTATCAGAGTGCCTGCGATGTGGTTAGAGTTAGGGTTAGATTTAAGGTTAGTTAGATTTAGGGTTTGGGTTAGGGCTAAACTCGGAGAGGGAAGGGAGTTTGTCTTTATGTGTGGAGTTTGCATGTTTCATGGGTTTGAGGGGGAGTGTGAATGTGTGTCTGTGTCCTGCTCTGTGATTGGCCACCAACCAGGGCGTGTCCATCCTTCAGACCCAGAGTTGTCGGGATTGGCTCCAAGAATATA
Organism: Paedocypris micromegethes; assembly: GCA_028031935.1. NCBI lineage: Eukaryota > Metazoa > Chordata > Actinopteri > Cypriniformes > Paedocypris > Paedocypris micromegethes. The sequence continues at coordinate 9,256,284 of CM051497.1, forward strand.
GGGTGTGTCCTACCTACCGAAGTGCTATGTTTAAGGTTTGGTGTGTAGAATGTTCCTTGAAACCTCCGTTTTGAGTTCCATTAAAAACAAAATCAATCTTTATTCCAAAGAAGGGTTTTAAAAGGGATAAAACGGCCTGACGTTTCGCTGGTACGGCTTTATCAGAGGTTGAAACCCAAACGAACAAACCGGAACTAAAGTAGGGGAGTAGGGGAAACTTAGTAGGGGAGGTTAGTAGAGGAACTAGTGGAGTTGGAGTTGGAGTTGGGGTTTGGGTTAGGGTTAGGGTTTAGATTAGGGTTAGGGGTAGGGTTAGAGTTAGGGTTAGGCTCAGAGAGGCAAGGGTGGAGTTTGTCTTGGGGTTAGAGTTTTGAGTTAGGGTTAGAGTTAGGGTTAGAGTTAGGGTTAAGATTAGGGTTAGGTAAAAGAGGTTAAAAAACTCCGGAGAGTCAGCGCACGGGCACAGGCTGTCTTAAAACAACAAGGGACCTTCAACGAGTAAAGACAATGTTTTAAAAAAATCTTTTTGCCTTAAAAAAAGAATAATTATTATAAAATTTGTACTCGTTAAAAACACCATACGCTAAAAGATTTTAAAAAAATCCTTAAAACACTTTAAAAAGCTTTTTGAAACCGAAAAATCATAGTGCTCTCTTCTGATTGGCTCTGTGTTTATGATGCGTTCTGGTGTCTCCCTATTAAAGGGATATCCTCGGGATTTGGTTAAAAAGTGTTTCCGATATCCTGGCGCTGGCAAGGTTAGGTAAAAGAGGTTAAAAAACTCCGGAGAGTCAGCGCACTTTAGGGTTAGGGTTAAGATTAGGGGTAGAGTTAGAGTTAGGGTTAGGGTTAGGGTCAGAGTTAGAGTTAGGGTTAGGGGTAGGGTTAGGCTCAGAGAGGGAAGGGTTAGGGTTAGGGTTAGAGTTAGGGTTAGGGTCAGAGTTAGAGTTAGGGTTAGGGTTAAGATTAGGGTTAGGGGTAGGGGTAGGGGTAGGGTTAGAGTTAGAGTTAGAGTTAGAGTTAGAGTTAGGGTCAGAGTTAGAGTTAGGGTTAGGGTTAAGATTAGGGTTAGGGGTAGGGTTAGGGTTAGGCTCAGAGAGGGAAGGGTTAGGGTTAGGGTGGAGTTTGTCTTTATGTGTCTTTAGGAGTTTGCATGTCTTTAGGATTTTGCATGTTTTGTGCTTGCATGGGTTTCCTCTGGTTCTCCGGTTTCCTCCACGGTAAAAAAATGTGCCTTCAGAACAGTTGTAGATGGGTGTGAGGGGGAGTGTGAATGTGTCTCCTGCTCTGTGATTGGCCACCAACTAAGGCGTGTCCATCCTTCAGACCCAGCTGGATTGGCTCCAGCTTCCTGTGACCCAGAAATGAAAATGCGGTACATTGATGGATGGATGGAAATTGTCAAGCCGAAGGAAAATGAGCTGATAGAGGCTTTTCCGTCACCGGTTGGCAAAGTGCGCTTGTGTTTTAAGCTAATGCAGGCGTGCTGATTTTAATAAGAGGTGAAAGGGAATCTGTTAATGCTGGACGCGCGAGTGTTTTGACAGGCGTTTCTCTCGCTCTTACGTGAAACGATGAGAAATGTCTCGGCGAGGAAGGTGAGAACGCAGAGGATCCGGCTCATGGCAACTCTTTGGGGCTTGTGAGAACATGCTTCCTCAACCATAGACCTGGTCCAAATCCCCGTCAGTCAGCCACGTCCCAAGCAGGATTAGACGCGTTCAAACCTCGGTGGTTAAGGCATGCTTTTTTTATTTCTCATTTCTGAGGTTTTTTTCTTTTCTTTTTTTTCCTTCTACTGTTTCTTGAAGCATCTTTCCTGCACGTCCCTGTGGATTCCAAGGATGTTCTTCCGCGGGACTGAAACCCTTCTGATTTCTCCTCTAGGAATATGTCTTCCATTTGGAGCCGGACAAAGAGGATTCTGGGAAGGGGAAGTGCCCGTATGACCCGAAGCTCAACAGCGTCTCTACTTTGATTAGTACGTTCTTCCTGAGAAGTTTTTCTTTTTTCATTTTTGCAAATGAAAGAGTGAGTGAGTTTGTCACTGTGGCCACTATTAAGTAAAGACATTGTCTACATTTAACCATCCATTTTAAGTTGGACACACACACAAACACACACACACACACACACACACACACACGGAAATGGTCTTATAGCTCTGGCAAAGTGCCAGAAACCAAAGACTTGATTTCAAGTTATAGTCGACTTGCGTTACATAGAACTTTAAAACATATAAGTACTGTAGGCCTGCAAACAGATTCAATTTTTTGGATTTTTAAAACGGGCATTTGTGATAATAACTACTGTAAGAGGCTAAGACACGTCACCACATTAATTAAATTAAAATGTAACTAATTGTCCGCAGTTGATAATGTAGAATAAAAAGAAGATGACAGAAAAAACATCTACAACATTGTTACGTTTCTCTTTTCTAGAAAATCTGTAAGATTGTGCCAGTTTATTTATTTTGGCACTTTATTGTCTTGGAATTCCTCATTTCGACACATTTTCACGTTCTAGTCTTGTTATGTTTTTTTTTTTTCTAACATTGTTGCTGTTTTTCTCAGAGTGTCGATGCTTTTTTCAAGTATCAAAGCTGAAATGTCTAGTATCGTGACAACACTTGTACTTACATGTTCTAAAACATGTTAAAACCTCATGAACTAAATTCAGTAATTGTTTGTAAAATGAATTTGTCTAGAATATTTTTTACTTTTAACCTTGAACTGGTTGGTTATGCCACTTAAAGTAAGACAGCAGAAATCGAATTCCATTAAGACAGTATATATTGCTGCATCTAACTATTTAAAGATTTCACACCCCAAAATAGCCAGAAACAGATTTTTACATTTATTAATTACACTTAATTACACTACAGCTAAGATTGATTAATTATGCATTAGAGCATTTTTATACACATGTGGTGAAAACAAAGAATTTGTTGCACTTCTAACAGTTTCTGCCAAGATGCTATTTGCCGGAATTTACCTCGGTATTTACCGCCATGCAGCTGAGACCATGTAGCCCTGCCAGGAGCAGTGGGCAGCGTTAAGCCGAGTTTCAGTCTTACCCAAGGACACTCCGGTTATAGAACCAGCCAGAATGGGATTCGAACCTGCAACCTATTGGCCGCTAGTCCAATGGCGTCGGTTGGTGGTTTGTGGACACACTTGGCGCTGAAACGCTTCCTAATGGTTTCTGGCTGTTTTCGGGCAAGAATGAAACTGGCAGTGAAAAGACAAACACTGGAAACATGTTGAACAAACTCTTCACGCGCTGTTATACTGTGGTTTGCGCTTTATTACTAGCAGGTTGTTTGAGTGTGTGCGTGGAGAACGGCTATTGCCCTCTGATGATTTTTCCCGTCGTTTTGGCACGGACACATGAGATTTGGCTGAGTTGGCGCCGTGAGAAGTTTCCATCTTGGAGAATGACAGTGGGTTTCTGCGACCAGGAGTGAGAGCTTAAACAGGCTGGAAAAGCCACCAGTTGTTTAAAAAGGAAGGATTTCTTGGGCTTTGTTTGGGAAATCCGGATCATTTTGTGATCAAGAGAACCTGAGAAACACACTTGAGTAAAAGTGCAGATACCTTACTGTAAAAATGACATGTTACAAGTCACCAACTCCAAGAAGACTTGAGTAAAAGTCGTAAAGTACTCAGGACATGTGAAAAACAAGAAACACTTTTATTTGTGGTTTATTTTACTGGTTTATTTCAAGGTTTTATTTTCTAATATAGAAATGACATTTAATGGCAGAACAAACTGGATAAAAAAGAACAAAAAGTCAGTCCCAGTCAAACTCAAATGTGCAAAAAAGTGCAACCGCTAATTGACTTTCACGTGATTAAGCTGATAAACAGCATCCAGTACCTTCAGCATCCTATAGATGGCGATATCACCTCATCCACCTAGTAAATTAACCGCGGTAGAAAAATGTCACAATGTAAGGAGTAACAATAAGTGTCCATTCAAATGTAGTGGAGTAAAGAGACGGATACTCAACACTAGCCAAGTAGAGAGTAAAATTAGCTTATATTTTTTATTCTTTGCACACAAAGTGCAAAGTAGCCAAAAATAATTGAGTAAAGTAGTAAAGTGTATTTACTCAAGTACCGGTACTTTACACCATAGTCATTATGATGGATTTCTACTGGGAAATACTCCGATAAAATGTCTGAATTCAACACGACTTGCGCTGCAGGTAATTCTACGAAAGCCCTGACGAGGAAAACAAAGGCTGAAGCGTCTAATCAGCGCGGCTAAGCCGAACTAGCCACCGGCAAAACCACTTAGCTAAGCCACTAGAACAATTGATCTCCAGCTAAACGCAGCTGCTAGTATTTCACATGTTTGGTTCAGGAGACTTTCAGACAGTTGTAAAAATGTCTGATGTGTTCCTTTACGATGACGTCATCGATGATGTCATCATTCCTGATCTTCACTGGGTCTTATTTTCAGGGTGGGTCTTTTTCGTCGTAGATTTCAGAGGTTAAAGGGGTCCTGATTCCTTCACAAATATGTCAACAAACTGTACAGATGTGGTCCGGTCAACACACACACACACGCACACACACACACACACACACACACACACACACACACATACACACTACTACATAACAAGGAACAAATTCCTCCGGAGGAATAGCACTCACATGGATAATAACCAGCTCATATGATGTTTTATTTTTACTGGACTAACTGTGATTCTATTAAGTTTTGATGTGCATTGTTATTGTGTGTGTGTGTGTGTGTGTGTGTGTGTGTGTGTGTGTGTGTGTGTGTGTGTGTGTGTGTGTGTGTGTGTGTGTGATTTATTAATGCTACATTATATGAAATTGTTATTATTTCATACACACACACACACACACGTAGAATAATATGCAGACAGACGGAAAGACAGCAAGACATGGAGACAGACAGAAAGATGACAGACAATCAGATAATTATACAGACTGATGGATGGACTGACAGACAGAGACATACAGAGAGACAGATAATTGTCCAGACAGACAGACAGACAGACAGACAGACAGACATAATTCTACAAACTGACTGATGGACAGATACAGACAGACATGAATACAGACAGGGACAGACAGATAATAATCCAGACAGACAAACAGACTGACAGACAGACAGACAGACAGACAGACAGATGATTATCCAGACAGACAGACAGACAGACAGACAGACAGAGAGATAAATGTTCAGACAGACAGACAGTCAGACAGACAGATAGAGAGATAATTATGCAGACAGACAGACAGACAGACAGACAGACAGACAGAGAGATAAATCTTCAGACTGACAGACAGACAGACAGACAGACAGACAGACAGAGAGATAATTATCCAGACAGACAGACAGAGGGATAAATGTTCAGACAGAGAGACAGTCAGACAGACAGATAGAGAGATAATTATGCAGACAGACAGACAGAGAGATAAATGTTAAGACAGACGACAGAGAGACCGACAGACACACACACACACACACACACACATACAGAGAGATAATTCTCCAGACAGACAGACAGACACACACACACACACAGAGATAATTATCCAGACAGACAGACACACACACACAGAGAGATAATTCTCAGAGAGAGAGAGAGACAGACAGAGAGACAGAGAGAGAGAGAGAGAGAGTGTGATAAGCAGCTGTCTCTGTGCGTCTGTAGATGGGGAGCTGTACGCAGGCGTCTACATTGACTTCATGGGAACCGACTCGGCCATATTCCGGACGCTGAGCAAGAAGCCGGTGATGCGAACAGACCAGTACAACTCCAAGTGGCTGAACGGTGAGAGGCTGAACATCTTCACCTCTGGCCAGACGCTCACGCCGCTTCCTGTTTCAGACCCGGCCTTTGTCCACGTGCACCTCATCCCCGACAGCAACGAGAAGAACGACGACAAGCTCTACTTCTTCTTCCGAGAGAAGTCTGCCGAGAGCGGCCACAGCCCCAAGACTCAGTCCCGCATCGGCCGCATCTGTCTGGTGCGTCTTCCCAGCGTTTTCACCAAAATTACGTTAAAAGATTGGAAATATTGTTAAAAGATTGGAAATATTGTTAAAAGATCGGAAATATCGTTAAAAGATCTGAAATATTGTTAAAAGATCGGAAATATCGTTTAAAAAGATAGGAAAAACTGTTAAAAGATTGGAAATATCGTTAAAAGATTGGAAATATCGTTAAAAGATTGGAAATATCGTTAAAAGATCGGAAAAATCGTTAAAATATCGGAGTCATCGTTAAAATATCTGAAATATTGGTAAAAGATCGGAAATATCGTTAAAAGAACGGAAAAATCGTTAAAAGATCTGAAATATTGTAAAAGATTGAAAATTCCGTTAAAAGATCAGAAAAATCGTTAAAAGATCGGAATTATCGTTAACAGATCGCCATCTCGATTCTACCCGCTTCGCCATCTTAATTCAGCGTTTATACGATTCTGCCCAACTCAATGATCTACACCCAAGGTGTGTGTGTGTGTGTGTGTGTGTGTGTGTGCATCAGGGAGGAAATCCGCCGTACGCAATCATTTAAATATTATAAAGGAATACTAATGGTAATAATCTAATGGTAGGAGTAACACTGCGCTGTCCCAGTGGGTGTGATGATGGCCGACGCACGTTCACGTGAGATTATTATTACGGTCTCTCTTTCTTTCTGTTTCTCTTTCTCTTCTATCTCTCTCTCTATCTTTAATTTACTCTCTTTCTTTCACTCTCTCTCTTCCCTTTCTCCCTCTCTTTCTTTTTGTCTATCCCTCTATCTCTCCTATCTCTCTCTCTTTATTTCTGTACTATCTCTCTTTCTTTACTTTTGTTTCTTTCTCTCACTCTCCTCTCTCTCTCTGTCTCTCTTTCTTTTTGTCTGTCCCTAACGCTCTCCTATCTCTCTTTTATCTCTGTCTCTTTCTCTCCTCTCTCCCTCTCTCTCTCTCTCTCTCTCTTTCTCTCTCTCTCTCTCTCTCTCTCTCTCTCTCTCTCTTTCTTTATTTTTGTCCCTTTCACTCACTCTCTCTCTCTTCTCTTTCTCTTTCTTTTGGTCTTTCTCACTCTGACTCTCTCTCTCTCTCTCTCTCTGTCCCTCTTTCTCTTTGTATGTTTTCATCTCCGACTCTTTCTCTCCTATCTTTCTTTCTACGTTCACATATTCAAACTCTTTTTTTTACTCTCTTCTCTCTTTTTTTTTTTACCTCTCCGACTCTCTTTTTCTGTCTCCCTATCGATTTTTCCATCTCTTTCTTTCTCTCCCTCATTCAGTTTCATCTTTCATGTACTCATTTCCTCCCTCACTCACTCTCTCTCTCTTTCTTTTTTTTCTGTCTCTCTCAGAAGATGAAACTCAGCAAACATCTACAGTTGAGGACAAAATTATTAGCCCCTCCTACAAAAGAATCATTGTTTGATAAGTGTTTCAAAAGTGCTTTTAAACATTTGCTAATCATTGTGTCCTCAACTGTACTAATACGAAACTTTTTTTTTGCTTTTAATGGTGATTTTTTTTCTTTCTTCACAACGTTACTTTTACATTACATTACTTTTCTATCCAGTTTTTTAAATTTAGAGCAAGGAGTAATGTGTGTTATCATTTTGCTGTTTGACAGCCTAATTTTCAGGGTTAGATATTTAAAAAGAGGTAATCAAGAATCGTGATCTTTATTCTAAGCTAAAAACTCGTGATTCTCCTTTTATCCAGAGTCGTGCAGTTTCTAAAACTCCAGTCGGGATTTCGAGGGGCTCGTCACTGACGTGCCGAAATCCAGGCATTTTTTTGACCTCTCCGCCTACAATATGCTTCTTTCTCCGTGTGACCTTCTCACCTCGTGACCTTTGACCTGTCACTCTGAGTCTGACCCTGCAGTCTGTCACTTTCCCGGGAACTTGCTTCCGAAAAGACCAGCACTGCGGCTTTAACCAGCCATTCTTCCCGTGTGTGTGTGTGTGTGTACGTGTGTGTGTGTGTGTGTGTGTGTGTGGGGCGGTCCGTCTGCACCCATCTGGCCACCTCAACTCTCTTCCTCTCTCTGTCTGTTCATCTCCGTCACTTTTGTTATCGCCTGGTGATTATGTGACCCAATGATGTTTTTGCAACAACAAAAGTACTTAAACAAAATTGAAAAAAAGATGTAATAATCTTTTGGACAAACTGTGTATGCTCTCTCTCTCTCTCTCTCTCTCTCTCTCTCTCTCTCTCTCTCTCTCTCTCTCTCTCTCTTTCTGTCGCTCTCTCTGTCTTTCTGCTCTCTCACTTTGTTTCTCTCTCTCTTTCTCTCTCTCTCTCTCACTCTGTCTACCTCTTTCTTTCTGTCTGTCCCTCTCTCTCTCCTGTCTCTTTCTCACTCTGACTCTCTCTTTCAGTCTCTCTCTGTCCCTCTTTCTTTTACATTTTTTTCATCTGACATTTTCTCCTATCTTTCTTTCTACTTTCACAAATTTACACTCTCTTTTATCCTTTCTTCTCTCTTTTTTCTTTACCTCTCCAACTATCCTTTTCTGTCTCCCTATCTATTTTTCTTTCTGTTTCTTTATCACCCTCATTCAAATTCTACTTCCATCTAATCTTTGTTTTTTTACTTTCTTTTTTTCGCTCTCTGTTCACTTTCATTTGCTCACTCTATTTAAGTTTGCCTTCTCTCTATCTCTCTCTCTCTCTCTCTCTCT
>CM051497.1:9284051-9297460 GCA_028031935.1 Paedocypris micromegethes
AAAAAAAAAAAAAAAAAAAGCTGCTCGACGTCCAGAGGCCTGCGTAATCTGTCATTTATGAAATAATTCGATTAGAATTCTTTATTTGATTATTTACTTTTTTTTTGTTTTTATTTTTATATTAATATTATTTTAATCGGATTTTTCACAAGGCTTTGGCATTTCTTTGCGGATTTTTTGTCTTAATGTGTAAATAAATCATCACACTACATTGTCTAGTAATATATAATAAAATAGGCACACTATTGTCTCGCTCAATAACAAAAACAAAACAAAACAACAACAAAAACAGAAACATTGACATAAATACCTGACAGATAGTATTATTAGTAATATTACAAATAAATAATTATAATTTAAATAAATACTTTTTTCGATTATTGTTTAGAAACAAAAAACTTAAACATAAACCTAAAATGCATAAACGTAGATATAAACCACACATTATTATCAAAATTAAATAGAATCATTAAACTCATAATAGCAATGATTTTATAAAAATAATAGAAAACGCTGAGAAAAGAATCGTGAAGAAAGACCAGGAGAAAAGAAATAGGAGAGAACGTTGAAAAGAACTTGATTTGTTATAAAAATACCATTCAACAGTTCATCTGTACTGTTATTAATAAAAAAGACAATTAATTCTAATTTAAATAAATATTTATATTAGAAACATAAAACTTATATAATAAATAAACAGAGATATAACATTGAATTATTATTCATTTAATTATTAAAATTAAATAAATGTATGAACCTCAAATTAGAAATAATTTTATTAAACTAATAAAAAATACTATTGCCCTTGAGAAAAGGAATAGGAGAAAACGTGAAAAAGAACATGAGTTGTTCATTAATCTGTTCTATTAATAATATAAAAAAGTAATAAATAACATTTAAAATAGAAACATAACATGTATATAATCAATTCAATTCAAATCAATTAATATTAAAATAGTATTGAATTATTAACCTAATATTTATTTATTTTAAATTGATATAAATACTACTGACCGTGAGAAAAGGAATAAGACAGAACGTGAAAAAGAACAGACTGCGAGAAAAAAATATATAGGTCCTTTAGTATGGATAAGTTATAATGAAGAATAAAAGAGGTGAAAAATAAACAAGACTTACAGCTCTAGAAAGAGAAAATACTCCTTCCGGGTCTCATATACATCCACCAGCTGCAGGATGTTGGGATGTTTGACCCTGGAGAGAGAGTTCAAGTTCAAGTTCATGTCACATGACCTTTTTTTGTCATTTGATAAGCATCTTTAAAATGGTCCGACAACACTTTAAACCAAGAAAGAAAATTGTAATGGGTTGGAAATAGTTTGAACAATTGAGTAAATGCCACTTGCAGCGAAATGTTCTACCTTTTTCTTACTTCCTTTCTCTCTATTTCTTCCTTCCTTTCTTCCTTCACCTGACTTCATTTCATTCTTCCTTGCTTCCTCTTTTTTTCTTTCATTCCATCATTTTCTTCATTCTTACCTTCCATTTCTTTGTGCTTCCTTTCTCTTCCTTCCTTGCGTTCTTTCTACTTTTTCTTTATCTTGCTTTTCATCCTTTTCCTTTATTCACTCATTAATTCTTTCCTTTCTTCCTTCATCTGACGACTTTTCACTCTTATTCTTCCCTGTTTCCGTTTCTTACTTCCATCATTGTCTTTATTCTCCTTCCCTTTCTTTCCTTTCTTCCTTGTGCCCCCTTCCTCTTCCTTGCGTTATTTCTACATTTTTTCCCTTTTTCTTACCTTCTATTCTTCCCTTAATTCATTTATTACTAACTTCTTTTTTTCCTTGCTTCTTCTTTCTTCCTTCCTTCAGACCTTTTATTGCGCTTCCATCCTCTTCCTTGAGGCCTTTCTACTTTTCATTCTTCCTTCATCTGACTTTTTTTTCATTCTTTTTCTTCCTGGCTTCCCCTTTCTTTTTTCTTTCCTTCCATCCTTCCAACCTTCCAACCTTTCTTTCCTTCCAATCCTTCCTTAGCATTATTTTCTTTCTTTTCTTTATTTTTTCCCTTGAGCTTCCTCTTCCTTGAGTCCTTTCTACTTTTTTCTTACTTCCTATTCCTTCCTTCACTCATTTATTCTTTCCATTCATCCTTCATCTGACTTCTTTTCATTCTTTTTTCTCTGTGCTTCCCCTTTTTTCTATCATTTTATTCATTCTTCTCATTCTTTTTTCCCCCCTTGTTCCTTCCTTGCTCCCTTTCTACATTTTTTCCTTCCTATTTCTTACTTCCTTTCTCCCTCCCATCCTTCTTCCCTTTCTTTCCTGTCTTCTAAGTGTCATACTGGAGTGAGGATACGTTGCTTGTCTCAGTGAGATGACAGTAGCTGTTGCTTGTTTCAGACACGTTCTGTGAAGCCACGACGTGTGAAACGGAGAAGCGAAGGATGTTATATAAGAGGTAGAGAACAACAGCTCGGGATGGAGCGAGACGCGAGACTCACATCTTCAGGATGAGGATCTCGTTTTTGGCGGCCTTCCGCACTTTCCTTCCGTCTTTCTTGAGGAACTTCTTGCAGGTGAACATCTTCAGTGTGTTCTTGTCCTTCGCCCGGAAGATCTCGCAGAACTCCTCCCTTCAGAAAAGCGTTTGGTTGAGAAGTAGATACTATTGTTCTAAAACTAGACATCTCTAAGTGGAATTACAAATTGGTCTCAAGCGTCGATAGCATTTCGATAGCGTTTCGAACTCTATAAATATAATTTTGTGATGAGCCCTAGAAGTGCAACCACTTTTAACATGCTTAAAAGGATTTTTAAGCGTTTCGTCAGTTTTTTGACTTTGTCGAAAAATTGTGAACATTTTAAAATGAATTAGATGCAACAAAAATGAAAGAAAGTAATAAATTAATCAAGAGTCTGATTTTTTTTTTATTTTTCATTCCATCCATGTCTTAAAAACCAAAAGCCAAAGACTGTGCACTCAAAAAAACAATTCAAGGCCGATTATTTATATTTGTATATAGTTTACTTAAATGTCATTTTTAAAAATATACCTTCATATTTAGTAACAGCAACACTTTTAATAACATTTGTAATAGTTTCAAAAAAAAAAAAAAAAAAAAATCTCCATTCTGTTTATTTTTTTTTTTTTTTTTGGTTGTACGTTCTTTTGCTTATGAACAATTTGTGAGTCTGAAATAAATAAATGTTTCTGCTTCTCTTCAGAATCAGATTGGCTGTAATTATATGTCCATTTTTAAGTCTGGCGCTATTGCCGTTATGGAGGCCAACAGAGCAAATTCTTCGCTGAGTGAAGTCTGTCTGTGAGACATACATTTCGAAAAAAAAAAATTAATGGATTATTAATACGTATTATTATATAATGGTAAATGTTACTTATTTTCCTGTTATATAGTTTGAATTAGACAAATAAATGTTTTATTTATTGTAGCTGCATTTATTAAACAAGAGTTGTACTAACTCAATTAAATTATAGTGCATGATTATGTGTAATTTGAGTTGAAGATATGTATATTTACTGAAAGGAAATAAATTCCCACAATTTAATTGAGTTCATCCAATGGGCGATTTTTTTCAGTTTCCTAGAAAAAATAAATTGCCCATTGAATGAACTCAATTAAATTGTGGGCTCTAATATAATGTAATCGGGTTAGTCCCACTCATTTTCATCAAATGCAGCTACAATAAAATAACAATTAAATAAATAAAATATCGGTTTGTCCAACTCGAGCTAATACTATTAACAGGAAAATAAGTAGCATTTACCATTATTTAATCACATGTATTAATAATGCATTTAATCTATTTCTTCTCCCTTCATGTCTCAAAGCGATAGCGCCACCTATCCAGTGATTTGGACATTAAAAACGAACATTTAATTACAGCCAAAGTGATTCTAAAGAAAAGCAATTATTCATTGTTCTCTTGTTGTTGATGGCCATATTTAACTGATGGTTTTTCGGAAAGACATGATTTTACTAGCCGTATCGGGCATTACTCAAACCGCGATAGACGTTATATACCCTTCCGTAAGTGAGAAATTCAAAAACATGAAATTAATGTAGTATGTTATACTTAACATGTTTTTGTGAATTGTTTTTGCCTTTTGAGGAAACCGCACCCCTTCTCGCACTACGTTTACTAACAAATCTCTGCTAAAAATTTTATTATTTTGCAGCTGAAGACCCACCCCCTTAACTCCGCCCCTTGCACTTTTTAATTCAGGGGCCGCACAAGTTAAGAAATAAGAACATGCTGCAATATATAACGAAAAATATTCATAAAAAAGGTAAAAGTTGCAAATGGTGAAATAATAATAATTTATACGAGGCCAAGCAAGCAGCTGGAGCACTGCATCATGGGATTCGTAGTCATCAGCGCCACCTCCACATAAAAGGGTCCTGGGGGCGGGACTAACAGCGCGGTGGGCCGGCTTGAGTTTGACACGTAACGGCGTCACATGATCTGCTTAGTAACACTCACGACTTGACGATCTGCCCCAGGTCATACTTCTCAGTGATCTCAGCTGGACTGTTGTAGTCCTTCTTCTCGCCGGGGTTTAAGCAGCCGAACGGCATGACCCACCTCTGCAAAACACAACAGCTGGAGTTATTACTGTATAATTACAGGACGTACAGTAATTCTCACCGGAACAGTCAGTCTGAGGAGAAGCGAGCAATGTATCTTCACTTGATTATGGTATTTAGATGGATGGATGAGAGGAAAGGAGAAACGAGTGAAGAAATAGTTCCAGTTCATTGTGTTTTCACAGTTACAACTGTCTCACAGCGCATGTGTGAACATGTAAAAATAGATGATATTATTCATTGTTTGTTGGTGTTAATGCCAATATTTTTGGCAAACTTACATTGAAATTGATACCCCAGTTTTGTCACACATACACACAGAAAGAAAGATAACCAGAATGGCCCATAAAGCGACTTTAGTGGCTCTTTGATTATTTGTAAAGGTACAAAATTCCTGCTGACGGAAAAAGATTTGTACTTTTCACAACTTCATACCAATTTGCTTCAACATTAAATCAGTCATTCCAAAGTTCTTAAGATAGATAATCGATTTTAGATATATTCTTTTGTTTAACATGTAATTATACAAAATATTGAAGAAAAAAATGTATTTGTCTGATTAATCAAAAGGTATGATTTTGTTTAGGTTTAAAATGACATGCATGAAATGGCATCACAATGACATCAAAATGATGTTCCGTAAACGTCAGAATGAGGTTATATAATGACGTCAAAATGATGTTATTTGTTTGTCATCGATTGGATTTTCAAATACCACCAATTTTTGATATCATTGTGATGTCAAACATTGATGTCATTTTGATGCCGGTTTGACATCTTTTTCCCGGCTGGGATGAGTTTCTAAACTTCCCATTGGCGTTTTCAAAAAGCGCAAGTGCGATGCCCCTAGTGTCACTTCCCACCACACATCGTCTAGTGAGGCGACAGTCGGGGAAATAAACTTGATCCGCAGGAGGAAACCTTCTAAGAAAGACAGAACTTCTCTCCGCTCTCCCAAGGGCAACGCGAATGCTAATTAAACCCGGCGGCGTCTACATTAGACTGCGTCTCAACCTTTCGCTCGACGCGGAGAAACGCAGAAAATAGAGACTTGTGGGGAACGGAGAGATAACAATCTAGCGGAGGGGGAGAGAGAGTGAGAGCTCCACACATCAAGCGCCGAGCGAGAAGACAATGGCGCTCATTATTCACACATCAGCGTCTCTCAGGATCTAAACCTCCTGATCGTCTTCTCCGAGCATCCCTCCATCAGCACCATCTGGCTGCAGGTCTTGTGATGGCTCACAGATGCTCTACAGCAGGTGGGTTCAGTCTCGCTGAGCAGGTCAGAAATCAAACGCCGCTTGAAGCCAAGAGCAAGCCAACAAACTAAATGTTCTCGCACATCCACTGACGTCTGCGGCTTTAGCGCGCACACACACACACACACACACACACACACACACACAAGTCAAGTTGAATTTTCTTTATATAGCACAGATTTTCAACAACCGTGGTTGATCCAAAGTGCTGTACAAAGGTAAAAGAACAACGATAAAAGAATACATATAAGAGCAATAAAACTCATAAAACAAGGGTACAAATAAGAACAGTTGAATATATAGTATAAAATATAAATATAAAATATAATATATACTACTCATGCGTACAATCAGAGGAGTCAGGTGACAATATAAAAATCGTACGTAAAAAAACGTAAACTAAGAGCCTTATAGATGCTCTGAACTTGAACTTGTAAAAATACCGTATTTAGGCAAATATAAGCACCCCCTTGATTTTTCAGGCCCAAAATATTATTACTTTTTTACGTTTCTGGCTAAAGTACGCTATTTTTCTTTAAAAATATTTTCTTTATGTAACCAACCTAACTTGTGACGAGTATCATTTCAATGTCGTTTTTACTTGAGTAATAGTTTTCTGCACATGACAAAATAAAAAAATAAAAAACAAAATGAGTAAAAAACACTTAAATTAGGTACAATTATCTGCCAATGGGGTGAGAAAATGTTAGACGGCTTGAGACAAGGTCTATTTTCTTAAAACAAGTAAATTAATCTTTTACTCTTAATTCTAAGCTAATTAATGTATCTTGTCTGAAAAAACAAGATTTAGCCAATACAGTAGTAATGTGTCGTCCAGGAGCCAGAGTGTCTGATATCACATCACGTCTGAAAGTGCTGGCTAATGCTAAATGTATAATGTACCCACAACACCACGGCTTAATGCTGCCCACTGCTCCATGTTTATGTATGTCACTTCACTGGAGGTTAAATGGATGGAGCACAATTTTTGATACTGCCCCTAGTGGCCATATTAGCAAACTCTTTTTGAGATTTCTTTCACGATGCATCAAGTGGATAATGGAAGTCACACTACAAAAATGGCGCACTACAAATTCCCATGCTGACCCCTATTGGCCTCAAGGTGGCACTATAAACCCGCTTCGAGCCGAAAAAAGTGCCAATCTTCCATATTACTTTAGTTTGAAATATTAAACATATGACTTCTTTGGAGGTGCATTAGGTCGTGAATCCTTTCATCTGGACGCTGCTGGAAACTGCTGAGGCGGCGGGTTTGTGTTTCGCCCGCGCGGATGAAAAGTTCCGGGATGTTTCTCGATCAGACGAATGCGGATCCCAGCGTTTTAATTCCTCGCGTACGCGTTTGCATTTACAGCTTGTAGTTTGTCTCGGGACTGCAGCGGTCAGCGCTTTCCTTCTCGCTCGGCGTTATTTATCTCCCGTACGTGTTGAGGAGCGGAAGCATGTGACTTATAACGCCGGGGATGACAATTAAAACGGTTGGAGACTCGTAAAGGTGTATTTATGGAGGCCATTTAGGGAAACGCTGCGGAGATGAATCCCACTCGTGGAAATTGCTGTTATAAACAAAAATAACAAAAACTCCGTCATATCAGAATTTAAAGCACAGTTCTCTTCATGACTACAGGATCTTCTCTACAGGAAGTAGATTGTCGTTGTTCGTTGAGGAAAACACATGGTGAGAGAATGGGAGAGTGAGAGAGAGAGACAATGAGAAAGAAGAGAAAGCAAAGGAAAGAGAGAGAGAGAGAGAGAGAGAGAGAGAGAGTAACAGAGAGAGAGAGAGAGAGAACGAGAACGACACAGAGATATTTAAAGAGAGAGAGAGAGAGAGAAAGAAACAGAGAAAGAGAGACAGAGAGAGAGAGAGTAGATCACATGTATTATTATCTGTTTTTATTCGAAAGAATGCTACTTTCTTGAAAAACTGTCCACAAAAGTCGCCAAGATGATTAAGAAAAGTCATTGGCATGTGACCGAGTAACCCTGTGGCGCTTTAGGCTCCACCCTCATGTTCTGACTGGTTGAGAAGAATCAAATGACACCAACACTGCAGAGAAGCTGATCTCAGTGTAAACCAATCAAAACACATATGCCCTTCTTTGGGAAGATCAATAAAAAGTCCCAGACCGAGTCGCAAACTTGACATAAACTCTGTGTCAGTGGTGTAAAGTCCTTAAGAACAGTAGCAGAGCACATTTACTCAAGTATTTTTGGCTACTTTGTACTGAGTATCAAAAGAATAAGCAACTTTTACTCTCTACTTGACTAGATTTGTGATTGAGTTTCTGTATCTTTACTCCACTACATTTGAATAGACACTCTTCATTTCTTGTGCGAACAAATTTGATATCGCCATCTGCAGGATGCTGAAGGTACTGGAAGCTATTCAGCTTGCACTTTTTTGCACATTTGAATCTTCTATTAGGAAATAAACCCTCACAAATAAAGAGTTTCTTGCTTTTCACATTTGTTGGTGTTTTTTAGCCCAAAAGCAGTGAGAGTAAAATACTTAAGTACTTTTAAAATGGGATACTTCACGATGTTTACTCAAGTCTTCTTGGCATTGGTGACTTGTAACTTGTAATGGAGTAATTCTTACACTAAGTATTAATAATTTATTTATTGTTATTTATTAATTAATTAATTATTACCGTAACACTAATTCATACCTCTACTCAAGTAAGTACTCTGCACCTCTGCCCCGTGATTGGTCGGCTACTACTCCAGGTGACCCAGAAAGGGAAGAGGTGGAGATGAGAGGATGCGTCATTAGATTCAGCTGTGCGTCGCTCCATGCTGGTCATGAACAGGTGCACAGGGAACTCTGGAGAACTAACGAGCTTGGATCTTTTTCCCCAAGTGTTTTCCTTTAATTCCCGTTCTAATTCCAGATCCACGCTCTCGCAGGTTCTATTCTTAGTCTCACGGCGTCAGCTGGCGAAGATGGTGCCATCTGCAGTGCAACTGTCTTCAGTGTTATTTCCACGTTCGGTTCCTCGGTTCCTCAGTGTTTAAGATAATAATAAAAGCGGCAAGGAAAGCGCGAGGAAAATAAATAGTGATCAATCGATGGCTCTTTGTTCAGCGCTCTCCTCTGCCACACCAACATCAGATTCATTTATTATCATCCAGATGTTTTATTTGTCCATTTCTGGGTCACGTGGAGCCAATCACAGCTAGTCTGGGCCTGAAGGCGGGACATATACGTGGCTAACCAATCACGGAGCAGGCACATTCACATTCTCGCATCTGTTGTCAACTTTCCGGCGTACTGTATTTACGTGAATATAAGCTCCAAATAACACTGGAAGAAGTAAGATTATACTAAATACAATCATTAATATTGGAACAAACAGAAACTACAAACCACGACTGGGTAGCTTAGCTTAGCGCTAACAAACGGATAAAAAGTGTCATCGCAGAAAGAGTCAAAACAGTCGAAAATGAAGAACACGGGCAAGAAGTAAAAAAATCCAAGGAACAGACACAATCAAAACGCTCGGTCTGATGAACAGGGGATAATAATCTTTTACTTTGATTCTCTTCAGAGCGTCGGATAAACAGAGAACTCGACCTGCCTCGAGCTTTGAGCATGCGCGGACTAGTGCAAAGGCTCTTGGGAAATGAGGTTCTGACCACTACTGACTTTTTGTTATCTATCACTCAAGTAAAACGATAAAAAAAATTATACGAGTCGCAAGTTAAGTTTATTAAATAAAGGAAAAAACAGTATTAGGAGAATATTAACGTAATTGAACCAAAAAAAAAGCCTGAAAAACCAGGGGGTTCTTATACTCGCGGGGTGATTTGATTTGCGTAAATACGGTATCTTATCGACCTTCTGACATCATGGCCCTACACAGAATCTGATTGGCCGATGATTGAAGGCCACCTCTGCAAGCAGATGTGTTTATAATGATCATCAGGTGAACTTTATTCTCATCTTATCTTCTATCACAACGCCGAGTGCCTTTCCCGAAAGACAACAAATGTTCTTTCGTTTTATTTAACAAGAACTGTGATAAGTCAAAGAGTGTTGGAGATGTGAGGAAGCTGATTTCAACGGATCGAGAAGAACGTCTCCTGACGCATTGGCTCTCTCGTTTTTCCATCTTCTTCTTTTTTTATCGCTCCAATTCCCCATCATTCTTTCTCCCTTTTCAGTCTCTCGTTCTTCCTCTACCTAGAGTATCTCTCCCCGCATCTCTCCAGCATTTCTTCTCCAGAGGGAAGCAGCAGATGACTGCAGTACAGTAGAAGTGTGGGACATCACATGAGAGATGGAACATTGAGATCGGCTTGAAGTGCTGTGCTGTAGTTTCCGTCTCGGGCCCGATTCACGGGATGATTCTAGCAATGGCCTTAATTAGAGTTTCTGGCCGTTTCCTTTCAACAGGAGATGAAGGAAGCGTTTTTTATCTTGAAAGCTCCGCACTGCAGCTTTCATTGCTCTTGCTCTTTAATTTCAGGAAGTTCGGTGGAGGAGCTTCGTTAGGACTGACCCGGGATCAGAGCGCACTCCGACCAATCACACGCCGACCAATCACACAACGACCAATCACACGCCGACCAATCACAGAGCGACCAATCACTCGCCGACCAATCACACAGCGACCAATCACACGCCGACCAATCACACGTAGACGCTGCTGATCTCCACCGGGTGGCGAGTGACAGAAACAATCTTGTTTCAACAGAAACTTTACAGCGAGCAGATTCAAGTGTGTAGAGAGTAAAGTACTTGAGTAAATGGACTTTGCTCTTTGTACTTGAGAATTTTTTGGCTACTTTGTACTTGCATTGTAGTTTTACAAGTCACAGGTTAGAGGCATATGCTCAAACCAAGAGAGAAGAAAGAAAGAAAGAAAGAAAGAATGATTCTAGTAGTGTAGTTCAACAATCGATGCTTTCCTTTTATAACCAAAAACATAAGTCAAATTTATTTTTAAAGTATAGAGTACTTGAGTAAATGGGCTTTGATACTTTACTTGATAGTTTTTTGGCTTTTTCGTACTTGTATTGTAGTTCTGCGACTTATAAGTCACAAGTTAGAGACATACTCAAACCAAGAGAGAAGAAAGAAAGAAAGAAAGAAAGAAAGAATGATTATAGTAGTGTAGTTCAACAGTGGTTAACATGTTTTCCTTTTGTATCATAAATAAGAGTCCAATTTATTTTTAAAGTGTAGAGTACTTGAGTAAATGGAACTTGCTACTTTACTTGGTAATTTTTTACTTGTATTGCGGCTACTTTGTACTTTTATTGTAGTTCTGCACCTTACAAGTCACAAGTTAGAGACATAAGCTCAAACCAAGAGAGAAGAAAGACAAGAAAGAAAGAACGAAACAGATTCTAGAATTGCAGTGAAACAATAGTTATTGTGATGTTTTCCTTTTTTAACCGTAAATAAGTGTCCAATTTAGGAGAAACAAAGAAATAAAATAACAAAATAACATAATTACAAAGAAATAAAATAACATCAAAATATTAAAAATATGTATTATTTTTTTAAAGCATAGATGATTTTCAATTAAAAGAAATTAAGTGATTACTTAATTTAAAGTGATTTTAAATTCAAAGAAACCAGAGACTTGTGCGAAACCGGTTTTATTTGGCAAAGACAAAAAAAACCTGAATAGTTGAATTTTGGGAGAAACACAATTTACGTAAATGACACAACAAGCGCTTTTTTCGTTGTTTTCCCGGAACTCGCCAGGTCAGATGCATAAATCCAGTGGATGGTCCGACTCCGTCTCGTCCTCTCAAACCCAGAGAAAACAATTATTTAGATGAGAATTTTCAGGCACATTTGTGTCGCGTGAATGAGTCGCAAACCAAAGGGAAAACATCTGTTTGTTGCCTAATAATGTAAATTAAAAAAAAACAACTCCCGTGACGTTCAGAAAAAAACATGGAAGATTCCGTGCGGATGTTGGGAAACAACAGTTAGTGTCAAACATTTGTTCTGCTCACTTAAAAACTCAACTTCATCAGACAATTTTCTATTTTCTACTTTTTCTATCATCTCTTGCCTTTTTTTTCTTGACTTTCTCTCTCCTTATATATATACCATCTCTTTCTGTTTTCTCTCTCTCTGTGTCTCTCTCTTCTATCATCTCCCTTTGTTGTCTCTCTCTATGTTGTCTTTTCTTCAACACTAATAAGTAAAATAGTTAAGTATCATTTTTTTTTTCAATTTGCAATGCATTGTCTTTGTTTTTTAAGTTCGAGTGGCACTTTTTTCAAGATAAAACACACAAAAAAAAGACAAAAAGTGTTATCAATCAACTGAAAGTTTGAAGTGCATATTATTTTAGGTTACACTCTTAATAAAACAGGACGTTTATTAATAATAATAATAATAATAATAATAATAATAATAGTAATAATAAAACTAAGAAATGTTGTCTTCTCTTTGTCAGCTGAAAACTGTAACTTAATAAATATGTATATATGCACCTAAGTGGCATCACCTGTTCTCAAACGGGCACATCAGGATACAGCTGGTTCTATTCATTGTTGCCAAACCGAAAGTAAAATAATTGCAACTGTGATTAATGGTGTTAAAAAAATTGACGCAATTATGCACTTAAAATTAATTAAGTGTGTTAACGCGTTAACTTTGACAGCGCTAATCTATATTTACACATATATATATGTGTGTGTGTTCATCTCTTTCTTTCTTATGTGTGTGGTTATCTATTTCTGACCCTAACACTCTCTCTCTCTCTCTTATTTTTTGTTCTCTCTCGCTTTTTCTATCATCTCCCTTGCTGTCTCTCTACGCTTTCTTTTCTCTCTACGTTTCTCTGTTTCTGTCATCTCTATGCTCCCTCTCTCTCTCTCTCTCTCTCTCTCTCTCTCTTTCTGTCGTCTCCCTCTCGGCTGAGACCGTCGGTTTTGTCTGATCAACAGTTTTAAGTGAACAGAACACATTTTTGACACTACGTGAAGAAATTCAAATTGTTGTGGCTTTGTATGTAGTAAACACACACACACACACACACACACACACACTCACTCTCTCCTCACTCTCTCTCTCTCACACACACCACCCCCACTCTGCCCCCACACTCACTACCATTGCTCTCTCTCTCTTCCTCTCATCACACACACGCACTCTTTTTCACACACACTCCACACACAACACACCCACACACACACACACCTCTCTCTCTCACACACACGCTCTCTTTCTCTCTCTTACACAGCACTCACACACACTCTCTCTCCCTCTCTCTCGCTCTCTCCCACACACACACACGCACTCACTCTCTCTCTCTCTCTCACACGCCACACACACACACACTCTCAACACACACCCACTACCACCACAGCGTCTCACTGGCTCTCGAAGCCTCTGGGCGAGGGCCAGATCTCAGGCGAGAACAACACGACCTTCCGCTCTTCTCACTGTGATTCTGCAGTTGCGTTTTTGCGTTTCTCATCTTGTGCCATCCTGTTTCACACAGTGATTCTGGATCTTCTCTGCTCGGCGTCTAGACTGTCGGACACGTTTCTGTTCGGGCGAGTCTGTCTGAACTGATCCGGCA
>CM051497.1:9310053-9335914 GCA_028031935.1 Paedocypris micromegethes
GAGAGAGAGAGAGAGAGAGAGTGAGAGAGACGGACAGACAAACAAATAGATATATAGAGCAATAAATAAATACAGAGAGAGAAATAGAGAAAGATGAAGAGACAGAGAAAGCCAGACATAGATATATAGAGCAATACATAAATAGAGAGAGAGAGAGAAAGAGAGAGAGGGGCTGAGAGGAAGAGAGGCTGAGAAGAAGAGAAAGAAAGAAGACAGATAGAGCGATAAATAAATAAACAGATGGAGAGAGAGGAAAGAGAGAGAGAGGCATATACTGTATATATGTGTATTTATATGTATGTATATATATATATATCTTATATATATATATATATATATATATCAATAAATAGAGAGGGATGGATAGAAAGAGAGAGAGGGAGGGATGGACGGATGAATAGAATATGAATATAGATAGATAGATAGATAGATAGATAGATATATAGATAGATAGATAGATAGATAGGCAGGCAGAGAGAGAGAGAGACAGAAATTAAGAGAGAGGGTTGAGAGAAGGAAGAGAATACAGAGAGACAGACACGGAAATAAATATAAATAAATAGTAGAGAACGTATATGGATTTCAAATTTTGACAACTGGACATCGACCAATCATATAGACAGACAGAAGAGTGAGGACGAAGCGAATCACACTCAGTTCGATGGATGAAGGCTTCATCATCACCATCATCCTCACCCCCGCGATCAGTAGAGATGCTAATGAAGTCCCGCGCTGGCCACGCACTGCACGAGCATCTCACAATGTTTATTGAGCATCATTTGAAAGAGATTGTAAGGGCAAAGGAAAGATCCGTCTAAATGAGATTCCCTGCTCCCCCGGTGCTCCACTTTAAGCCCGTTGGGAGGACGTTGCTAAGAGATCTATCAAACCCGTTCCCTTTTTAAACATGACACGCGCAGCATCAGCACCGCGTTTGTCTGCTTCACAGAGACGCTAATCCGCAGACAGTTTGCTCATCTTTATGCAAACCTGCAGATTTACGCAAGTCTCCATCGTTCACCGGCAACATCCAAGACCCTTGTCAAAATACAATAAAACGGCTAATTTGGGGGATATTGTGCTACGATTATTTGGAAAAAGTTGTTAGGTAAGCATATTGATTCATCTCATTGTGATGTAATGAATCTCGAAATGTAGCAAATGGACGATTTTCGCATTAGTTAACGAACTCAAGCTACTTCAAAATTGTAAAATTGTAAAAAGTAATCTGTTACATTACAATATTACCGTGACAGAGTTGTAATATGTTACATTACTTCCAGATTACTTTCAAGTTACTTTGCCCAAAATAACAACAGAAGTAGAAATTAACATCCAAAAATGACAAAATGTTCCTTTTACTTTTACCTCTTTACGTACTCACTAGTGAGTAAAAATCAAAGGCAAATATCATCCCGAAATTTTAGGAAAAAATATATATTTATTTATTTATAGTTGTTAATTTCATTGTGACTGTATTTTTTATTATGTGACACTATTTTGATATTAATCACTTTGGTCAGTCTGCGATTTTTAAAAAAAAGTGCTTTTACAAATAAAATTGTCTTGATTTGCTGTTGTAAACATTTTTTTCCTGCGCTGGATTTGTGTTCTCTAAATAAAAGGAACATCTTGCATATGTGTCTTTCTCCTCTCTATTTGGGTACAAAGTTTTTTTTTTAAATGGTAATTGGTTTCATTTGCAAACACAAACCTCAGTATCAACAATTGACAATTAATAGTGATAAATTAATTGATCCGTGACACTTGATTTTGGCAAAATAACCTCAATTACTTTACTGATTTTAAATTTGGGTCTAGTCTAATCTATTATCTACATATTAACTAAGTAAAAATCTCCTAACCAATCTTGTAATAAACACATCAAACATCCCAGCCTCTTCCAAAGACTCAACAGACGTTCTCCTCGGTTTGGTGAAACCATAGCAACCGTAGTAAGCACAAAGACACGGATGTGAACGGTTGCAGCAGCTGCAGGAAACATAAATATCCACCTTTCATTAAGTCTGGAGGTGCTAATGGTCGTCTACCGGCTCATGTACAGTATCCCTGGATCCTCTTTCACCCTCACATTCGGCGACTCTATTATCCAGGGAAGTGTGATGCTGTGAAGGCACGCGACAGCTGTAAGGAAGCCCAATTAAGACTCCGGAGTCCCACAAGACCGTGCCTTTAATGGTTTGTATCCGCAATCGGAACGGGAAAAGCGTAGTGGGGGCAGCCGACATCAGAGGTGGCCTGCTTTCATCGCCAGGGTTGTGCTCCAGTAATATTACCGTATTTTGGCTAATAGAAGCACCCCCTCTGGTTTTTCAGATGAGGGAAAACAAAGTGCTGTCAAAGTTAACGCGTTAACACACGTGATTAATTTTAAGTTCTTAATCGCGTCAATTATTTTTACCGCCATTAAACACCGTTGCATTTTTTTTACTGTCGGTGTGGAACCAAGAGAGCCAAGGGCTATCACCAGGTGCGGCTCATTAAGATCAGCAGCTCACAGTCATTGAGTTCAGGTGTTGTCACTTAGGCACAAAGTATTTAGGTGACACTGACCTACTATTCCCCTGTCAGCAGCAACACAGACACAGTTCCTTTTCAACTAAAGCCGAAGCCGAAGATTAATACGGATTAGATAAACAGACAACAATGTATAAAACAGACATTCTGAGCTTTATGTAGACATATGTTTCATGTTAGAGTGATAAGAATTTATTAAGTTACAGTTTGTTTTCAGCTGACAAAGAGAAGGCTAAACACTTCACGTTTTAGTTTTATTATTATTTTTACAAAAAACACAACATCTTGTTTTTATTAAGAGTGTAACCTAAAAAATTATGTACTTCAAACTTTCAATTGATGCATAACTCTTTTATGAAAGACCAAAATTGACTTTTTTTATCCAATATTACAAGCTTTATTCATTTAATCCCAATTAATCGATCGCAATTAATTTTATTAGGAAAGTGTCATTAACAAGTTAAAAAAAACCAAATCGTTTTACAGCCATATATGGTTTGAAACATGGCTATAAAACAAATCGTTAGATAGGATAGATAGGTTTCAAACCCGGCCGCAATAGCTGAAAGTCCGTGAAGTAGGGACACCATATTTACGTATTGATTTAACATGTACTTTTAAATCTCTCGTTTAAGTAGTATTCTTTATTAAAGTACTTATTCGGTTAACAAACCACTCAGAAAAAACAATCTATAGTATGTACATACAGTACACAGGAACAAATGTCAAGCATCTTCCATACAAATCTGCGATATATTTCTTTTATAATTTATACATACGAGATAAAAAAAAGTTAGCAAAGTCGTGAATCCGCGTTGGTCGAACCGCGAAGTACCGAGGGTTCATTGGATTTTTTTTTTCATTTCTGGCTAAATTGTTACATTTCTCTTAAAAATACGTAGTTTTTTTTATTTACAAACCGTAAACCTCTAATAGAACGACACCTCTAGTAGAACGCCCCCTCTAATAGACCACTCCCCCTGACGAAAGAGTTGGAAAAATAGACCGCCACCTCCAATAGAGCGCCACCCCGTTTAGTGATTAGCGCTTCTTTAACCAGCTAAACAGTTTCCAGCAGTGCTAACATGATCAAACAATGTTCTGACACAATTAGCAAACACAATCTACCATTAAATTCACATTCTGTTCCCTCTGCAAAAAAAAAAAACCTATTATAAAAGCTCCTCGGCTCTTTCTATCGTGCCATTGGAAAGATTAATGGCTGTCCGACGTGAACTTGTTCCTCCACAAGGTTTCACTGCTCCTGCCGGTGAATGTTTCTCAGCTCATCAACTTGGTTTTCATGTGGTTCATCTCGAGGTCACGAGAAGCAACGAAGTAACACGAGTCACTTTTTCTGGTCACTGTGCACTTTTTGGACACTTGATCACTTGCGGCTTTTCGAGTGTGTATCTTCCTTGCATTTGCATTGCATTTTATTTGTATTTTAACTTGGGGGGGGGGGGGGGGGGGTTGAAAGAGAGTGAGTGAGGTAGAATGAAAAAGAGACGAGAGAGAGAGAGAGAGAGAGAGAGAGAGAGATAAAGAGGTTGCGAAGAAATAAGAGAGATAGAGAGAGAAAGAGGTAGATAGATAGATATAGGTAGAGGTAGGTAGATAGATAGATGGATGATGGATAGATTAATGTATGTTTGTATGTATGTATGTATGAATGAATGTATGTATGTAGTATGTATGAACATGGATGGATAGATAGATAGATAGATAGATAGATAGATAGATAGATAGATAGATAGATAGATAGATAGATAGATAGATAGATAGATAGATAGATAGATAGATAGATAGATGAAAACTGAAAAATAGATAGATAGATAGATAGATAGATAGATAGATAGATAGATAGATAGATAGATAGATAGATAGATAGATAGATAGATAAATGGATGGAGAAAGACGGAGAGGTAGCGAACAAGTAAGAGACACAGAGAAGTAAAGACTATCATTTTGAAGAAAGAGAGAGAGAGAGAGAATCTTATTGCGCTGAGCAATCCCTTTACACTTCAGTCATTTGCTTCTTTATAAAGAGCGCAAGAACGAAATCCATCATCAACTCTTCTCCCTTCTGACTTGAGACATTCACAATCCCATTTTGGGCGAGTGGATAGGCTGGTGATTATGGAGATCATCTGTGGCTCCAGACCAGCTGATTCAGCACTTCCTGACACGCCTTCACCAGCCATTAACGCCGTTTAACCGCTTCACAACTAAACCCACCACTAAACCAGAGTGTTTAGTTACACCAACCAGTTTGAGCTGAGGAGTGACACGCCCACACACACCCCTAGTATTTACTAGAAATGACCAGAGGTGTAAAGTAGTTGAGTACGTGGACTTTGTTACTTTACTTGAGTATTTTTTGCTACTTTGTAATTGAACTGAGTGTCGGTATGTAAGCAACTGAGAATGAACTGAGTATGTAAGCAACTTTTATTCTACTTGACTACATTAGTGATTGAGTATTTGTACCCTTTACTCCACTACATTTGAATGGACACTTATCATTACTCGTTAATTAGTGAGGCACAACAAGTCGACATCTTTTTCTACCGTGGTCAATTTCTCTGGCGGACGAGGTGATATCGTCATCTGCAGGATGATGAAGGTACTGGATGCTGTTTATCAGCTAAATTTCATAAACGTCATAGCGGCTCATAGACTGACTTTTTGTCATTTTTATGTATTTTCTGTGGCCATTTTGCAACATTGAGGTGTTAAATTTTCAGGAAATAAAAACTCATAAATAAAGAGTTTATGGTTTTTCACATTTTTGGTACATTACTGAGTACAGTACGAGTAAAATAAATAAAACTGGAAACTTTTCGACTTTCACCTAAGTCTTCTTGGAATTTGTGACTTGCAACTTGTAATGGAGTAATTTTTATAGTAAGGTGTCCATACTTTTACTCAAGTTTGGTTTTCAGGTGCTCTACCCCTCTGGAAATGACACATCCGTTTAAACAATTTTAATTCGTAGTAAAATTGTATTATCTACGCGAGATTACGCGCAGGACGTTTTTGAATGCTGAAGATTTCAACTAAAACAGAACAAATTGTGCGTCTTCCTTGGGTCCCGCAAATCCCAAAGGGTCCCAATGCAAAAAAAAAATGAACACAACAGAACGGAAAGAATAACAACACGGACCACAATGTGGTGGAGAAATGGTGGCGTGAGTCAGTTTTTAACGAAAGATCAGAAAGCTATTTGTCGTAGAAATGCAGAATAATTTCTACAACAGAATTTGTAGGACAATATGTTTAAAGCGCATAACAGGCGGGACCTCAAACGTTCACACACTTACCAAATAATAATAATAATAATAATAATAATAATAATAATAATAATAATAATAATAAATAGAAGCAAAAGACAGAAAAAAAAAAACATTAGCATCTAGCCTCAGCATGGCAACGTAATTGTTCGTTAAAGTTGTCGGACAAAGGAACCATCAAAGTGTGTGTGTGTATGTGTGTGTGCGTGTGTGTGTGTGTGTGAATTCACAGGATGGTTAAATACTGTACAGATCACAATTCCAACACTGCCCCTAGTGGACAAATGGACAAACTGCACCACTGAGTGTCAGAAGTCCCGAGTTCCAGAGGAGTGTGTGATGAAGGGATGTAATATAGGCAGGAGTGTATCTCTGGAGTTATTTTGGGTTTGGCCGAGGCCGACAGAGTTTTGTGGAAGTCATCTAACATCCCCGGAGAACGGCTTCACCCTCTTAAATCAGGTGAAAATGGAGGCAAACTCTCAGCCTATAGGGTCTCTTACTCAGTGATAGAGGGAATATACATCGCATGACGGCCAAAAGTGCTCGTTTATTATTTAGTATTACATAAACTGCATTAGGGGGAAACAAAAGTCCAGCACATCCAACCATCATCTTCTCTCAGGATTACGTCGCCGGAGCGAAAACAGCAGCGTAAATGATTTGTGCACATATACGATTCGACTTCGATTTGATTCATACGTGTGTTTTATTATACAGTGTGTGTGTGTAGGTGATAGAGTTTTGTGTGCTCTTTTAAAATTGGATACTTCATGACTTTTACTCAAGTCGTCTTGGAACTGGAACTAGTAACTTGTAATGGAGTAATTTTGACAGTAAGGCATCTGTACTTTACAAGTGGGAATTGGTAGCCCGATACAAGTGGATTTGGTAACTGTATTTGGTAGAGTATTTTTTACAGTAAGTAAAGTATCAGTACTTTACAAGTCCGAATTGGTGACTGCAATTTGTAATGGAGTCATTTTTACAGTAAGGCATCTGTCCTCTTCCTTTACAAGTCAGAATTGTTGATCCGAAACCAGTCGGAATTGGTTGATCCGATACACGTTGGAATTGCTGACTATAATTTGTAATGAAGTTAATTTTACAGTAAGGTATCTGTCCTTTACAAGTCGGAATTGGTGACCCGATACAAGTTGGAATTAGTGACTGTAATTGGTAATGGAGTATTTTTTACAGTAAGGCATCTGTACTTTACAAGTCCAAATTGGTGACTGCAATTTGTAATGGGGTCATTTTTACAGTAAGGTGTCTGTCCTTTACAAGACCCAAAAAATCTAGGAATTGGTTGACCCAATACAAGTTGGGATGGCTGACTATAATTTGTAATGGAGTAAATTTTACAGTAAGACATCTGTACTTTACAAGTCAGAATTGTTGACTATGAATTGCAATGGAGTAATTTTTACAGTAAGGCGTCTGTACTTAAGTCAGAATTGTTGACCTGAAACAAGTCGGAATTGGCTGACCCAATACAAGTTGGAATTGCTGATTATAATTTGTAATCTTATGAGTATATGTAATGTTTGAGTTAATTTTACAGTAAGGCATCTGTACTTTACAAGTCGGAATTGTTGATTTGATACAAGTCAGAATTGGTGACCCGATACTAGTCGGAAATGGTGATTAGTCATTTTTTACAGTAAGAAATTAGTCATTTTTACAGTAAGATATCAGTACTTTTCAAGTCGGAATTGGTGATCCGATACAAGTCAGAATTGTAATGTCGAATTTTTTGTAAATTGCAATAGAGTATTTTTTACAGTAAGGAATCTGTACTTTACAAGTCGGAATTGGTGACCTGATACAAGTTGGCAATGGTGACTGTAATTTGTAATGGAGTAGTTTTTACAGTAAGATATCAGTTTTTACAAGTCAGAATTGGTGACCTGATACAAGTCGGAATTGGTGACTGTGAATTGTAATGGAGTAATTTTTACAGTAAGGTCTATGTACTTTTACTCAAGTATATTCTTCAGATACTCTTTACACCTTTGGCGTAAACCAAACGCATCACTGTGGAATTAAGACGCTGCTTGTGATTTATAATTCTAGCTGGGAATGCTGTGTGTGTATTAGTCCCACTGTCTTACTTTTACATTCACACGCAGCGCCGGAGTGTTAAAATATTCCGCTCTCACGCTTCATGCCTTCTGCAAAACGCAAACGTTGTTTAAAAAACCGCACTGCTGCGTTTTTCCCACTTTCCCTCGGACTCTCAGCCTCGGAATCCACAGATGTCTGTAGAACATAAAACTTTCATGTCTTGCTTCGGCTTGTTGTTATCGGCTTTTTTTCTCGGGTTCGCCGCAGTGATCGTTTGCGTTCAAAATGCTAAACTATCCGCACCTTTCTGGCGTCCGCAGAAATGATGAGGCGAGCTGTGGGCAGAGGAGTAAAATACTTGAGTAAATGTACCTTGTTACTTTACTTAACTATGTTTTTGGCTACTTTGTACTTGTACTGAGTATAAAAAAAAAACCTTTGCTCTACTCCACTGCATTTCTGATTGAGTGACTGTACTTTTCACTCCACTACATTTGAATGGAGACTTACATAACTCACAAACCATAATCGATTTTTACCGCGATTAATTTATTGGGCAAACGAGGCAATTTTGCAATCTGTTCTCTGCTAAAGATACTGGAAGCTAATTGTGAATTAGAAACCACAGAAACGTAAATTAGAGGCGTGAATGTATACTAGGATTTTATTGTAGGATTATAGGATATAGGATGTATTTTATTTCATTTTTATTTTATTTCATATTTATTTCTTTTGCACATTTGAGTTTGATTGATACTGACTTTTTGCTCTTTATTTAATTAGTTTTACCATTTTTGAATTTGAGTTTCTGCATTAGAAAATAAAACCTCATGAATAGAGCTTTTTCACCTGTCTTTGTTATTTTTTAGGCTAAATTCTGTAAAATACGTAAGTTCTTCTAAAAATTAATACTTTGCTACTTTGACTCAAATCCTTTTTATAGTGGTGACCTTTTACTTACGTATTGGAGTAATTATTATTATTATTATTATTATTATAATTATTATTATATAGTACTACGCATCGGTACTTTGACTTAAGTATGGTCTGTAGACACATTTCACCCCTTTTAACACGAGTTCTGCTAAAACTGTGACTGTTGTATTAGCTTGATTGTTTTCACAGCCGAGCTGGAGAAGTTTTTTTTTTCTGAGACGATAAGAGCTACAAGAGTCTTTTGCTTTCACACGCACTCCATCCTGAAAGCAGCTGGGAGGCTGCGGGCCAAAACAACATGTTTAACGCTCGTGTTAGTGCCACGTCCAGAGCTCGATAGACTCATTCTGTCTCGCGGTGCCCGATTCCATCGCATCTTCACTTTTTGCCCTAGGTGAGAAATCTTTGTGTGTTGATCAGACGAGTTTATTCCAGAGATGCAAAATTCGCCTTTTGGTCTCATAAGAACGATGGAAGTTTGTGCCTCTTGATTGGCTGCACTGCAAATTCATTCTCCACAAGCCAAAAAAATCTTGAAATTACACATAATAAATCTAGTTTTTTTCTTTTCATACAAGATAAATTAACTATCTTGGAATTCAGAGTGACAGATTAAATTTGTGTACGGAGATTAAACTAACTAAGATAAGCAGGAGAAGTTACAACATGAAAGAAAACTTTTAAGTGTTTTTTTACTTTGAACACCGGTCAATTTGAGCCGAATATAATAGGAGGGACTTAATCTTCAAATAATGTGGTTAAAAAAAATGAAGATTAGATTCCACCTGCAGCTCTTGGTTTGGTTTCCACCTTGCGTTTCCAGAACATTCCAGAAGTTTAGTATCACTCTGGCACGCAGAAAGATAAAGAAAAAAAGAAAAGAAAAGAAAAGCAATTATGCCATGTTGATTATAATCACAGTGACAAATGTGGAATTAAAAAGCGCAGGTCACGCGAGGCCGCGCGCTACGGGAGCGTTTCACAGGGTTTATCCGCGTAAACCGACGGAGATTTTTCCGCAAATGAGTTTTTTAGTAACAGTTGAACAGTCGACTAAGCAACACGGCAGAGCGTGAGCGATAGCGCGGATGATGAACGACGCCGTTAGCTTCTGAGCTACATGTAGCGTCTCACACCAGGTCAAAGTGTCGAAACACCAGACGTGTAGAGTACCTGAACAACCTACTCGAGTAAAAAGTGCAAATATCCTATTGTAGAAATCACTACAAGTAGCAGTCAGAGTAAAAGACATTACGGTTGTTATTTTTATATATATTGTTGAAGCTGGATTTTATAACAGAAGAGCTGATGTTTGAGCTGAGAAGGTACAAAGTGAAAGGATACTTTTAAGTTTAAGTTTTATATTTTTAAACTTTTAACACCGGTCAATTTGAGCCGAACATAATAGGAGGGTCTTAATCTTCAAATAATGAGGTTCAAAAAATGAAGATTATATTTCCCCTGCAGCTCTTGGTTTGGTTTCTACCTTGAGTTTCCAGAACAATCCAATTTTAAAACGACTTAGGTATTTTACTCAAGGCTCAAAAAACACCAAAAAATGTGAGAAACAAGAAACTCCTTATTTTTTGAGATTTAATTTCCTAATATACAGAAGAATTGAAATGTAACACCTCAATGTTTCAAAATGGCAGAACAAAATAGATAAAAAAGAACAAAAAGTCTCAGTCGAACTCAAATGTGCAAAAAAGTGCAAGCGCTAATTGACGTTCACGTGATTTAGCGGATAAAAAGCATCCAGAACCTTCAGCATCCTGCAGATGGCAATATCAAAAAGTCTCAACCCAAAATATATTCAAATAGAGAGAACAATTTGCTCGTGTTTTTGAAACTGAAATCAAAATGTGTTGTGATAGCATACAATTATAGCTGTGTGTGTGCGTGTTTCTGTCTTTGTGCGCTTTGAGACAGTTAACTGTGAAAAGCGCCTTACAAATACTCATTATTATTATTATTATTATTATTATTATTATTATTATTATTATTATTATTAATAAACTAAACGACAATGTAGAGTGTCTGTGTGTGTGTATGTGTGTGTGTGGGGGGTTATATTCGAAATTTTTCAAATATTCGACGCTTAAAAACTTGGGGCGTGCTTATAATCTCTGATTTCAAATAAGCGTAAATATGTGCCAAATTTTCAAGTATTTCAAGTCTGGAACTCTTCACATAGCGTCAGATGAACAGAGAGCTCGACGAGCCTCACACAGTTGCTGTGTACATGAGCAGACTGGTGCAAAGACTCTTGGGAAATGAAGTTCTGACCACTAGAATCGACTTTTTGTTATCTATAATTCAAGTAAATGGATATTAAAATGATACAAGTCACAAGGTAGGTTGGTTACATGAAGAAAACATAGTATCTTTAGGAATATATTAACATCACTGAGCCAGAAATGTAAAAACAATTTATTTTTTTAATGTTTATTTTTTGCCATAGTTTATACATATATTCATGTTGATGCTTGTATTCAGACCTGCATAGAATGTGTTAGTGTGTCCAGTTGGATTTTAACATGTTCTGTGACAGTTTTCTCGTGGTTGTATACGACAGAAAAAAATGCGTTTTTCACTTGCAGAGAAGAAGAAGAAAAAAATCGTCAGCCAAGATGCGCCTGCAGACACGACTCACTCGCCATGGCGTAACTACAGAGGAAGTCGCGCGCGGTTAAATCTAATCTGGCGGATTCGGAATAACGTCGCCGACACAAAAAGGTGCAAAAATAGCATGTGCATCGCTTAATTCCCCCTGATAAATAATTCAAACCAACAGCCGTCTTCTGAAACACTTCTCGCACGCTTGGCTTCTGGTTCCTGCCGCTGAAAATAAAAACAGAACGTGGTAAAGGTGCGTCTACGAAACGGGACGCTTTGGTTTGTGACCCGCGTGGGGAGTCGCAGTCGGACCCTTGAGGAAGAGTTTGGCTGGACTCCAGACCCCCACGTTCCCTGGGACCCCTGAAGTACGTCAGCTGCTAAATGTTAAGACCTTCTGGCCCTCGGATTTACGTCACCAGCTAAATGTCGACAGGAAGATGGAACGGTGTAAAAATATTACTTTTTTGGGGGCTTGTTGCATGGCTCAAATGCCAAAGAAAGAGTGATTATAGTGTGATGCTCAACAATTGAAATTTAAATCTATGATTGTCTAAAATTGGTAAATTTAAAGCGATTTTCTATTACGAAACCGTACATTTTAGAGTGTTTGTGTTTACTGAGGGAGAAATGCATAGAAATTGTGAGAGAAGTGGAAAACGGTGGCAGAGGAGCGAAATTCCTTTTTCTAAAAAAAAGAAAGAAATGGGGGGGAGGTTGATAGTTGAAAAATCATCAAAAAATGACGTGTTCGAAATCGTAACGCTATCGGGGGCACAATTTAGAAAAAGTAGAAAACAGGGAAAACATGCGTGAGAAAAAAGGTATGCAACAGCATTCTCTTAGATATATTGAAATATGTATTTTCAAAATGCACTGATCCAATATATTAAACATTTGAAAATATGTGTTTAACATAAATGCATATGTTGTTAAAAACAGTTTCATATAAAGCTTAAAGAAGACAGAAAGAATGAAATGTATGTAATATATATATATAATAATTGTATATATACAAAGCATTGTGCATTGATCTTCATCAACCAAAATGATGGAACAGAACCAACGGAAGGAGCGGAGAAGAAAGTAAGTACTTAGATCACTTGTTACTGAAAAAAAGTAAAAAAAAAAAAAAAAAGCAAATATTGGGTCTAAAGAATCTGATAAGATCCACTAGCTGTGAACCCGGTTATTCTTTTACCGTATTTACGCAAATATAAGCACCTCTTTTTTTATTTTCAACGGTCAGAAACTTAGGGGTGCTTATAATCGACGATTTTAAATAAGCACGTATATTTTTCGGTATTTCAAGTCAGAAACAATCAGAAATAAACGGAAACACGTGTGCGTCTTTTAAATAATGCATAGCCAAACGTGCTACAGTATAAGTTTTCTGTTAAATAACAGAAATAAAGAAATAGACACGCCGGGACACTTAACGGAGACAAAATAACACTAGAAGTAAATAATTAAATGAATACAATCATTAATATTACAACAAACAGAGACTACAAACCACGACCGGTTAGCTTAGCTACGAGGCTAACAAACGGATCCAATGTGTCATCGCAGAAAGAGTCAAAAAAGTTGAAAATGAAGAACACAGGCAAGAAGTAAAAAAAATACAAGGAGCAGACACAATCAAAACGCTCGGTCTGATGAACAGGGGGTAATAATCCTTCACTTCGATTCTCTGCACACAGCCTCAGATAAACAGAGAACTCAATGAGCCTCCCGTAGTTGCTCTGAGCTTGAGCGGACTGGTGCAAAGACTCTTGGGAATTGAAGTTCTGACCACTAGAACTTCTATCTATCATTCAAGTAAAACGATATTAAAATGATACGTCACAAGTTAGGTTTGTTTAATGAAGCATGTTTAGGAGAAGTAATAGACAGAAAAAATAGTATGTAAATAGCAAATACAAACAGTAGTATGTTTAGGAGAAAATTTACCTAATTGAATCAGAAATGTAAAAAAACAAAGAACATTTTTTGAATTTTCATCTTGTACCTGAAAAATCAAGGGGTGCTTATATCCGTGAGGTGCTTATATGCGCATAAATACGCTGTTGTTGTTTTTTTTCAAGCCGTGTAATGAGCAAACAGAAGACAGGCCAAGCTTGGACAGGGCAGTGGCGTGTAAACAGAGGCAGGGATGGTACAAGCATCCTCGCAACCCGCTTCACCCACTCACTCACACTGTCTGCATCACAAGCAGCTGGTAGGTGGTGAGGAGCCCAGACGTCTGCTCTCCTCTTTAACCTCGCCTTTCCTACCTCACTCTCCATTGACGGGAAACATCTAGCTGGGTCAACATCTTCTGGCATCCACACGCCGTTCACGGATCGATAATTAATACGCCTACTCAGAGTTATGAAGACAGACTGGAAATTGAGAATGGAGGAAATAAATGGATGAATCGAGGGCCAAAGAAGTTTGAAAGAAGTTTGATGTGAAGAAGACATTGCTCCCTTATGGAAGTGAACAAGATTGTACGAGTATTATTATGTTGTGACTTTTATGTTGTTATTATTTGTCATGTACATATGTTTGAATAAATAAAGAAAAAAATAAGTGGCTAGCAAGAAGAACTAGTCGTTCGGTTTTGTATCACAACCCAACTGAAAAGTTGTACTTGTAGTGTGAATGTGTGTGTCGCTGTGTGATTGGTCAGCCACTGATTAAGGACATGTGTTCCGCCTTCAAGATGCAGGGATTGGCTCTTAATCTCAGGGCGTGACCCAGACATTAAAAAGTGATTCATAATATCGATGATCTAAACGCCCTGTGATTGGTTGACAACCAATCCAGGGGGTGTGTCCTGCCTTCCCGTCCAGGGATGCTGGTATTGAGTACAGCTCTTTGTGACCCAGAAATGGAAAATGAGGTCGAGATTGAATCAGAGGAAAATCTAATTGACTGCAAAAACAATCGTAGTATAATCAGTGTTGGGTGTAAATAGTGACTTAAGTTACTAAGTAACGCTTTGGATAAAAGTGTCTGCCGAATGACTGTAAAGTAAAGTAAAGTTACAGTAACTACAAAAGTCAAAGTATTGAAAAAAGTAATTTAGCTGATTTATATAGTTACTATAATGAACTTGCATTACTTTGTAAAATAATTAAATTAGCTGAAAATCATTATTTAATTTTATCAATGTATCTTCTTATTATAGATGTTTACTGTATTGTTTTAAAATTGTCGCACTGCATATTGTTTTGTCGTACTAATGACTATATTTATTTTAGAATGTAATTCAGAAAGCTAAAAGGTTTTAAAATGTTACTTTAAGTTACTTTATGAGTGACTAAGTTACTTATCAGACACAGTAATTAGAAAAACATTTTAAATACAAAATAAATAAGTAGTAATTACTTAAGTAATTAATTACTTTTTAAAAGTAATTTACCCAAAAACTCGGTATAATATGTTAAAACTCAGTTTTACTCATTAAAAAAAATGTATAAACAAAAAAAAAAACCAAAACAATTCTTCAAACGTCTCAAGCTTTTTTTTTAAGAGATGAAAGTTTTTCCATTTACCAATCACTAAACCAGTAGTAACGACCAATTCATATAAATGTATAGAATAACAACATGGACTCAACTCTTCAAGGATTCAAGTTTACAGAACGTAATTGTCGACTTAAGTAATTTCTTATTACTTAACTTAGTAATAAGATTATTATTAGTAATAAGAATGTTTTTATTGTATTTCTTTATTGTATTTTATTGTACTTATCCTTTTCTTTCTGTATCCTTGCACATTTGTAATTACATTTTCATCTTTATATCTTGTTTTTATCGTATTTCTATTCTTTCTTTTTTTATTATTGTATCTCCCTCATGTCTATGTTAAAATGCTGGAACGATCAAAAACACATTTCACAACATGTTGCACCATGTATAATATGTATGTGACAAATACAGTTTGAATTTTTAAGCTTGAAAAAATGCCTTCAGCTGTTTTCCATCCCGATGTTTTCCACGGCACAGAAGCTTCCGACAGACCAGGAAATGTATGGAGCCGAGTTTGTGGAGATGTGAAGACCGTCCCTGTGGTTCACCACGACCCTCGAGTTGATTTCTGTGTAATGAAGCGTCGACTGCGTGAGCTGGAGAGTTCAGCGCCGCTACAACCTCTGAAGACGACAGTGATAAAAGACCCGCGCCTGCCTTTCCACAACCAATCACCATGGGAACTGCATCACACATGGAGTGGGAAAGTGCTGATGGGATGGTCCGTGCTTGAGGAAGCAGGCATGAGCGATGGAGTGTGGAGTATCAGAAAGCTGTGAAAAGGGGCTGGAGATCTTGTTTGGATGATCCTCCAACCTGATTACTCATTTAGCCCATGGCACTCTCGTTACGCAACGCTATATTGCGCACTTACAATCGCTCTCGATTCTTATCGCTTGCGTTCCAGTGTTGAATTGCCTGAACTGGCATGTTGCTTTACGTGGAATTACTCGCCGTACGGCATGTTCGAGTGCCATTTTGCGCTTCCCGGAATAGAGTGTGTTTTATTTCCACGTGTTGGGATTGTTTTAATTGCGCTTTCGTGGAATCATTTTTTTTAGCAAATTTTTGCTAATTTCTTTGGGCGAATTTTTGCGAATTTTGAGCAGATGGTTCAGGCCAGACTACTGAACCAAAACCAAACGCAGATGGCTTAGCATTAGTTCACCATTACATTACCAGGAATGTCAAGTAAAGAAGTAGAACTACTTCGATACTTTACTGAAGTAGAAGTTTGGCATATTTACGTACACTTTACTAGAGTAAGCATTTTTACGCTTACTTTTTACTTCAACTTCTTATTTTTTCAAGCAAATATCTGTACTTTCTACTCGTTACTTTTCAAAAACTAGCCGCGTTTTGCTTTCGATTTCAAGTATTTTTATCAGTACAAGTAACAGTACTTTTACTTCTGAATAAATGTGTTACTTTTACTTTCACAGAAGTATTTTTTTAAGTCTAGTATCTATTATATGTCTACTTAAGTAACAAATATAACTACTTTTGACAGAGATTGTCTGAGATTGTCACTATGGCCACTAGGGGTCATGTTTAAAATGTGTTCCGCGTTTAAACATCCAGTGAAGTTGACACACACTAACCAGGAGCAGTGGGCAGCCTTAAGTTATTTTTAAAATGTAGATATCCGTAATCCCGCGAGAATGGATACATTTGGTCTGCGCGGACATATGAACATTCATCAGAATGTTCCGCCCGGAAAATAAAGTGTAACAATAAAAACTATATATACTAAATATATAAATAAAAAAAATATATAGTGATATATAGTTATTTATAAATCCCAAATTAAGTATTTTATACCTCTCTGTCTCTCTTTTAGGGCTGTCAAAGTTAACGCCTTAACTCATGCAATTAATTAGTCAAAACGGTATAATACAGTATTTAAACAAGTGTTTATTTTGTGTTGTGCTTACATTAATTTACTTTTTACACTTCAATATTTAATATTACAAGATTCTATACTTGTTCATGTCATTAATAATTGTTAATACAAAAAATTATTAATAATAAATTATTATTATTATTATTATTATTTGTGATTAATTGCGATTAATCAAGATGAATTTGTTTGGGGAAGTGCGATTAACTAGTTAAAAAAATGTAATTGTTTGACAGCACTAATATATATGTATATATATCATAATAATAATAAAATGTTTATTATTAAAATAAAAATTGCATCAGTAACTTCACCAGCCATTAATAACCAGAGAGATCAAGGCAGCAGGAAAAAATAAACAGGTTAACTAGTTAGCCGGAACTAGTTGACCTCGCATGTCATTATCTGTGTTCTGCATTATTTGCAGATCAAGAACGAATAATAATAGTCTTTCATCCATCTCAAGTTAAGCCCCGCCTCGTTCCGTCCAGGTGGCCACACCCACTCCGGCAGACGAGGGGACGGGATTGTCCCAGCCGCAGGGGCGCAGGTGTGTCGACCCCTGATCTTTAATTAAAGGGCGCTGCTGGACAGGAAGTCACATTTAGATGGCACCTCCGCTGGGCGAGCCCCCCGCAGGAAGTCATTCCCCCGCCCAGGAAGCCATGAATAATTGAAGGTCTGTGCTCTGATCCACTGGCTGTATCGCGTAAATCTAAACACACGGGTTGTTCTGTAAACCTCAAATCCAGAAGGTTTGTATAAAACAATTTTTTTAAAATATTAATGAACCTTGTGAACGTTTTAAACATGTAGAACGTTCTCCACCTGTTCTCCAAGCGTGATGAGTGACGACATCAGAAGTGTAAAGTACTTGATTAAATGGACTTTGTTACTTTACTTAAGTATGTTTTTAGTTACTTTGTACTTGTTCTGAGTATCAAAAATAAAAGCAACTTTTACTCTCTACTCCACAACATCTGTATCTTTACTCCACTACATTTGAATGGACTGTTACTAGTTACACCGTGATCGATTTATATTGCAGTAAATATCTTGGGGGAATGAGGTGATATCGCCATCTGCAGGATGCTGAAGGTACTGGATGCTGTTTACCAGCTAAATTGCATAAATGTTAATTAGAGGCATGAGTGTATTTTACTAATTTTATAATATAATTTAGAATTCACTAGTTAGAACTTGTTTTTGCTACTTTTTATTTTTTTCACACTTGAGTTTGACTGAGACTGACTTTTTGTTCTGTTTATCTACATTGTTCTACCTATTCTAAATGAATTACATTTCATTTCTGTATAGAGTTTGCTTTCACATTTCTTGGTGGTTTTGTTTTTGTCTAAATTCAGTCTGAGTAAAATACTCAAGTTCTTTCTCTATACAATCTACAGTACTATATAACGTACAGTCTACTGTATAATCAACTATATGCAGTCTACTGAATAATGTTTATCTACAGTCCACTGTATAATCTACTATCTACTGTATAATCTACTATCTACAGTCTACTGTATAATCTACTATCTACAGTGTACTGTATAATCTACCATCTAGTCTACTGTATATGTAATCTACTATATACAGGCTACTGTATAATCTACTATATACACAGCCTACTGTATAATCTACTATATACAACCTACTGTAAAGTCTACCATACACAGCCTACTGTAAAGTCTACTATCTACAGTATAATCTACTAGACACAGTCTACTGTATAGTCAACCATCTACCATCTAATGCACAATCTACTATAAAATGTGCAGTGTACTATATAATCTACTATCTACAGTCTACTGTAAATTCCACTACCTACAGTCAACCGTATAGCCTGTAAAATCTACTATTTACAGCCGACTGTACTGTATAGTCTACTATCTACAGTCTATTGTACAATCTCCTATCTACAGTCTACTGTATAATCTACTATCTACAGTCTACTGTATAATCTACCATCTAGTCTACTGTATATGTAATCTACTACATACAGGCTACTGTATAATCTACTATATACAACCTACTGTAAAGTCTACCATACACAGCCTACTGTAAAGTCTACTATCTACAGAATAATCTACTAGACACAGTCTACTGTATAGTCAACCATCTACCATCTAATGCAGTGATTCTCAACCATTGGGCCGCGGCCCATAATTTTTTTTCGAAGTCCGCGGAACAACAATGAGCTCCCCACCACTAGATGGCGCTGAGGTGTCAATACGCTCCAATAAGCAGCAGTCAGTAGCGGCAGACTTTTGACTGAAAGTGGAGGACGTTCTTAAAACGAACAAATGAAGATAAAAGTTACGACTTCAATTTGTTTATATTAATGGCAAAAAAATCAAACGTTAGCTTAAACAGCTTGACATCTTCGTTTTTCGCATGCAATTTTTACATTTTATTAGAAAATTAAGGAAAAATCTGAAACGAAAGAAAATAAAGCTTTCTACTAAAAAGTGAAGATAGCAAGTGAAGAAAATGTAAAAAGGAAACGAAAATAAAGCCAAAAAATCTTAACATTTGTCTTGTAATAGACAATAAATGTTGTTACTTTTTCCTATT
Source organism: Paedocypris micromegethes (assembly GCA_028031935.1). Taxonomy (NCBI): domain Eukaryota; kingdom Metazoa; phylum Chordata; class Actinopteri; order Cypriniformes; genus Paedocypris; species Paedocypris micromegethes. The sequence continues at coordinate 9,329,499 of CM051497.1, forward strand.
AGCTTAGAATTAAGTGTGAACGAATTTTTGTGTATTTCATATAGTTATTAAATTCAACAAATCATGATTTGGATTGGCTGAAATAATGTGTGTTTTAATGGGCCGCGGGACACTTTGATTTGGACAATTTGGGCCCCGAGGTCAAAAAGGTTGAGAACCCCTGATCTAATGCACAATCTACTATAAAATCTGCAGTGTACTATATAATCTACGATCTACAGTCTACTGTAAATTCCACTACATACAGTCAACCGTATAGCCTGTAAAATCTACTATTTACAGCCGACTGTACTGTATAGTCTACTATCTACAGTCTATTGTACAATCTCCTATAAAATCGACTAGAAAAACATTCCCTTTGTGGAGTTAATAAAGTCGTATCCTAAAGTCATATCTTTGTTTACAGAGGCTTGGACAGATATGTCGGTGCGTGGCCTACCGGGCCATTACAAGGGCTCGCTACGCCTCCTTACTGTACCTTCAGCCATCATTCTGCTCTTCTTCTATTCCTGAAAACCCCCAGCTTCACCACCCAACAAACCTTACGTAACATAAACACTTCAGGAAAAGGTAGACTTCTGCTAGAGCCCAGATTATCACATGCACAGCGCTCCTTCAAGCCCGACTTTACATCCATTATTTACCAGGCTTATATCCTTTCAAAGATGTGCAAACCACAGAATTTCATCCGTTTTAGAGATGTTTGTCAAACACCAGTCGAGTTCTACGAAGAGAGATGGAGTTCTGAATAATTCAGCTTTGAAACGAAGCTTAAATAGAAATAAATGTGCGGAGCAGAACACAACACAGACCGGTTAATCTATGAACCAAAAATCTGGGTTGCCTCTGGCAACCTACTCATCCTCATTGTTAAAAAATATGTTGCCTAGGAAACAGGATCACGACAATAAGGCCATGAAGCTTGTGTAGAAATGATCACGGAGGATGAATCGGTGAGACGGGTTTACGTAATTCCAAACGCTTCTACTGTAACGATCCTCAGCGCCATCGCCATCAGCAGAACATTGGGAACATTCTATCAGCTCTGGACCTGAAACCTGGAGCTTCTACTGTTCTCACAAAACAAACAGATGGAAAATGCAAATGTAACGCCATTGGCAGATATTTGGAGATTATATAATTTAATCATTTTACATACGGAAACTTTTGTATTCTGCTGACATTTGCAAAATTATCATAACTTCGAGAAAAATACCCGTATTCCAACTCAACCCTGCATTGCCCTTTTTGAAGTCTAGCAAAGTCCAGAATTGCCAATTCCAACTCGAGAATTCTGTTTCAGATTTGGAGAAGTGAGAACTTAGTTGAAAATTCAGGTTCGACCTTCTTTGACTCAATAATATTTAATGCAAACAAGCAAGACTATAAAAAAAAAACATCAACACAAAAAAGCCCAATCACAAAACTTACAAAGATATATTTTTAAATTAAAATTTACAGAGATTTTAGACGTGTCAGTCTCAGTGTTGGTAGTAACGTGTAGGTAACGCGTACAAAAGTAATGTATTACAATAATATATTAGTTGTTTCTGTAACACAGTGGTGTAACGCATTACTAATTGTATTTTCAAGAATATGCTACTCGTATTAAGTAACATTTGCATCAAACTTTTCACCCTCAAGACAAAAAATCAAAAATGTAATACTTCCTGTTGGTGAATAGACACGTATGTGGTTGGTCTTCGCTGGAGGAGCGTTGTATTTTGTAACGCTGCTCTGAGCTCGAGGTCCGCTGCTATTGGCTCCGCCTACTTTGCTGTAACTGGGCACTGGCCAGTCGCGGCTAATTTGTTAAACATGGCAGGCGAATGTACATTGGCGAGATGGTCTTATGCGCATTATTTCAGTTTTGTAAAAGACAAGGGCAAGAACATTGTGGTGAAATGAAACTGTGTAAACGCAAAGAAATATGTGGACATCAAAAAATAGCGCTAGCAAATTTTAAAAAACACCTTGAACGGAGCCATTCGACCACTCGACCTGCACTTTATGGCCAGAAAGCGTGACAGTATCGTGTGGTACGTCATTTAAGTTAATATAACGACACTGAAGTTTACACAGTCCTGTTGTGTCTAGTTTGAATATACGGGAGTTATTCACAGAAATTACCAGAAAATCGATTTATGTCCACCATACTTTTAATTCTTTGCCTGTTATGAACTGCGTAATATTGGTAGCTTGGCTAGGCCACATTCATTAGGCTACACAACATCGCCTTCTACTGGATGCAAAGTAAAATACAAGTAAAAGGTACACTTTGTTATTTTACGATATTAATTTCTACTTACGCTGTTATTTTGATGAAGGTCAAGTTCAGTGCAGTTGTAAGAAGCTTCTCACAGTTACAACTGTCTCAAAGCGCATGCTTGAAAAAGAAAAAAAAATCGAAGATTGTTGTATTTTATTCATTTGTTCATTGGTGTTGAGATAATGGCTATGACTATGACCAGTGAGCAAGCACATATGCGACATATGGCCAGGTAAAAAAAAAAAAAGGTAAATGAAAGTAACTTAAAAGTAATGTAATATATTACAATTCTGAGACAGTAATTTTGGAATGTAACGTATTACTTTTTACAAACAGTAATAAGTAATGTGTTACAACGTCGAAGTAACTTGCACAACACTGGTCAGTCCAGTAGATGTATCTGCTTTCCAGTTTCATTGAGCAAGACACTGAACCCCAACATACTGCCCACTGCTCCGGGTTTGTGTGTGTAACTTCACTGGATGTTTAAAAGCAGAGCACCATTTCGATATTTCCCTAGTTGCCATACTGACAAACTCACTTTGACTTTACGTGAGCCGTGGTCCTGCCGACACATTGGTTTACCTACACACGAGGGTGAGACTTCTCCTAGTTGACCCATATTTCTCCCGCCTAGAGGAACACTTCCATTTACAATCCAATTTTGAAGCCCAGGCGCGGATCATCATGGGAAAACAGTGTATTGCAAATAAAATTTCACGCTGCTCGTCCTGTTCAGGAAGCCTGTGGCTGGAGACGTTCTCGGTTTAAGCTGCGAGCACAAAGACTGATTTCATTTATTCCCTGAGACTCATCAAAAGTTGGTGATACTTTCTAAATGAGACCAAAAAAATGTCTGCTAAAATATAATAGCAACAATAAAATCTGGAATAGTTTATGATGCGTAATATATGACAGTAGTGGGTCATATTTCACAGTTTAACAATCTGACTAGATCTATTTTTGATTGAATAAAGTTTAAAGAATGTTTTATACAAATTCCGTTGTAAAAATTTCTTGACAACATTTTCCACAAATATTTTACCATTACCGTTGACATGCGCTAAATCTACATGTGAAATGTTTCTATATGAGTGTATGAGTAGCCATATTTTTACAAAACACGGAAATATTTGATCACACTTCCATGTGATTACACTCCTTCTCCTGAGTTCTCGTTTCCTCTCGACAAATGTGCAACTAATACCTTCAAAAAGCTGTAAAAGTTCAGCCTGTGATCCAGCTAAAGGTTCAGCATCGGTTCCAGCACAGCGGGACGCCGACTACTGACTTCCGAGAAGCTGACTGAGCTCAAAAATAATGATCATCATTTCATTCGTAATAGTTCTTTGACAGTCCGGTGAGACGCTCATTGATTTAAACAGCCAATCCGACTCTTTATGGCACTGGATGACAATATGGAAGCAGAAATCAACACTGCAGCATCCACAAGCTCACAATATTAGGGATGGTTTCCAACAGAGAGCGGTGTCTGAGTATTGAGTATAAAGTACGAAGAGTATAGAGTATGGAGAGTGAAGCGTGGAGTATAGAGTAGGGCGCAAGGAGGATAGAGCATAGATTATTGAGAATGGAGTATGGAACATGGAGTATAAAGCATAGAGTATACAGTACTAGAGTCCAAGAGAGTAAAAAGTAGAGAGTAGAATATGGAGTATAGAGTAAAAATAGGGAGTATTGTATGTATAGAGTATAAAGTATGAAGTATAAAGTAAAAAGTAGAGTATGGAGTATTGTGTGGAGTATAGAGTACGAAGTATCGACTAAAAAGTAGAGTATTGTATGGAGTATAAAGTATGGAGTATAGAGTAAAAGGTAGAGTAGAGTATGGCGTATGGAGTATTGTGTGGAGTATAGAGTGCGGAGTATAAACAAAAAAATGGAGAGTGTTGTATGGAGTATAAAGTATGGAGTATAAAGAAAAAAGTAGGGAGTAGAGTATGGAGTATTCAGTGGGGTATAGAGTATAGAGTAAAACGTAGAGTATAGTATGGAGTATTGTGTGGAGTATGTATACAGTAAAAAGTAGAGTATAGTATGGAGTATCGTGTGAAGTACAGAGTATAGAGTATAGAGTAGAAGGTAGAGAGTAGAGTACAGAGCAGGGATGGGCAAACTAACTACACATGCGGCCTATTAAACGCTTTAATCCGGCCCGCCGAACTTGTAAAAATTAAATTAAGGTCAGATATTTTTTTCCAAAATCTGATATTTTGTGGTAAAACTTTCTACATTTTCAATTGGATTTAAAGCATAAAACTCCTTCATATCCCAAGATGTGTATTTTTCTCTACAATGAGGTAAGGTTGCCAAATCAATCCGGCCATCTGCCCCCGATCCAGCCCCTTTTTCAAATGCTAAAACCCATTTTGGCCCGCAAATCCCCATCTCTGGTATAGAGTATGGAGTATAAGTAAAAATTACGGAGTAGAGTATGGAGTATTGTGTGGGGTATAGAGTATGGAGTAAAACGTAGAGAGTATAGTATGGAGTATTGTGTGGAGTATGTATAGAGTAAAAAGTATAAAGTATAGTATGTATGGAGTATTGTGTGAAGTACAGATTATACAGTATAGAGTAAAAGGTAGAAAGTAGAGTATAGAGTATGGAGTATAGAGTAAAAAGCAATTTAGGTAAACAATGAAGAATCCACTTTTTTATTGACACATCTTTCCTCAATACATCATCTTAGACTGTGTGTGTGTGTGTGTGTGTGTGTGTGTGTGTGTGTGTGCTCTGACCACATACATCAAAAATAATAGATGAGGAGAGTGAACACAACTTAGAGATCAGGAACTCTACAGGGAATTCTTCCGGAAACTTCATGGGAAATTCTACAGAAGCATTCTGACAAAAAGTCGTAATCACAGCTCAACTGTAAGCTTTAAAACAAAAATAACAGGCTCTATTCTGCCGTTAACATACATTTTAAACCACTTGTAGATCATATTATACGGCATCATATGATATGAATAGATATAATATAAGATAAGAGTATGTAAGCGCATATCAATCATATCATATCATATCATACAATAATATAAAAAATAATAAACAAATAAAATAAAATAAAATAAAAATAAAAAAATAAAATACAATAAAATACAATACAATACTACACAACACAACACAATACATTATAATATAATATAATATAATATCATATCATATCATATCATATCATATCATATCATATCATATAATTTCATATAATATAATATCATATAATTTCATATAATATCATAAAATATAATTAGGACTGTCAAATTCATTGCACGTTGCCAAACCAAGCAAAAAAAAAAAATGCAACTGTGATTAATGACGATAAAAATAATTGACGCAAATAAGCACTTAAAATGAATCATGTGTGTTAACGCGTTAACTTTGACAGCACTAAATATAATATATAATATTATATTACCCTTTACTATACTCTATTACACTATATACCATGATGTGCCATACTATACTTTACTATACTATACTAGATTAGATTAGATATTTTAGATTAGATTTGAATAGATTTTAAAAATGTCTTTAACACTTGAGAGCTTTTGGTATCATTATTATTTTTATTATTTCCATTTTTAATTTGGTGTACGGACCGAACAGGCTGTAGTAAAGCGGCCCTGCAGGAACTGAATGAAGCCTGAACTGAATGAAGCCTGAAATTCCCTCCGCCGCACCAATTTCCTGTGATAATTACCATCATAACAATGCTGACACGGAGCGAGTGCGTGTTAAAGAGGTTGTGTTACAAATGCGCTCTCTGTTCGCTGCTTAGCGCTGTTATTTAATGAGCTGCTGATGAAAAAAAGCCAATTACCGCCGCCGGATGAAATGAAAGAGGAGCAGCTCCGCTTTGGTTTGGTTTAATGTGGAGTGTAAATGCTCATTACGGGGAAACACATCACGTCTTCACGTCAAAACCACCTGCAAATGATTCCTTCAGGTCAAACGTCTCGCTGAGAAGCACAGAAACACTTCGGTTTAAAGCAGCAACACGTCAGAAATACTGCTACATTAATGTGAGTCCATCTAGTACTACACGCACGCACACACACACACACACACACACACACACACACTGAAAACACTGCTACATTGATATGAGTCGATCTAGTAC
>CM051497.1:9346444-9375134 GCA_028031935.1 Paedocypris micromegethes
TTTTAAAAGAAAAAAAAAACAAAGATTTTTTTTATAAAAAAAAAAAAATTATAAAATAAAAGAAAGAAACATTAAATACCTTAACACCTCTCTTCATTTTTCATTTTTTATTTTTTTATTTTTGCTTTTTAACATTCTTTTTCCAAATTTTTGAACACAGATACTGTAGGACATTTTTCTTATTTAAAGACAATTTTTTCCCCAATTCCGCATATTGAATTTGCGTTGGTCTGGAACTAGGAAAGCGCTATATAATAAACTTGAACTTGAACATCTCAGGTCAATTAAAGTTTAGAATAGGTGTTTAAAATCATCTGGACAGAAAAGAAGTCTCTAAGTTTAACAAAAAAAAAAAAAAACACTTTCTATGTTCAAAGTCTAAGCGAGGGAATATAATCAAGTCTGATTTTAAAAAGTTCAAGTTCAAGTTCAAGTTCAGTGCATTTGTAGGGCGCTTTTCACAGTCTCAAAGCGCATGTGTGAAAATGTAAAAAAGTTTTAAAAGAAAAAAAACAACTAAAGAATTTCTTGATTAAAAAAAAGAAAAGAAAAGAAAATAAACTATACCACATGGTTAAATACCATAACACATCTCTTCATTTTTCATTTTTTCTTTTTAACATTCTTTTCCCTAATAATTGAACACAGATACTGTAAGACATTTTTCTTATTTAAAGACAATTTTTTCCCTTATTCCGCATAGTGACTTTGCGTTGGTCTGGAACTAGGAAAGCGCTATATAATTGCAACTTGAACTTGAACATCTCAACAGTCAAAAAGCTTTGTTTTGATGATTTAAATAGTCTTTTTTTTATTTTATTTTTATATACGTTATTTGATGGTATTCTTATCTTGATAATTTTGTATTTTTATTCATATTTCGTATTCTATCCTTATATCTACTGTATTATATTGTATTTCAATTCTTTATCTTCTTATAATTGTATTTCCCTCTGGCACATTTTATTGTATCTCCCCCATCACAATGTTTAAATGCTGGAACAATTAAAACACGTTTCATTAAAACACACTATATATATATATGTGTGACCAATAAAATTTGAATTTGTCTATCTAGTACGGTAGTTAAAGTAGTGGGGGTGTAGTCATGCATTACTACAAACTTGTCTTATTAAAAAATTTTGCACTTATCCAAACTTCACAGTACAATTACATTCTCAAACATTTCCTTTAAAATTCAAGCTCTTTCAAGGCCTTGAAAACACAATATTGAAATTCAAGCATTTTCCTGGACTTCAAGCACCCGCAGGAACCCTGCGTGATGGACACCTGGAGGACACGCCGTACCCACACCAGCCGGCTGATGATTCACCACTAAAACCGAGAAGATCCGTGAGTAATGTGCCACACTGCAGGATGATTAACTCTCGCAGTGCTGGAGGTGTTGAGAAACCCCAGAGTGACCTTTACTCCGCTCAGGAATCATCTCTCAACTCCATCAAACTCCAACACCAAAGCGTTTGTCCAAAACAAAAAATCAAACAATAAAAAAATAAAAAAATATCCAGAAAAATAACAATGCGGGCTGTCTCAGGGCTTAGGAATGGATCCCCATGCACAGCACGGAAGAAGACGGGAAGAAAGGGTTAATTCCTTGACACGTGGTTTATTCCAAAAACAATGGCGAGGCAAGACTTGAATAAGAGATTTGACTAGTGACAAGACGACAACCAACACATGAGACGATCCGACAAACAACTGTGACAAAACCCCGTGCTTAAATACTAGACATAATGACAAGCAATGACGAACACCTGGAACATAAACGAGACAATTAACGTGATCGGGGGAATAGAAAGGAGTGACGTCAAACAGCTGATCAGGAAAACAAACACACGCGGGGAGAACCGGGAAGTCACGAGACAGCTGAACATAAACAAACAATAGCGCCAACGCGGAAGTGACGCGATCCCCAGGTCCTCGTCAAAATAATAGTTCAACATAAAAGTCTATCCCGGCTTCAAAATTACTCCGCTACTAATTACAAGAAGCAGTGAGTAAAAGTCATAAAGTATACAACTGCATCACTCGTACTGAATATAGGCTAAAAACAAAAACACATTGAGAAAGTTGAAAACAATAAAACCTTATGAGAGTTTATTTTCTGATATAGAAATGAAATTTAACACCTCAATGTTTCAAAATGGCCGAACAAAGTGGATACAAAAAAGCAAAACATCAGTCAAACTCAAATGTGCAAAAAATGCTAATTGACCTTGACGTGATTTAGCTGATAAACAGCATCCAGTACCTTCAGCATCCTGCAGATGGCGATATCACCTCGTCCACTAATTAACCACGGTAGAAAAAGATGCCTAGTTGTCGCGCACAATCACAATGTAACCGGTAATGGTAAGTGTCCATTCAAATGTAGTGGAGTAAAGATACAGACACTCAATCACTAATGTAGTCAAGTAGAGAGTAAAAGTTGCTTATGTTTTTGATACTCTGTATCACCTACAAAGTGGCAAAAAATTATTATATATAATTATTATAATTAAAAAATTACAACATTACTCGTAACTATAAATGATAGAAATAATCATTATAAATAATAAAAAATGCTGCAAACTGTACATGCGTTACTGGAAATGTGTTAATTATTATTTTAAACTCATGCTTTGTCGATATTATTCTTTATTTATATGTTTATTTTATACATTGCACATTTATATATTAGTTTCTCAAGCACCTTTACGCTTCTCCATCACCTTCTACCTTCACTATTATCTAGAGAGGAAAAGTTGCTTACATACTTGATACTCAATAGTAAAACAGAGCACAAACATACTTAAGTAACAAAGTCGCTTTACTCAAGTACTTCACACCACTGACAACCAGCAAAAGAGAAAGCCTAGAACAGAAGAGACGAGACTCACAGCGGGTCGGGACAGAACTGAGGCTGGGGGAGGCGCCGGCCCTTTAAGAGGTAATGCGTGACATCATACGGGTCGACCTCAGGATACGGGCTGGCTCCTCGCGTCAGCATCTCCCACATCAGAACCCCAAAGGACCACTGGAGGAGACACACAAGCCCGCCAGGGGATGAGAAGCAGAGGAGAGCGAGACGTTCCTCACCACGTCGGACTTGGAGGTGAACTTCTGGGTCTGCAGGCTCTCGATGGCCATCCACTTCACCGGCAGCTTGGCCTTCCTGTGGTCCTGGACGCTGTAGTACTCCTTCTCCAGGACGTCCCGAGCCATCCCGAAGTCCGCCACCTTCACCGTGTACGACTCGTCCAGCCTGAGGAGATATCACACCGGTGAAGAGATGCGTCACACTTTAACCAAGACTACAACAAAACACTATTAGTGTGATGAAAGAGAGAAGTGTGTGTCTCACTAGTGTCGAATTATTATATTAGATGGATGGATGGATGGATGGACGGACAGACAGAGATAACAGGTAGGTAGGTGGGTAGGTAGATAGATAGAGAGAGAGAGAGAGAGAGAGAGAGAGAGAGAGAGAGAGAGAGAGAGAGAGAACAAAAGGTAAGAGAGAATGAAAAAGATAACAATAGGTAGATAGGTTGTTATGGTAGATAGATAGACAGACATAACAAAAAAGATAAGAGACATGGAAAGAAATAACAATAGGTAGATAGATAGAGATAGATAGATAGATAGATAGAGAGAGAGAGAGAGACAGAGAGAGAGAGAGACAGCGAGAGAGAGACAGCGAGAGAGACAGATAGTCAACAAGAAAGGTAAGAGAGAATGAAAAAGATAACAATAGATAGATAGATAGATAGATAGATAGATAGATAGATAGATAGATAGATAGATAGATAGATAGATAGATAGATAGATAACTATTGAAAGTAAATGTGGCGTTTAAAATTAAGATAAAGAGGTGAAAAAAGTTAAAAGTAAAAAAAAACAATCTGTCTCTCTATCTACTTTATTTTAAATCATCAACATCAATCTCACGGACTCCATATAATCTTATATTTAAAAAAATGTGGTCTGCAATGTTTTATACCAAATCCATTACACAAAAACACATTAATGGTAATTTCTTTAATTAGCGACATGAAACAAAATAATACTGAGCTGCATTTTGAGGATTGGAACGGATTAATGGCATTTATAATTCCAATGGGAAAATTGATTTGACACGCGAGTGATTTGAGATAAGAGTGAGCGAGTAAGTCAAGTTAGATTTTACGGTTAAACTCACATGCAGTTGCGTGCGGCCAGATCACGGTGTACAAACTTTTTTTGTGCCAGATATTCCATTCCTTTAGCCACTTGCAGCCCGAAGCCGATCAGATCTTTCACTGTGGGATTCTGAAAAAGAACGTAGGATTCAGCCGACTTGATGATGTTCTTGTTCAAGACACGGACCTTTACATGCACCACGGCTAAAGGCTGCCCACTGCTCCGGGTTTGTGTGTGTGTGTGTGTTAGTGTGTAACTTTACAGGATAGTTAAATGCAGAGCACGACTAAGACACGCCCCCTAGTGGCCATAATAACGCACACACTTTACTTTACAGTAGCATACTGTAAAATCTTTATTCCGAACTTGATTTTTCAATTTACAGTATTATAATACAACTTTTTTTCATCTTTGTTTTTTTTTTTCAGGACAGGTCATGATGCTTTGAAAAAAACAGCAATGTGTTGTTAATGAAAAAAAAAAACGTTGAATTTGCAGGGATTTTACATTTTATCGATTTCTTGAGTCTGTATTAAACAGCGCAGTCCTGTTAATGAAAATTATTTATTGTGAATTTACAGGAGGTTTTTTTTTACAGTGTTGATTTCTCGTGTCTTTACAGCAACAACTACAGTTTGCCAGTGACTATAAAGAGCAGTAAACTACTGTATATATTACTTTATTCCAGTTTAGAACATAGTTGGTTTTAAATTCCAACATCAATCTGACACAAGTAATAAAAACATATAACTGCAAGCACCAATTGCGGGGTTTGAGCTTTTTGTTTACATAAAAATATACATGTTTTATATATTGGCAGTATTGTGTCATTATTATAAAGAAATTCTCAACAACTACACTTTTTTTTCCACTTCTAAAAATGATAGCCAGTTGAGCAAATGGTTTTTATACTTGTAAAAAATACAATATAAAGAATAATAAATCATAAAAATAATTTCATAATTTAATAATTACAATATTACTCTAAATAATAAATTATATAAATATGCATTATAAATCATAAAAAAATGCTGCAAACGTTATGTGTGTTAGTGGAAATGTGTTAATTATTATTTTTAACTAAAGCTTGGCATTATTCTTTATTTATATATTATATTTATTTTACGTATATAACGTACACTCATTCATTCATCTTTTACCTTTTCGTCCTTTACAGGGTCGCGGGATATACTGTACATTTAAATATTTATTTGTATTATTTATTGATATATTTTACAGCAACCTAAAAGACTAGTAATTAACGAGATGCGAGTCATGTGACACGTGGTCATACACTCACATCGTGTCTTCTTCTGGGTTCAAATCCCAAGCAAAGTGTGAAGTGGTTTTGATGTAAAACTATTCAACGTTGGGTTAAAAAAAAACATGTCTGCAGAAATGTGAATGTGACGAAAACGTCTGGATGGACTCAGATGAACTGACCCTTTTCTCACAGCGAATAAAGTGGCGCAGGTCTCCGTGTTTCATGTAGGGTAAGACCACCAGAGGAAGCCCCTCCTCGGGCAGCAGGATGCCCAGGAGAGACAGAACGTTGCTGTGGTGGAAGCCCTTCATCAGGATGCCCTCTTTCAGAAACTGCTCCACCTCTTCCACGTCTGTAATTCCTGCCAGACACAGGGAATGGATTCGCCACCGTGGCTTTTATTCTGCGAAAGTCGACCAGTACCAGAAATGTACCAGAAATAGAAATGCCTGCCCGGTTCTGAGAGAATCTGCCAATGATCGCCTGCACCAGACATCCAAAAGATGTTGATCGATTAATTCATTTTGTCATAAGTATAAGAAATAGATAGATAGATAGATAGATAGATAGATAGATAGATAGATAGATAGATAGATAGATAGATAGATAGATAGATAGATAGATAGATAGATAGATAGATAGATAGGGTTAAGGTAGATGGATGGATGGATGGATGGATGGATGGATGGATAGAGAAAGACAGAGAGAGAGAGAGAGAGAGAGAGAGAGAGACAGACAGACAGACAGATAGATAGATAGACAGAGCGATAGATAGAAATATATATAGATAGATAGATAGATAGATAGACAGACAGACAGACAGACAGACAGACAGACAGACAGACAGATAGACAGATAGATAAATAACAAGAATGGTAAGAGAAATGACAAAGAGAAAAATAAAAAGATAACAATGGGTAGGTAGATAGACAGACAAATGTAACATACAAGTAGAGTTTAAATGAATGTAAATCTATTTAAATTCATTTTCTGAAGAATATAAAAAAGTTACACAAAGAGTAAAATATAGGTATGTCACCAATATACACATCGGCAGTGTGTGTGCAATTTTGAACATTTCTGCGTTTTCTTTTTCAAATACATATTATAATACATAGTAACTTTGGGTGAACAAATACTAAAACTTTTTCAACAGTCAAAATACATTCTGACCATTTTAACTACATGAAATTACAGTACTGTCTGTCTGTCTGTCTGTGTGTGTGTGTGTTGTGTGTGGTGTGTGTGTGTGTGGTGTGTGTGTGTGTGTGTGTGTGTGTGTGTGTGTGGTGGTGTAAATCGCAAGACAAATAGTGTGTGCTAAATTAAATGCATTTTAAAACACTTAATCACACACACACACACACACACACACACACACACACACACACACACACACACACACATTATTATATTAACATGAATAATATATGATTGTTTAGCTCTGTCTACTTCATTACAAGACCGTGTTAAGACCTGTAGAGTATTTACTACACAAATAAACCTTTCCTGAGGATTGAACCTGTGCTCGTGATGTTTTACACCGACACGCAGCAGTAAAATCCTCACTCACTGTTGAGAGACTTGACAGCGCAGTGTATTTCTCTGTTGCCGTGATCCGTCAGATAACCGTGGTAAACTGTGCCAAAGTGTCCTGAGGAAACACAATCATACGTCACAATGTTCCCACTTTACAGTATTACCGGATCAGAGGTGTAAAGTACTTGAGTAAATGGACTTTGTTACTTTACTTGAGTATTTTTGGCTGCTTTCTACTTTGCCGAGAAACAAGTATATAGTAACTTTTTCTCTCTACTTGACTACATTAGTGATTGATTATTTGTACTCTTTACTCCACTACATGTGAATGGGCACTTACATTGTGATTGTGCTGTGATTGTTGTTTTTAATCTATTTTGTTCTGCCATTTTGACACACTGAGCTGTTTTGTTTTTATATTAGAAAATAAAACCTCACACTGCAAAAATTGCACATGAAAAAAAGAGAATAAAAACCAAAATGAGTAAAAAAAAGACAAGTTAAATTCAAGTAAAATCTGCCAAAGGGGTGAGAAAATTTTACTCGGTAAGGGCTTGAAACAAGACGTATTTTCTTGAAACAAGCAAATTAATCTTTTACTCTTAATTCTAAGCTAGTTCATTTCTCTTGTCTGAAAAAAGCTAGATTTATTGTGTAAATTCAAGATATTTTGGGCTTGTCGAGAAATCATTTTTTACAGTGCATAAATTAAAGAGTTTCTTGTTTTTCCACATTTCTTGGTGTTTTTTTAGCTTCAACTGACAACTTATTTAGCATTAACTAAGCATGAATAACAACTTTATTCCTTATTAACAACATATGAATTAAACGACAAATACTTGGTAACACGTTTGTCAATGATGAACATCTAATAAACAAGCAGCTTAGTCATTGTTAATTAATACTTAACAACACGTGAAGATATGATTACCTCATATTGTAATTCCTGAAGAGTTCCGAAGCTTGTAAATAGTTAGTAAAGTTTTTTTGTGCCCTAAAGTGAAAGCTGTTTATGGTTTATTAAGTATTCATTATTGCTGAGGAAAATCCAGAAAGAGTCTCGTGTGTTCACACACAGACACACGACTTTTACTCAAGTCTTTTTGGAATCAGTGAATAGTACTGGAGTCATGTTTACAGTAAGGTATCTGTACTTTTACTCAAGTATGTTATCCAAGTACTCTACACCTCTGGAAGCCCACACCTTTGCCAATGATCTGGTGGTGATGAACCATGAGCGTGGAGGCAGGAATCAGCACGTCCTTCACCTCCTCCAGCAGCTCGGGCCGGAAGCTGGTGATGGAGATGGTCTCGGGGGGCATGAGAGGGGTCAGAGTGGAGTCCAGCGGGCCGGTGTAGGCCAGGCCGGAGAACACCACGGGTCCACCAGAGGAGGGGATGGTTGTGAGGGGCACGTCCGCCTGTGACGGCCTAAAGATATCTGAATCACATAAATATTGAACTATTACGACTGTCAAAATTAACGCGTTAACGCATGCGATTCGTTTCGAATGCCTAATGGTGATGTTTATTTTTATTATGTTATGTTTTTATTTTTATTGGACATACACTTTTTTTGTTTGTTCAGCGCGCATTTAATAAGAGCAAGGACGGATGTTTAGACGGAGAATTTCACTTTAAAACTTTGCCAGATTGATTCGTAGATAGAACAAAAGTACAGTTTTATGTGTATGGTATTTTGCGTATTGTTGACTTTTTTTTTGGGAATCCTTTTGAACATGAAAATATTTTTTCATTGCCATTGATTGTTTCTAAGACATACAGTACTGGTGTTTTTTTTTTCTTTAAGAGATATATCTTTCAAACCAACAGTTAATTTCAAGATTCTGGATGGTTTATTGCAAGTATGATGTTGAAGAAAATAAAATGCAAATTGAACAAAAAGTCTATTAAATTATATTACAGTATTTTATCGAGTGTATATTCAATAGTGCGTTTACATTAATTTACATTTCACACTTCAATATTCAATAATACAAGCTTCAGTTGTTTATTTGCGGTTAATCGCGATTAGTCGCAATTAATTTGGTCGGGGAAGTGCAATTAATTAGTTTTTAAAAAATAATCGTTTGACAGGACTATTAATTACAGTTTTTTTTTCCACATTTTGTTTCATATTTTCTCCATAAATACTTAAAATGTTATTAAACTATAAAATAATTTACATGAGATTACACTGATTTCTGCAGGCTGCGACTCCAACCAATCAGACTTGAGCTCATTTCTCAGGGCAGATAAACTATACATGTTTGAAATATTTAAAAATATTATTAAACATTTTTATAACAGAGTAAAAACAGAGGTCTCACCGCGTCGATAGTCTCCCAAAGGGCAAAAATCCACACTGTTATTGCGTGAACGACTATGGGAGAAATGAGAGAGATGATTCTCCGTCAGCGACGCTGTGGAGGCAAAAAACAAGCATGTCAAACTCTGAAATCTAGAGAAATATTTCGTTTCACATATTCAGCAGATACCTCTGTCCAAACTAACTCGCTTTGCTCAAAAGGCGTACAGGGAAATGTCGTGTATTTGATTGACTGATGGAAAAGTTTATGAAATCAAAATAATAATAATAATAATAATAATACATTTAATTTGGCAGCGTATTTCACGACACCCAAGGACACTTTACAAAACACAAAAATAAAAAATTTAAGACAGACACATGGGACAAAAAGAGTAATGAGTGGCGTTTTATAGTCCAAATGCCAGATTAAACAGGTGAGTTATTATGACGTTATTATATAACGTTATTATGAATTAAAAAAAAATTTAAAATTCTGGCTGAATTATGTACATTTTTACATACAGACAGACAAATACATTTTTTTCTTATTTTAACAAACCTAACTTGTGACTTGTATCACTTCAATTCTAGTCTATTCTATTCTTTTCTATTAAAAGCATAAAAACTCCACTTCCCACAACCCTTAGCGGCTCATTCCAGCAAGGCATTAGGCTCCCATGAGCCTTTGCACGCCAGACTAAAGCTGAGCTCGTTTTTTATTAGACTTAAATATCCGAACAGTATTGTTTTTCTCTGTGCAGCAGACAGAGCCATTTGATTGTGTTTGACTCTTCAGGTGCTAGCCGTTAGCCGTTAGCGCAGATCTACCGGATGCAATACGTTCTGTCTGTTCAAATATTAATGATTGTGTTTAGTTTAATCTTCTTTTTGTGTTCTTTTGTCTCTGTTAAGAGCTTATACGCATGCACATCTGCCTCCGAAACCATTATTTAAATAAAAAAAACCGCATGAACACCACCGCTTAAAGCAATGTGTTTCCGATTATTTGTGATTGCTCATGACTAAAAATATGGAAAAAAGAAAAAATCTTTGAATTATGCGATTATAAGCACCCCCCAAGTTTTTGAGATTATAAAATTTGAAAAATATCAGAATCAGAAACTTTATTGGCCAAGTTGCAAATGACTTTTCCCCTCTTTTTGCAAATATTAACATAAATATATGAATAAAAGAAAATAGAGAAACAATGACATGAAATTAAATGAAAAGGTGGTTCTAAACCGTACTATGATTTCTCTGAGGATCAAACCTACAGCCCTGCGTTGCAAACACGGCTCTGGAGACACTAACCGAGTCACAGGATTGTAAATGGACACTGACCTTTTTTCTGATTGCGCAGGTGCTTCAGCACGATGAAGGCCATGACCGCGCCCGTCACCAGCGCCGCCAGGATGCCCAGCACAATGCCCACCATGTAGTGGTTACTGACCAGCACCACGCTGCCCACGTTATGAGTAAAGCCGTTCACCGTCACCTGCGCGTGAGATTAAAAAAGACATTAGTTACAGTTACTAGTTACTTCTCACAAACAGTAACTGAGTTGTGATTGAGTTACATCGTTTTAAAAGTAACTAATTACCAGGGAAAGTAACTATGGTGTTTTCTTTTCTTTTTGTATTTGTCAAAAAACTTGGCTGCTCTCAATAATAAATATGTTAAATGAATGAAATGGACACTAAATATAATACATTATTAATTCAAATTCAAAATTTAAACTCAAATTTTATTTGTCACATCCACAATTATTTTTCAACAACGTGCAGTGAAATGAATTTTGCAATCGTCCAGTATGTTAACATGGGGGAGGGGGGGGGGGGTGACGGAACAAAAAAAATGTAAAAAGGGGGATAAAAGAATAAAACGCAAAAGCACTAAAATACAATTAAATACAAGTGATAAATCATAAAGCACTGCACATGAATCAACACTATTTTAATATTGCTATGGGACAATATGAGAGGGCACCTATCAAAATGCAATATATTATTGCAAATATTATCATTAGTTTAGTGAATAATAAAATACAATAGATGGATACAATAGATTTATTGCACAGACCACAACTGGCCAACAAATGAGTCTGAATATAAATGGTGTTTTTTAAAGAATTTAGCAAAAATTAATGAATAAAAACTGTCACTTTACCGGTAGACGTAATGTAGCCTACTGCATTTTAATTTTGACAAAAGTAAAAAGTGTTCTGCTCTCAATATAATGCTTAACAATGTAACAAAATGAAATACCAGTAACAAAATTGTACACTTCTAGTAAGCAAATTAAAATCAGACGTGAACAGGTAGTAAAATAAAACTCCATGTCCATCTCTTCAACTCTTCGCTGACTCCTGGTGGTTGGTGTGTGTAACTGTGCGCACTACTCTACTCCCGGGTGGTAAATGATGGACGTTTAATCTAAGCCAATCATCACGTTTTCACCAGCTACGTCCCGCCCCCACAAACACACACACACACACACACACACCAGAAAAAAAAAAAAAGAAACGCATCGGTGATCACGATTATAGTAACGCCACGTTTTTGTCAGTAATAGTAATGACGTTGTAACAAAGGAGAAAGTAATTACGTTAGATTACAGGTTATTGAAAAAAATAACGCAGTTGATTTATAACGCTGTTATTCCTCTCACCTTGACCGGTAGACCCTCGCTGGGGATGGTCAGATTGTTGGGGATCCTGCAGGTGATTTCGTTGTCCAGAACTTTGGCGCCACAGTCGACGTCTCCAACCGTCATGGTGATGGACATGCAGGAGCTCACCAGGTTCAACTTCTGATGCTACAACAACATCCAAGAAACAAAGGCTGGACTTCTACTGTTCATGACAGTTCATATACGTATACAGCTGGACAGTTTTATCACAATCTAATAATATAAAACAAAAAACCATCATCTTTAATTTGCGGAGGAGTTGAGAGTTCCAGAAATTCCTACTTGAGTAAAAGTGCAGATACTTTACTGTAAATATGACTCCTTTTACAAGTCACCGATTCCAAGAAGACTTGAGTAAAAGTAGTAAAATATCCGATTTTATAAGAACGTAAGTATTTTACTCGTATTGAGTTTAGGCTCAAAAAACATCAAGAAATGTGGAAACACAAGAAACTCTTCATTTATGAGGTGTATTTTCCAAATATTGAAATGAAATTTCAACGATAAGTTAGTAACAATAAGTGTCATTCAAATTTAGTGGAGTAAAGAACCAGACACTCAATCACTAATGTAGTCAAGTGGAGAGTAAAATGTGCTTGTTCTTTTGATACTCGGTAAAAGTACAAAGTAGCCAAAACAAAACTAGTAAAGCAACGGCTTTGAGTTGGTCTTGGACTGAGAAAAGCGCTATACAAATACACTTGAAAACTTGAACTTAACGAAGTTCATTTACTCAAGTACTGTACTTTACACCACTGTTAATTTGCTTGTTCAAGTTGCAAGTTTATTTATATTGTGTTTTTCTTAGTCCCAGACCAACACAAAGCCACTATGCGGAATTAGGGAGGAAAAAAAGTCTTTAAAAAAGAAAAATGTCCATCGTTCATCTGTGTTCAAAATTAGGACAAAATAATTTTAAAAATGTCCATCGTTCATCGGTGTTCATCAGTAGATTGTGTGTTTACATACAAAAATAATGAATGATCCTATTTGTATGAATTTAGACACGTACATGCAGAGACACTTCGTCAAACCCGGGGTAAAGCTTCAGGACGTGGCCGTCCGTCTCAAACGGGATGGGGCGGCCGTACGGGTGGTAGGAGAAGTCTTGCTTCCACAGGCCGAGCACCCCGTCCATATCGAAGGAGAGTTCGCCCTCCTCCGTCTCGTCTCGGTGGAAGACCGGAGTCACACACTCCATCCGTGTCGGCTTGGCTTGACCTCGGCACTCCTGTGGAGATACACAGGGGGAAAGATGGAGACGGATATTTAGGATCACACACGCCACAATGGCAGAAAACTCTCTTTGCTTTCACGAAGTTGCAATATTTTATTACTGTCTACAATTGATAGAAAATACTCTTTTAGTAACTGGCATTGATTCTAGTATTATTTTGTAATTTTTTACTAGGTCTTATTTTCAGGATCTGAATTTTTTTTTTCAGTTTCAACAATCAGCTTTGAAACAATAAGTTAAAGTCTGACAATGTTTCAAATGTATTTAAAAATGAGTGAACACCGTGACAAAACCGAACAAGTGAAGTGACTTTCAGTTTGTTGTTTCAGTTCGCTACCAAATGTTAGACAAAATGTCTTAGATTAGCAATAATACAATTTATTGATAGTGAACTATCAGTTACTCAACATTGAAATCTTTTTAGATTGACTGAGTTTATCTTTATCTCATTTTTTTCTTTTTTTTATTATTATTATTTCAACATAGCTCCAGGGAAACAAGGTGCTAAAGATGAAGAGAAACGTTTCAAATTGCAAATATTTACCACACCGCAAATCAAGAAACCCACCAGACAACCCTTCTCATGAAAATGTGGATATATATCAATCTTAAAATGTACATTTTAGCAGTGTTAATTACACAATCCTACTAAAATAAAACGAGGAACATAAAGAATAAAGTTAAATAAAGCTTAAACACATTCAACAAATGTTCACAAAACTTAAAGATATTGCGTGACAGTAAAGATATTTCCTGCTCGGTGACTTCAATCTTAATTGTTATAAAATGTATTAAAATACTAAAATAAATAAGATATTGAAATACATTTGATATTTAATGGCTTAAAGGATATTAAAAGAATAATTACCGTCATTGCAGAAGTCAACAGCTAAGATAATATTTAATACTATTTAACATGATAGTATGAAGTAGGAAAAAATCTTAGAACACTCTTAGATTACTCAAAGAAGGTCAATGTTAATGATATAAGGAGTTAAGATTTCTACGTGGCTCGGGCTTAATTCTTTAACGTTCACTAAACAAATCTGAACAAGGAAATAAACGACTATTTAGTGTTTGATTTTGAATATTTAAAAGACGTTTCATCGACTCCGTTCACTCATGGTCGTGAGGAATATTACAGTTACCGTGGTGACCGGTCTGAGGTGGTTTTCCTTGGGTTTGAAGCGAACGACGGTCCTGTAAACCGAGTCCAGATTTTGTCCTTCAATCACGATTCTCGACCCGCTGTAATTTAACGGAATCATTTTGGGTCAGAACTGGAATACTGTCATGGAATATGCTAGTTTGAGCGAGGTGGACCTGTCAAAGCTGCAGTCCGGCAGCACGGACAGAATCTCCGGGGTCTTCTTGTAACGAAAGACCTTGGTGGTCACCACACGAGACTTGTCGATGTAGACGCGAAGAACCACGTCCTTCACCTCGCTCACAGGCCGAGAGAGACACACGATCCACGAGAGGTTTCCTCTGGACACTGAAACGCTGAGAAACAATTACACAAACGATAAAAATGCAAGGGATTTTTTTCCTGAAAGAAGCAGTAGGTCTTATTTTCAGGAGACATTATTTTTCTCTGGACACTGAAACGCTGAGGAAAATATTGCACAAACGATAAAAATACAAGGGATTTTTTTTTCCCTGAAAGAGGAAGTAGGTCTTATTTTCAGGAGACATTGATTTCCTATGGACACTGAAACGCTGAGGAAAAAATTGCACAAACAATAAAAATGCAAGGGATTTTTTTCCTGAAAGAACCAGTAGGTCTTATTTTCAGGAGACATCATCATTTTTTTAACAAACTTCAACAAACAGCAGTTAAATTGTTTTTGGAGTTTGAACATTGTTAAAAAATTCGGGCAAAAAAAAAAAATAATAAAACAAAAAAACCAGGATGATAAAATGTATTAAAAAAGCAAACATTATAGAAAATTAGATTCTCTATTCAGAAAAAAAAATGAACTTAGAAATCCCTCCATTTTGTAAGCAACTACTTAATTACATCAAAAGACATCTATAATCTATAAACCTATCATCTTTAAACAGACATTTAAAGTCCATAAATACTGTATTTAAGCAAATATTAAACACCACTTTGTTCAAATTTTTGACGCTAAAAAAAAAACGGTTTGTCAAAAAAATAAAAAATAGTATTTTGAAGATTTTTATTTTGTGCCTGCAAAATCAGAGGGGTTGCTAATATTTGCGGCATTCTTATATTCATATAAATACGGTATTTAAACATAAAATTAATAGAGAAATACAAATCTCAATACAGTCTACACACAGTCACCTTTGTATGGGACACGCTTCTCCATCAAGAGTGACTTTCCGGTTCTTTCCACAGTCCAGATAAAGACCTGTGATGGTGATCAGTGTTCCTCCATCCACAGGCCCGTAATCCGGCTGAACTTCAGTGATGTTTGGAACCTGGTGTGGATAAAAAAAAACAATGATCTCAGGCCAGCAGAAAACATCAGTTTCTTCTCAAAAGTACAAAAAAAAGCCTTTCTTTTCCAAGATACTGAATGAAGTGATCACCACAAAGGTAAATCCAGGCATCTCCGCGCCTCCCTGAATGGAGTACCGGTCCTCCACTTGGCCCTCGTGCACCTTGGCTGTGATGTTCACGGGTCTGAACAGCGTCTCCGTCACCCCGGAACGGATCTTACACACCAAACTGAGCAGGAAGTGACCGGGATATAAACAATTAGTCCAGGAAGCTGCAAGTATGACTAACAGTGCAACAAAAAAGTTTTTTTAGAAATTGCATACTAAATGACATTTGAATAATTTAAATATCATAATTTATTGAATTTATTGAATTAACCTGGTGGAGAACATCGTTAATTATGTATATATTATATAAGTTCGTCAATCACGGGCAAAAATACAACACACCTGAGGCGCCATCTGTAGATGAAACTTCTTTTTTCACCCTGCAACCATTTGTTACTTATAAACGTGATGCAATTATAATTTATTTAATTTTCTCTTTGTTGAGGTTTTGTTTATGAGGATACATTTATTTGGATTGAAAGAAAGTGTATTAAAAGTTCATAAAAATAAGTTGAAGAAAGAGAAATATTTTTTTCAAATAAGTAAGATCTTTGTATATATTTTATTCTTTTCATAATTAACTTTTTTTGTGTCTCAGTGTGATCGGTTCCACCTGTGTAGATAAGTGTTTCTGTGTGTAAGTCTGTTCCATTGTCCCTTGTCTGTAATTAAAGTCACATCCATGTTTGTCGTAACGTCCATGTTAATCAAGTTCAAGGTTTAGTTCTAGTTATCGTGCCATGTTTTTTCATTTAAGTTTTGGTCTTTTTCTTTATTAAAAACTTCATATTTTTTGCAACCATTGTCAATCACAGCCCTAGATACGTGACACTACAATTAGGTTGTTTTGCAATCAAATTAATTAGTACCATAAAAATTAATTATAGAGTTTTGATCATATTCATAAAACAGTGTTATGAAATTATTTGTATAAATAATATATTTTCTAAATGAGATTTGTTATTATTGTTATTATTTATTACTATATATTTGGATCTATACAATATGTATTAAAAATTTTAAAATTTTTTGCAGTGTATAATAAAATATTTTTCAACATTTTATAATATATGTAACACAAATGGTTCAATAAATTATATTCAGTATGTATAAATTAATTATATACACTATATTTAAATACACACATACTATATATATATATATATATATATATTTAAAATACTAAATTATAAATTTAAATAATGTTATGTATAATTAAATAATAATAAATTATTTAAATACTTTTTTTATAGAATATGGTATACAAAATTAATTAAAAAGTTATTTACATTTTCTATTAACACCCCCCACACAGATGAATAAAATGCATTCAGAACATGTTTTAAACCATAAACAGTTACCATAGTTAAATTATAATTACGCATTATAAAAATTACACAAATAACGCCTGTGAGATTCCTGCAATCATTACTTTGTACATCATTGCTTTCAGTTGCATAAAAAAAATTGAATTGAAAGAATTGTCCCACAAATAAACACATAAACAGAGGAGTAGTGTAGTGGTGATGAGTGGAGTACTGACTGTGTGTTGTTGCTCTTGAGAGGCTGGACCACGCAGACGGTCTCCCCCAGCTTCACCTCGTGTGTGCGGCTGCTGATGGGGGGCCGCAGGGGCGACTGGAACTCAAAGCCACACAGGGTCATCTCCGTCTGGCCATCGGGTGGCGCCGTCTTGGGAAAAAACTACACACACTCTCCATGAAAAAAACGTGTTGTTCTCCTCATTCCACACCGCTATAAAACAAATCCATCTTTCATTCAAAAGTCGGAAAAGGAATCCCCCACCTCCGTGATGCCGGGCGGACATGATTGGTTTCCCCAGCGTGTCCTGCACTCAGATGCCCACGTGCACTGACCCGAACACCAGCCGCATCCCATGAACTCGGGCGCGGTCAGACACTTGGCACAGGTGAGGAAGTGTCGGCACCCGGGGCCTTTCTGAGGAACCTGGATCACCTGCCAGTCAACACGCCCATCATTAATAAGCACAACTGTAAAAACATACTTACATCATTGTAACTTTATTTATTGTAATGTATTGTTTATTTATTTATTTAACAAATTGATTGTCACTTATTAACATTACAATCTTAGAAATATCAAGGGCTCAATTTTAATATATTTTTTATAATATTTAAACTATATATAATTCAATTATTAAACATTTTATTGTTATTATTATTACTATACTTATTATATTTATTATATAGTATATTGTTACTACTAATAATAACTATTATTATTAATAATTCTTTGTTCAGATTCATTTCTTATTGTTCTCCACAGCTGAAGGTGCGATTTTATTTAAAAAAATAAATAATTAAATAAAGTTCTTCACATTACGGGAATGAGATCATTATTCCAGACACATGTAGAAGAGATAAATGATTTAGAGATAAATGATGACATCATCCATGACATGACACATTAACGATGACATCATCCATGACACGTCACATTGTTGATGACATCCTCAATGACATGTCACATTAAAGATGACATCATACATCACACGTCCCTTTGAAAATTGCATCATCCATTAAATGTCACAATAATGATGACATCATACATCACACATCACATTAATGATGACATCATACATTCCACATCCCTTTAATAATGGCATCATCCATGATGTGTCGCATTAATGATGACATCATCCATGACACGTTCCATTAACAGTGACATCACGACACATACCATTAACAGTGGCATCATCACAACACATTCCATCAATAATGACATCATCCATGACATGTACAATTAATAATGACATCATACATGACCTGCCGCATTAATAATGACATCATTGATGACACATCACATTAATAACGACATCGTCCATGAAACGTACCATTAATGACATCATTCATAAGGACATCAATCTTGACAACACATACCATTATTAATGACATCATCAATGACACGTCACATTAAAAATGACATCATCCATGACATGGATGACATTTATGGTACGTAAACAAATCATTCATCAGAAAAGAGTGAAACCGCTTGAAAAACCAACCTTGTTTCCAACAACAAAAAGCAGAAGATCCGGCGAGAGAACCGCAGCAGTGGACGACACCTTCTGGTTCTCCACCAGCGAGTAGTTAGCGAAGATGACGGGACTGGATCTTCTCAGGACCAGCTGCACAGCAGAATCAAGAACACTTTCTGTAGAATGCTCTGCCTAGTCCAATTCCAGACTCAGTGAGTCAATTTAAGTCTAGACTGAAGACGCCTCTCTTCAACGAAGCATATATTGACCTGTTATAATAACTATATAATAACTATAATATCACAGAAAATATTAATATATCGTATAGAAAGGCTGCCTAGTTAGTGCTCGGAACCGAATTACACCTGCACCTCAGAAAATTGTCAAAAACTTGTTCATCTGTAGACCTGATGACGCTGTTGGCGTGGAGAAGTGGAGCCGGGGAGGGAAACATCTTTCCGGAATCATCATTAAAAATGGCGCGGAACAACCAACGCATTGATTGTGTAGTGCTAGAATGCCAGAGGAGACTGGCACCAGCGAGGAGCGGCTTATGGTTATTTACGTTCTCACTTTCAGTCCAAGTCCGACTTACGCAATTACTGAGCCACGTAATCCGTGATATGACTTTGTTAACTCAGACAAAAGACAATGGTTGCTAACAGATTTAATATGCTACAGTGAACAATCTCACATGAACGCTGACCGCCATCTTAAAATGACGTCATCCTCGGATTTCCATAATCTCGGGAGAAAACAAAAATCGGCATTCTGGGAGAAGACAAGCTTATTTAATATTTTGGAATCTCTGACATTAAGTAAAATAAAAAGCAACAAAAACACTTGTTCTTTACGTACGTGGAGATTAAACGACTGCTTTACACACGTCTAGACACTCGTCTCCCTGCACGCTAGTGGGAAGAAAAAGGCGCATTTCGTTCGTATAGCGAAAATATTTCGAAACTCGGGACGACATTTTTGCAGCAAAGCATTTTGTTAGGACTTTCGTTATCTAGGACACTGACAGAGGGAGAATATACAGTCGATTCCTGTTAATTGGCACACTGACATTTGCCAATAAAACGGGCACAAATTTGCGATGGTTTAAACTTGGTCTTCTACTATATTTACACGTGCACTTTGAGACGGTTAAAACTGTGAAAAGCACCCTACAAATACTCATATTATTATTATTATTATTATTATTATTATTATTATTACCAGTGAGCCGGGTTCTCCCCAGGGTTTTTTTTTAACTGGCCACTGTCGCATTTGTGCTTGCTCACTGGTCTTTGTCTTTGTCTTGTCATAACCGTAGCCATTTTGAGGCTAATAAAATACTAATAAAAGTTCAATTAATTGTAATTATAATTATTATAAATTACTTAACACAGGGTTCTTACACTTTCTGAAAGATACCATTCAAGCACTTTTCAAGCACTTTTAAAGTCCACGTTCAAGTTTTTCCAGCACCATATAGTAAAATGTACATGTGAAACTCTGGCTGAACACAAGAGGTTTAGTTTTCTTAGCCACTGTCGCCATCTTCTGGTCATAGCCCATAGTCTGAACAACAATGGACATATTTGTCCTTTTTAACTGACTCTTTTTTTACCCTAATTTCTGAACTCCATATAAAGAATGGACATTTTTAAAGACTTTTCCACATAGCGTCTTTGCGTTGCTCTCGGACTAAAAAAAGCGCTATATAAATAAACTAGAACAATCAAAATTAAACATATAGGAAAGAATTTAAAGTAAGAAATTTGACATTCTTCTTTTAGTTTGTAAACGTTGTAACACTCTTCCACGGGTTCTGCTCGGCCGGGAACACTGCAACAATAAAGATGTTGATGCTTTGTCTGCACGTTTAATCAGACCTGGATCATAGTGATCACGGCCTGTTTTTTCTGTATTTCTCACTCTTGGAATCTGTGAGTCAAAAACAGACACAGAGCGGGAGAACTAAGTTGGGATCCCTGTCCCAAGGACGTGCACTTAAGCGGATTCCACTGTATAATTCAAATCTCGAGCATTTTCAAGCGCTTCATTTTTAAGATTCAAGGCCTTGAAAACACACGACTGAAATTCAGGCATTTTCAAGGATTTCAAGCAGCCGTAAGAACCCTGTTAACACCAACAATCCAGACCATCAAATGAATAAAAAGCAACACTTCCCTTACATATTCACACGTGCGCTCTGAGACAGCTAA
The DNA here is from genome assembly GCA_028031935.1 of Paedocypris micromegethes. Lineage (NCBI taxonomy): Eukaryota > Metazoa > Chordata > Actinopteri > Cypriniformes > Paedocypris > Paedocypris micromegethes. The sequence goes on from CM051497.1 coordinate 9,367,475, forward strand.
AACTGTGATATTTGCTCATATTATAATTATTATCATTACTTCTTCAAACCCACCTGCAGGAGTCGACCAGCCGACGTGCCGATGTGTGCCACCGTGGTGTTGTGGATGCTGGTGACCAGCAGTGAGGTGAGAAGAACGCCTCTCATCTGCCTGTTGAACAGGTCGACTCGGTAATACGGCTGAGACACCAGCGTGGGCTGATCCCGGCACGTTGTGTTGTGCTCCATGCTCTACAGAAACACCACACTCATCTTCTACACGATACAACACACCAGACTAAACAGACGGCCATATTGTTACGTTAAATATAGAAAAAAAAATATAAAAATATAGCTAAAAAATATAGTTAGCGACTTTGCGTTGGCCTTGAACTAAGAAAAGCACTACATACAAATAATGTAAATACACTTGAACTTTATGGCCGCTACAATTATGCACAATCATGGTGACACTCCTGTGAGTTCATTTCAGAGGAACGTCAATAATGTTTGTGGATTAATTGGACCCGGGGCCTTTTATTATGTACTGTATATAAGAGTCTGAAACTAAAAAGATCCCCAAAAAAACAGTGTGTGTGTGAGAGAGAGAGAGAAAGTGAGAAAGAGAGAAAGTGAGAAAGAGAGAGAGAGAGAGAGAGAGAGAGAGAGAGAGAGAGAGTGACTGTGGTGTGATATGTCTCATTGTTGCAATAAAACAAATAGTATTTGTTTGACTCTTCTTAACTTCCATTTTGTCTGAACGGTCAAATTGACCTGGACATTATCTTTGTAACTAAAACATGTAGCGGGCGTTACAAATATGTCAACTGAAACATTTTTTGTTTATACTGTATGTAGATTACACTAACTCAGACAAGCTGGAAAAGTGTCAAAGTCAAGAAATACTACAAATACTCAAGTATTTTTGTCTATTTTTACATTTTTTACAATCTTTTTTAAAATCTCCCCCCTTGAGCGTTTCTCTTGAAGCCACTGTAATATATACTTGACCACCAGGTCAAAGAGTATATTACTGAGAAGAGTAAAATACACTGAGAAGTGTAGAAGACAAATAGACAGAGAAACAGGTAGACAGGCAAAATCGACCTGATTAGACCAAGAGACAGACACTATAAAAACAAACAGACAGACATGTAGACAAGCCAGAGAGAAATGAAGACAATCACAGTCAGATAGACAGACTGATAGACATAGACATTACAGGCAGACACTTCAAAATAGAGAGAAATGAAAATGAAAAATGAAAACAGACATTAGCCAGTAGACAGACAGCAAGAGAGACACACATAAACTTAGACAGACCAGCAGGGAGAAACATTATACAGTAAGAGGACAGACAGACGGATAGTTAGATAAATAGACAGAGACAGATATACATAGGCATACAGTTTAGACAAGCCAGACACAGAGACACACACACACAGAGAGAGAGAGAGAGAGAGAGAGAGAGAGAGAGAGAGAGAGAGAGATAGAGAGAGAGAGAGAGAGAGAGAGCGAGAGAGAGAGAGAGAGAGAGAGAGAGAGAGAGAGAGAGAGAGAGAGAGAGAGAGAGAGAGAGAGAGAGAGAGAGATGAGAAGCAGAAGAGAGAACGAACAGAATACAGACAGGAAGCTAGACAAACAGAAGACAGACATTTCAACAGAGAGACAGGGAAGTAGGATGACAGAGAGATGGACAGACAGGGAGACCAGTAGCTAGTAAAACAGAGAGATAGAGAGTCAAACAGAGAGACAGACAGGTAGACAATTAGATAGACTAACAGAGAGACAGACAGTCCAACAGAGCAGACAGCATTAACCGTACAGAGACAGACAGACCAACAGTAACAGATAAACAGAGAGACAGACAGGCAAGACAGACAGAGAGGTTGATAGAGAGAGACAGAGTCCAACAAGTAGAGAGATAAAGAGAGAGACAGACAGGCAGGCAAAGACAGACAGAGAGGTTGAGAGAGAGACAGACAGACAGACAGACAGACAGTCCAACAAGTAGACAGATAAACAGAGAGACAGACAGGCAAAGACAAATAAAAAGGTTGATAGACAGAGAGACAGACCGTCCAGAGAGACACGTATCTCCAGAGAAAAACAGACAGTCAGGGTGACAAAGAGATGGACAGACAGACAGAGAGACAGACAGACAGACAGACAGAGAGTCAGACAGACAGAGAGACAGACAGTCCGACAGACAGAGAGGGAGAGAGAGACAGACAGTCAGACAGACAGAGACAGACAGACAGACAGACAGAGAGACAGACAGAGAGACAGACAGAGAGAGAGAGAGAGAGAGACAGACAGACAGTCAGTCAGACAGACAGACAGAGAGTCAGACAGACAGAGAGACAGACAGACAGACAGACAGACAGACAGTCAGTCAGACAGACAGACAGAGAGTCAGACAGACAGACAGACAGACAGACAGACAGACAGACAGAGAGTCAGACCTCATGTGGGCAGCTTTCACAAGGCTGAAAGTGGCACAACCCTCGGGACAGTTGCTCGGGTCCAGACTTGCAGCAGTCCTCCACTCCGTCATCAATCGCCGTGTTCACCGTGTCCATGGGGAAGGCGCAGAGGGCGGAGTCATCCTCGGGAACGCCGGAGTCGTCCGTCACGGCAAACACGCCGTACAGGATGTCGTCCTCTTCCTCAGCGCCCAGCTCGTCCGCGAGCTCCCGCCCCGCCTTGCCAAAATGCGCTGCCTGGACCACGTTGTAGACCACGTCCTTGAAGGCCTCGCTCCTCCTGCGCCGCTTGGGCTCGAAGCGACATTCCAAGACGATCTCCCTGTAGCGCCGCATCTCCCACTCGTGGCGCGGCAGGCGGCCCAACCTCGTCTGGTAGGGCGACGAGTCCGAGTCCGTCCTCTCCCGCTGGACGGAGAGGAAGTAGACAAAGTCCTGCGTGAAGAAGCTGTAGACGTACTCCACGCTGTAGGACTGGCGGAGAGCGGGCAGCACCGTCAGGCCTCGCACGTCGGTGTAGAAGCCGTCCTCGCTGGCCACGGGTCGCCGCACCGAGATGGACATGCGGCCGTAGTTCCGCGTCACGGTGTCGTTGACCGTGGCGGCCACGAAGAAGTAGACCGTCTGGCCCTCTTCCACCATGGACACCTTGGTTCCCAAAGGACTGGCGATGCAGTCCGGACAGAAGTGCGGCGAGTTGAAGCGCCTCCTGAACAAGCACTTGGACGGGGCGGGTGGTCTTCCGTTCTCCTGGAGCTGGTGGAAGTAGCAGACGCCGTACTGGGAGCTGCCGCAGGAGTACAGGTACATCAGATACGTGTCCAGCAGAAGAACCTCGTTGTCGGTGTTTTCCGACGCCGACTCTCGGTGGACGTCGCACAGGTCGCAGATGTGGCATCGCGGGCTGCCCACGGGTCCCGTGCTCAACTCCCACAGCTTGACCAGTCGGCTGCTGACCGCCTCAATCACATTCTGGGAAGCCACGTAGATCTCCCGGAAGTTGGAGTTGGTCACTATGTTCTGGATGGGGTTGAGGGTCTGGAAGTAGGGCATGTGGTACGGGACCGAGAAGTCTACAGCGATGGGGGCTGCTGGGGGACACGAATCCAGGGCTGAAGACACCAGAGCCTGGATCCAGACGCATCTCACTAGATGATTGGCCCAATGGACCATGTCCGAGCAGCTTGTCGGGGTTACGTCCAGCAAACACGCATGGCGAGAAACAGACCTGCGAAAGACTGGAGAAGATTCGCATCAATCATCCACTCCAGCTTCTCGTGGAAACATCTCGCTCTACTTGGGAGCAGCGTTGGGTGTGACGCAACTGTAATTACAACACTTTTCCACTGAAAAAAGTAATGTAATGGATTACTGTTTATTTTTAGGTCATTTGATTACAGTTACAATGTACTTGCATTACATATCAGAATCAGACTCTTTATTGGCCAATTTGCGAATGACAACGAGGAATTGAGTTTGGTCTGACTCTTTTAAATAATATAAATAATTAAACTCGCTGAATGTCATTATTTAATGTTAGTAATTTGTCTTTTACGATAAAAGTTTAGTTTTCCGCTTCAAAGTGATTCGCTTGGTCGACCTCGCCTGCCAAAGTAAGTGGTTGTTTTACAAAATATTCAAGTCATTTTGCCGTTTAGAAACAAGCAGATAAGAACATTACAGTCATTGGTGAGGAACGTCCTGTGGAGAAAACACTGTCGGCCTCAAGTATCAACTGAAATTTAAGAAGCGTTTAGTTAAGTTACTTATTCAATAACGAAGTTACTTTTCAGAGACAGTGCAGTTAGAAAAGTAATTTCATTTCAAAATTACAAGAAATGAGTAATTAGCGGCTTTTTTTACAGTAACTCACCCAACACTGCTTGGGAATGGACCCTATGACCTGCGTTTTGAGCGTTGCTGACCAGCTCTACTAGTTCAGCTTCGATCACGATGGTTTGTAGAAAGAAAACAAGGTGAACAAAATCAGGAAAAAACTTTTGTTTCCATGGCAACTTTTCCACATTCATCTTAATTTTTGCCGAGTCTGCACATTTGTCATACACTTGTCCGAGCGCCGCATTGACTTTGGAAAAGCAAGTGTTAAGCAACGAAATGCTCTTGATGGTCCGGTGTAAAATCTGTGCGGTTCCCTCTCATCTGAGTGATTTATTAACAGCTCATCTCCATGTTCTGGAGCGAAGGCCTCTCTACTTGCCATTCCTGTCACAACCTTGACGTGCTTTTAAAAGAACAAAAATGCAAATGGACTTTTGTGCTCGGCAGTTAGGCACCGTTTTTGAGTAACGGGTGAAGGAATTATGCTTCAAAAGCGTGCGGCGGCATTCGTGCAGGCGTAATCTTTCCCGGAGCGAGGTTGTGTTTTTAAGGACACAAAAGCTAAATGCAAATAATCCAATTAAATGTATGAGTTTGTGAAAAGCACAAGTAAAAATGTAAAGAAAAATATACAGACAGTAGTAGTTTACGATAAAACCTTGTTTGAAATATTGATAAGGCAATGTGAAAATCATTTTGTGTTCAAATGAATCTGCTCAAAATCTATTGTTAACAAATGCTTGTTATAAAACATTGTATTACTAATGAATTACAACATGGGAAATTGATCAATCAAATGACATTGACAATATAGTAAAACTGCTCATTTCAGTGGCAATTCTGTTTATGGCACTTTATATGTCACACAATGAACAGTGATATAGAAATTTAAATGCATATTCATGAATATTGAAACAAGTTCACAAAATATTCAGTTAATCTTTAATGTAAAAACGTAATGTACTTTTGTAGTGTTAGTAAATCTGAAGTAATTCCAATTATACAATAACTTTTTTGAGAAATCCAAAAACAGATTTGAGAAATCACAAACCTGTTAGTTACAGTAAAACGTTGAAATTAAGGATCGTCGTGAATTCTCCTCTTGAATTTCCAAGCTTGAAAACCAACCAACAGGTGGAAAAAACACCATAAAGAATATTTTCACATTAAAAATATTAGCCTAATACTGTACATTAACATAGATTGAGGCAAAAATTTCTAGAGTCTAGAAATACGGTTTGTCTCAAACTGCTGTGGTGTTTGGAGATGACAAGCCCCGCCCCCAGGAACAAGCATTACAGTGCAAGCTCATGAATTATTTATTAGGTCAGAATGACATAGCTCTAACAACCTTCACTGATTATTTTACACAATACACAGCCTACAAAGCTGGATTCGATTCATTTGAATATGTTCACTTTTATTAGCTAAAAACAATACTAAAATAATTACAATTTGTAAAAGAATGAGTATATAAGAAACATAGAGCAGTTGAGAAATAGTATAAAATCCACTTAAAAGACTAGAATAGACATTTACAAATATATATTTTTAGACTAGACATTTACGAATATATTTTTTTACCGAATATAATTTTTAGAAGTCCAAATTATTTATAAACTGGAAAAAAAAACCCACTATACATTTGCAATTTTTTTTAAATAACGTTTAGTGCTACAGTATAATTGTTTCAATTAAATTATAGCAGTAAATGTTATATAAGTTATTATTAGTCTTTTACTGCAAGTTTACTGACTGACATATGTCAATAAACCTCGTTCTGTTTTTCAATAAATAAATGCCAGCATATTTTGCATACAATATACAGTATTTATTTATTATAATTTATAATTATATATATATATATATATATAATTATAATTTTTTTCCCCCAATTCTAGTATTTGCCGCCTTTAGAGAACCTCAAGGTCGCCTTACAGAATAGAACACTTAAAAAAAAAAACACCAAGCAATGTGACGTTTATTTTTAGGATTTTATTTCTTCACAAACATGATATTCATCAAAGGTCCAATAAGAGCAGAAGAAGCTAAAGATCACAATGTAGAATAAAAATGCAAAACAGTCTCCCAGTGTTTCTACAGTTTAATAATGAAACATATTTAAGTGAAATGTATTTCAACAACAGTTCTCAGGTCAGCCAGCGAGAGCGAGAGCCGCCACCAGCAGCGACAATCCATACGTCGCTCGCCAGGCGCTATTACACAAGTTTCGCGAACAGCAATTAATCTTCACTGACTGCAGATTAAGAGAGTTTAAAAAGGGAGTCAGATTGCTGTTGCACAATCCCTGACTCGCGCATCCTTTCAGCGTCAGGTTAGTGTTGATCACAACTGGGAGACAAACGAAAAGAGTGTCAAAGAAAACCAGAAGCATTTAAACACGACCAAAATATTTTACAGTTACTATGAAACGTACATGTAACTTAAGTGTAGTGATAATGTGGAATTGGTACAGACACTTGTTTGGCGTACGGATTGACTCCACGGATTCAGTTGTTCAGCTTAAATAAATACGTAAAATAGTGCTGTCAAAGTTAACGCGTTAACGCATGCGATTGATTTGAAATGTTTAATGGTGTTAATTATTTTTAACGCATTGACGCAATTCCTTTATTTTTACACAGATTGTGCACTTCTACACAATGGTCATCATTCGTTATCGATGAGGGCCATTGTGTCCTTTTGGTAAAGGTTATGGATGGAAATCCGTCCTTTTTTCATCCATTTTTTGGGTATATATGACCTATATACATGCTTGAATACGTAAAATAGTGCTGTCAAAGTTAACGCGTTAATGCATGCAAATAACTTGCTCGTCAGAATTCTCTGTCGGATCAAATTTCTGTTCAGAAAGCCGCCGCCACTCTTTGTCTCATTCTTCCTGAACGTCAAAGCATCTGAAGCGCTTCTTCGTCAGAACACAGAGCAATTCTCAAAAAGTAACACATGTACAAGGTCAAGTTCTGAGCATTTTGTAAGGCGCTTTTCACAGTTTTAACGGTCTCAAAGCGCACAAATTGAAAGATGCGGGAAGGGCGGGGTCACCTCAGCTTATTATAAGGTGAGACGAGACGGACTAAGTCTTAGATTCGTGAGGATTTGATTAAAAAAATGCATTAAATTACAGATCGTTTCCAGCTGACAAAGAGAAAGCAAAACTCTCTTCGTTTTTTTGTTTTTTTTTTTACAAAAAAACACAACATTTTGTTTTTATTAACAATGTAACCAAAAAATAGGAACTTCAAACTTTCAATTGATGTATAACACTTAATTAAGACTAAAATTGACGGAGTATTTTTAGTGCGACTCGACCTCGGAGGGTTTAAAAAAAAAAAA
>CM051497.1:9375155-9397641 GCA_028031935.1 Paedocypris micromegethes
AAAAAAAAAAAACGCACTAAAGAGAAAATATATTGCCAATTGAGCAAAAAGTACAAACTTTTATCACAGTATTTAAACGTTGTCTTTTTAGTGTTGAGTTTACATTAATTGACATATTACACCTCAGTATCCAATAGAACAAGCATCAGTCTTTTAATTGCGATTCATTTAGTTAGGGAAGTGCAATTGATTAGTTACAAAATGTATCGTTTGACAGCATGTAAAAAATAAAAACCGTGTAAAGTACTTGAGTAAATGTACTTTGTTACTTAACTTAAGTGTGTTAAAGCAACTTTTACTCTCTACTCCACTGCATTTGAATTGACACTTACCGTTACTCGTTACATCTTGATTGTCGATTAATCGTTTTTTTATCGCTTTTTTTAATTAAAAGCTGTATTACATTTTTAAAATGTAATGTTAAGTTAAACTATACAGATCTTCCCTGACTTTACAGAAGTATATTGTAGTTACCAAGCCTAACAAGGCAAAAAAATACTGTGACATGACTGTAACGTGAATAAATGTAATGTATATTGTAGGTAATGACTGAGAATCACATCAGCTCGGAATTTAATTAATTTATTAATTTGTTTTGCAAATTTGAGATTGAGACTGACTTTTGGCTCTTCATTTATTTTGTTTTACCATTTTTGAAACATGGAGGTGTTAAATTTTGTTTCTGTATTAGGAAATAAAACCTCACAAATTATTGTTCCACATTTCTTTGCCTTTTTTTCTTTTTTCTTTTTTTTAGCTTAAACTCAGTATGCTACTGCTAAAAACCCAATAGAAGCAGGGGATGAGAGTTTACCCGTCAAGCACTGGTTCTCATCGGCTAGGCACGCCAGCGTCTGCGAGGAGCTTGATCCGTTGCCGGTGAAACACTTCAGTCCGTTGGGTGACGTGGGCAGCAGTTCTGGCAACAACAAACAATTCAGCGCGTGGGTGCGTCATTAAGCGAGGAGTTTACAGAGTTTTGCTTCACCTGGTGGAATCACAGTGATAGTGCAGCTCGATGACGGTGTTGAGCAGCATTGGAAGTTGGATGTGAATCCCCCTGATCCCAGATTAAAGCTCCCACTTTGGCACGCGACTCCAGTGTTGACCACCCCAGTGAGTGAAGGAGTGCAAGTGGAATTCGGAAGACTGGAGAACATCCCACCTGACAGGAAGCAGAAGCAGAGAACCAGGAAATCAAAGAAGAGGTCAAACTGACAAGACTAGGGCTAACAAAAAACAAGGCAAGACTTGGTGACAGAGCAAGGCAAGACTAGAAAAACGGCTAGAGTGACAGGGAATACACAGGAAATAAATACATGACTAGTGATTCACCAAAATACACAGGACACGACCACGCAGACACCAGGAAGTAAACACACAACAGGTGGGGGAAAGCCAGGAAGTAAACAAAACAACGTGACGTCTAACAGAGAGGGAGTGGCACGATTTCAAAATAAAGACAAGCTAAAAGTCCCCAAAAACAAACAAACACTCCAGAGTTTGTGACAGTAATAAGCGCACGTGACCGCTCGCCGCGACCACACGGATCTCCGTTAGGATGAGCGCGCGCGCGCACACACACAGCTGACAGAGAGACGGCTCGTTGCTTGTTTGGCGGAATCGTGTAAATGCTGTATCACGCGGAGGGTAGAATCGCTTTTTACATGTTCCAGCCGTTACACTCATTTTTATCCCTACTCTTACTCGCAAGTTGCTAGAGTTTTTAAAAATACTTTCAGCCATTTTGTTCTGATGTCATGCGATCTACCCACAATGCCTTTGCTGATCGCGATAGACGCGAGGCCAGGCACCCCTGGTCTACACAATCCGTGTTCATTTTGTTGATGGAATATTTTCGTCATCGTCTTCATCACTTTTTCCCTGACGAAAGTCCCGCTTAGGGAGGAAAAACTATAAAATTACAACTACATTTATTGACACTTTCGTCAACGAATAAAAACAAAACAAAAATGCCTTTCGTGACGACGTCCAATCAGAACCAGAGCTTGTGGAGAAAGGCGGGTGCTAACGCAAAGAGAACCAATCAGGACACGAAGCCTTTCAGCTGCAGCTGGCACGGTAGTTAGTTAACATCTTCTCTGGCGGGAAAAAAAATCAAGTCAGATATATGGATTCGTTTTACGATCAATGCGACCTTAGAAAAAACTATCTGTACGCCACGTGTGGAGCAACAATACAAAAATACAACACACCTGAGGCGCCATCTGCAGATGAAACTTCTTTTTTTACCGTGCAACCACTTAATACTTATAAACGTGATGCAATTATAATTTATTTTACTGTGTTTCATTTTCTCTTTGTTGAGGTTTCATTTAGGAGAATACATTTATATGGATTGAAAGAAAAGTTCATAAAAATAAGCTTAAGAAAAATAAATGTTTTTTCCCAAATATGATCTTTGTATACTTTTTATATGTTCATAGTTAACCGCGTATTCAAATTTCTTAGACTTAGCAACTTTAGTAAACATTGAGAACATCACACACGTACATTTTCGTTGACTAAATCTAAACTGTAATGTAGTCGACTAAAATGCTGTGGTACATATAGTTGACTGAAACTAGACTGAAACTAGAAAAAAAAGGAAGATGACTAAATTGGGACTAAAACTAAACTGAGCTTTAGTCAAAAGACTATGACTAAAACTAAATCACAAATCCTTGTCAATATGAGCACTGTACACAGTCTGACCCCAGTAGACGTTCATGCCCACACAGCTGGAGGAGCATCCCTGTAGCGGGCAGGTTTGGTTTGGATACGGCGTGGTGCAGTTCAGACACGTCTGCGCCAGTCCTGGAAAACAAGAAGACCTCAGCTCATGTGATTGCTGAAGGAAACGGTGCGGCAGGATGACGTACCTGTGGAGCAGAACACAGCCAGGAGGATCAGACTGGTTTCCAGTGGCATCTTCCAGCTGCAGAGTGAGGCGGAGGACGAGGCTTCAGCTTATCAACCACGCCTCATTAGCATTCAACACGCATCACCTTTATTACTCATGTAGCTTATATCTATATCTAGTATGACAGCTTTAATACATCCCATGACAGTAGGGTTACATAAATAATTATTCACACACACACACACACACACACACACACACACGCTCATAATTACACACACACAAATAAATATATACATATAAATGTATGAATGTATGTGTATACTGTATATACGCACATAATTACACACACACACACACACACACACACACACACACACACACACACAAACAAACACATAAATATTATTTATTATGTATGTATATTGTATACTATATATATATATATATATACATACATTTATATAGTATACAAGACTGTATGTGCGTGTGTGTGCGCGCGCGCATGTATAGTTGAGAACAAATGTATTATTCCCATAATAAATTAAGTACACAAAACAGTACTTGATTTAAAAGTGCTTTAAAACAGAGAAACAACAAAAAATACAATATAATTTTACAGACAGTTAACTAGAATGTCTAAAAAAGCCGTGTTCATTTTATATATTTATTCGTTTTTGCTCTGTTTAAAAGCACTTGTGAAAAACTTTTAAAACATCGACTATTTTTTAGGGGTGTTAATAATTGTGTCCGCAACTGTATATACATTAGGCAGGTAGAAAAACAGACTGACAAACTGAAAGACAGACAGGATGTACTGCAAATGGACAGAAACAAAGAGAAAGAAAGGCAGACGGATAAGGCAGAAATAAAGGATAGACAGATAGATAAGGATAAATAGACAAGACTGGTGACAAAAGATAGACAGAAAAAAACAGACAAATAATACAGATAGACATACAACAAAAACAGATCAACATATCGATAGGCAGAGATAGATAAACAGATGCGACAGACAAACAGAAAGACGTGAAAGAGAGAAAAATACAAGCACATACTGTACTGGTAGACAGACAGACCAGACTGACAGACAAACATGTGTATACTTGTACAGTATATATGTCACATTCTAAATACTTACTATGAATTTAAAAATTTACATTGGCTTCATTTAATTACAAAAACCAGGACACACACACACACACACACAAAATAAGTTTGTACTAAATATGACTTATATGACCACTTATATGAATAATATGAATTTAAAAATGTACATTGGTTTCATTTAATTACAAAAACTTGGCATTTACCAGGACGCAGGCGCGCACGCACGCACGCACGCACACACACACACACACACACACACACACACAGATGCACAGACAAAATAAGTGTGTACGAAAAAAATGATTGAAAACGCAAAATGATTTCCTCAACATTATTTCTGTTACAGTCACTACTGGACATTACTATTATAATGTATGTTTTGTACAGCTGGACACTTTTTGATAATTTGTTGTTGTTGTTGTTTTTTTTAAAATGGTGCATGAAAACAAAGCAGCCTTTCACTCAGGGCGTCATTTACATATCATGCGAGAAACAGAAAAAGTTCCCTAAAAAGAAGAGGAAGAAGAAGAGGAAAAGGAGAAATAGACGGCTGTTTGCATATTAGTGCGATGCTGATTTCCCAAACAAATGCTCGGCCTTTCTGCTGAACGCACGACAATGCCGGAAATATTCCTCTTCACTGATAATGACACGCGAGGTTAGTTCCTCAATAACTACACTGGTTTATTTAATCTGGTTATACGGTTACTGGTCACTTTACCTGGATCACTTAAGTCACTTTATCTCAACCAGCTAGATTTTTTTTCTATTTTATTCATATTTTTATCTCCATTTTATTGTATTTGTCATGTTTTTTTTTATCTTTATTTTCTTTTGTTTATTTTTATCGTATTTCTCTCTCTTAAGTTTAAACGCTGGACAATCTGAAAAAAAAAAAAAAAAAAAAACATTTTACTTATCGCACTTGTATGTAGAATGTGTACAGTATGTGATAAATAAAATTTGAATTTGCATCGTTCACAGTTCTTTAAAAAAAAAACTTTCTGTTCTATTCCAGATATTAATTATCAATATTATCAGTATTAACAAACTTATTTTCGGCTTGTTTGAGGTGAATAAATCATGAAACACATTTGACGCATCAAGACAACAATGTTAGTAAAAAAGAAAAAAAAAATGTTAATAGAAAAGCTCTAATAAGCAAAGCACAGCTTTTTTTCTTCACAAAACAGTCAAACACCTACCACAAGAATACACACTTATTCCTTTTTTTCATTTTTTCATCTCCATTTTATAGTATTTTTTATCTTTATTTGTTTATATTTATTTTGATTGTATTTCTATTATATCTGACTACATGTCGTACAACGTATAATGTGTGTGACAAATAAAATTTGACCTTGCATTGTTCACAGTTCTTTACAGATTCATTACTTTCCGTTCTATTCTAGATATTAATATTCAATATTATCAGTATTAACAAAATTATTTTCTGTTTGTTTGAGCTGAAAAAAAAAAACACTTTCTGTTCTATTCCAGATATTAATATTCAACAATATCAGTATTAACAAACTTATTTTTGGTTTGTTTAATCTGAATAAATCATGAAACACATTTAACACATCAAGACAACAATGTTAATAAAAAAAGAAAGAAAAATGTAATAAAAAAAGAAGCTCTAAAGAGCAAAACACAGCTTTATTTCATCATAAAAAACAGTCAAACACCTACCACAAGAATAGAGTGTTAAGTATATTTATTAATAAGTACACAGTTCCTCAAGTATATTCTTTTCGTATATTAGTGGATATATTTGTGTTTCGTTGTATTCAGTCTGACATAATTATTAAAAAGTTTCATTTTTTCTATCTTTTTCATCTTTTCAGAGTTTCGCTTTTGTTCTAAAAACCCCTTTTGTGCAAATGTCCGCCGTTTATCCTCTGGAATAAGTACGCTCAGTCGGTTCGATCCACAAATGTGGAACGCTGAACAGAAATAAATTGCTAGGTGCTTTCTAATTGAAAAATACAAGTGGGTTTGGGGAAGTGAAGCGCATTTCCTATCAAATCTCTGGCACGAGGAGTAAAGGCCGCAGTACGGACCAGTGAATCAGTGACGATCCGATCAACATTTTAACAAGCGGTTGAAACAGTGACAGGATTACAAGCAAAGGCCGAGGTTTGAATGGGGATCGTTGATACCTTTCGTCATCAGCTAGTAGGTTAAAGGCGTGAGGATGAAGAGGCGCTCTTCCTCTCTCCTGATCCACTTGAGAAGCTTGCTGACGGACGCCAGTGCCAGACTCTTGCTTCCCAGAGGACTGAAGCACAGGTAGAGCTCAAAGCCACTCGTCGCCTGAAGAACAACACAAGTTTAGCTCGTAGAAGTACGTATACAGACAGACAGACGGACGGATGGGTGGATTATTAAGTTTGAGAGATGGGGAGAGAAAAAGAGAAAGACGACAAGATACAATAGAGCAAACAAGGGGAAAGGATAGAGCAACATTTTTTTTTATTTGTTGGACTTTTTTTTACGCCATCTTAGCTTCAGTGGCTCTATTAATGGCAATATGGTGTTTGACACTTTAGAAACTGAAACATCTCTATCACAGCTGATAAATAGCAATAAAATGCTTTTCAAAATGACAAATTAGATACACTCTTTCATTTTGATTTCTGTTAAAAATCGTAAAATCTGGTGTGGTAAAATCATAAACAGATATTGTTTTAGGAGTGAATTTAAATTGTTGTTTTTTTTTTTTTACAACAAATACATCTTAATAAAACCGTTGTCTAATATCACAAAAATGTGCCTCTCTCTCTCTCTCACTTTCAAGATATACTGTATTTAAATGACAGTATAAAATTATGTAATTAAGGTTGACTAAAATGTAATTATACATATTGTTTGATTCTTTTACGCCATCTTAGCTTCAATGGCTCTATTAATGGCAATATGGTGTTTGACAATTTTACACTTTAGAAAGCAAAACTTCTATATAACACAGCTGATAAATAGCAATAAAATACGCAACTTTTCAAAATGACTTCAACAAATTAGATACACTCTTTCATTTTGATTTCTGTTAAAAATTGTCAAATCTTTTGTGGTAAAACGTTCTTAAAACTACACTGGTTACCTGTTAAATATCGCATCCAGTTTAAAATTCTCTTAATCACTTATAAAGCACTAAACGGTTTAGCTCCTCTATATCTCAGTGAGCTCATCACTTACTACGAGCCTACACGACCGCTGCGCTCTCAAAACTCCGGCCAGCTTATAATACCGCGAATCTCTAAAATCTACCAGGGAGGAAGATCCTTTTCATACTTAGCACCCAAACTATGGAATGCTCTGCCTAGTCCAATTCGAGACTCAGAATCAGTGAGTCAATTTAAGTCTAGACTGAAGACGCATCTCTTCAACGAAGCATATATTGACCTGTTATAATAACTTACAGAAAATATTAATATATCGTATAGAAAGGCTGCCTAGTTAGTGCTCGGAACCGAATTACACCTGCACCTTCAGAAAATTGTCAAAATCTATAGTACTTGAATTTTTCTAATTGCCTTGTATTTATTTTTTTTTTTTTTCCTCCTCCTCTCCTGAGCGCCAAGTGTCGTACGACCGGAATCTCCTAGAGCTTCGGAATCATCGGTGGTGCTTCCTCGACCTCTGTGGACCTGATGACGCTGTTGGCTTGGAGCAGTGGAGCCGCCTCTTTCCCCATTGAGGAGGGAAACATCGTTCCAGAATCATCATTAAAAATGACGCGGAACAACCAACAACCACAGCGGATTGTGTAGTGTTAGAATGCCGGAGGAGACTGGCACCAGTGAGCCGGGTTCTCCCCAGGGTTTTTCCTCTTTAAAGAGGTTTTTTTACCTGGCCACTGTTGCGTATGTGCTTGCTCGCTGGTCTTTGCTTTGTCTTGTCATAACCGCAGCCACTTAGTCAACACCAACAATCCAGACGACAAATTGAATAAAAAGCATCATTTCCCTTACATATTTACATGCGCGCTTTGAGACAGTTAAAACTGTGAAAAGCGCCTTACAAATACTCATTATTATTATTATTATTATTAAAAACATCTGTTAAAACATTTTCTGAATAAAACCGTTGTCTAATATCACACAATCGATCACAGTCAGTTAAAATGTGCTTTACAGACAAAATATTCCCGCATCGATCACAACGTGGTTTTTCTTCGCCCAATAATAAATATGAATGAGAAATAAAAGAGAGAGGATAAGAGTAGTAGGAGGAAAAAGAGGAAGAAATAGAGAGAGCGGAAAAAGAGATAAAAACAAGACTCCAATTCAAATTAATTTTCATTTGCATTTTGACTAACTGTTATAAATAACACATAATATACACGTTATAATATAAAAATACACAAATATATTATTCTTATATATTATTGTGGATGTATTATGTTTATGAAGTACTGATAGTATAACTGTAGTATATACAAACACATATACTACATTTGTGCGCTTTGAGACAGTTAAAACTGTGAAAAGCGCCTTACAAATACTCATTATTATTATTATTATTATTATTATACATTTTTTTCAGCATAAAAAATAATAATTCTAAAAAATTATCAAAATATAAATTATTGTGTATTACAAACACCAAAAATAATAAAAAAAAAAAGCACAATGAATCCCCGTTCCCCGAGGTTTCATGACGACATGTATTCCACACAGACTGACCAGGGCACAGAGGTTTTCGGTGTGTGTGCAGCGGTAGATGTAGCGCAGGGGTCGTGTTGGGTGGTGCAGGCAGCTGTGGAGGTTCTGGTACAATCCCATCAGCCTCTCCTGCTCCTCGGGACGCTGGTATGGAGCGGGAATGTCGGGGCTTCCGGAAAAACACAAGCACAACACATCACATGCGGCAGTGGAGGAGGAAGGACGAGGTCGTGACAATATTGCAGATACAGTGGCGCCTCTACTTACGAAAGACTCGGTTAACAAACGTTTCAAGTTACGAAATTTTGTCCCTAATTACACATTTTGAAAAATGCGCCTCTCTCTCTCGCTCTTAAGATATACTGTATTAAAATGGCACAGTATAAAATTATGTAATTAAGGTTGACTAAAATGTAATTATACATTTTATGCTTAAAAGCGATAAACGCGTCTGCCAAATGACTGTAAAGTAAAGTAAAGTCTGCCTGCTTGTTATTATTTATACAAACATTGGTCTCTATTATTTGTGAAATGATTTTTGAGGTTTCTATTATTTGTGACATCTATTACATAGATTTGTGACAGATGAAAATTAGGGTTAGGGTTATCTGTGTGCTCATACATTAAAATAAAAAAATTAAAAAAAAATCAGAAAAAGCAATTAACAAACGATCGCCAAAACCCGGGGTTGTATTCTTTTTCTTTAGTACCACAGTACTCATTTATAATGCTATTTCAATAAATGCCAATCTAACATGCTTTTACTACAGTTTTTACTATAACTCATCATGTTATGTAAAAAAATGTGTGTGAATTTAGGGGGACTTGGAACAAATTTGGACAATTACATCATGTCTCTACTTACGAATCAGCTCTCAACACAAATACTTTCATAAGTTGACTTACGAAAGTTGACTTAACACAAAAAAAAAAATAAATAAATAAAAATTCTTTGTCTTGTGTTCACTGACTGTCATGCTGGTCTGTCCAGTAAGTTTCCTTATATAGCCTGTGTAGACATCTACTGTAGCCTATTGTAGACAAATTGCTTCACTTGCTCCTCTTTTTGTAAGTCGCTTTGGATAAAAGCATCTGCCAAATGACTGTAAAGTAAAGTAAAGCAAAGTAAAGTCTACCTGCCTGTTATTATTTATGTAAACATTGGTTTCTATTATTTGTGAGATTTGCGAGATCTATTACACAGATTTGTGACAGATGAATATTAGGGTTGTGTGCTCATACACAAAAAAAAAAAAAAATGCAATCAGAAAAAGAAACCAACAAACAATCGCCATAACCCGGGGTCGTTGCATTACAGTAACTAAAACACGTTTTTTTAATTATTTTTCTTTGGTACCACAATACTCATTTATAATGCTTTTTCAATAAATGCCAATATAACATGCTTTTATTACAGTTTTTACTGCAACGTATGTTATATAAAAAAGAAAAGTGTGTGATTTTAGGGGTGCTTGGAACAGATTTGGGCATTTACATTACGCATCTACTTCCGAATCAGCTCTCACCACGAATACTTCCGCAAGTTGACTTAACAGTGATTAAAACAATTAAAAAATAAATAAAAATTCTTTGTGTTGTGTTTACTGACTGTCATGCTGTTCTGTCTAGTAAGTTTCCTTATAAAGCCTGTGTAGACATCTACTTTATCTACTGACATCCTATTGTAGACAAATTGCTTCACTTGCTTCTCTTTTTGTAAGTCGCTTTGGATAAAAGCATCTAAGTTGAGGTACCACCATACTGTATCGTTCTTTTTCCTGGTGCAGAACTGCTCACGTCTTACCTGGTATAGAGTCCAGAACTCTTGGACTTGTACAGAAAATGAAGCAGCTCCGGTATTCCCACCAGCGAGACGGGATAGCCAGGACTTCCCAGAGCCTCCTGCAGGGCGTGGCAGGCGGCGCGTCTGCGCAGTCGCTCCAGGAAGCGCTTCCTGCAGTCAGAGAGGGTGAAGAAGTCCTCTCGATCGGTGGACACCAGGATCAGACACAGCTCCGAGCCCGGCTCCAGGTAGGAGATGTGAGCGTGGAAGAACCCGGCGGGGTTGAACTTGGGCAGACACACCGGCGTCCAGCCCTCGCCGTCCCGGAAGGAAGAGGACGAGCCCACCAGGTTGAACAGCAGATGGAGGTCCACGTGGTGCAGGAACTGCTCCTTCTTGCGCACCAGGGTCACCAGCCTGTTCCCGGAGAGCAAGATGGAGAAGACCAAGTTCTTGGCTCGGGCCGCCTGCAGGCTGGAGGAGACGGCGTCCCGGGCCGAGCCGGACAGAGGCAGACACATGACGGCGCTCAGCAGAAGACCGGCGTCCAGGTCCAGCAGACGCAGAAGGTTGTCGGTGAGATGTTCTGAGCCGGCCAGTAGACGGCGCAGGTCGTAGCTCTGCCGGCTCTGGAAGACGTGGTTGAGCTGCGTGACGGTCAGCAGACTGACGATCTGATGGTAGACGTACTGGAGCTCACGCATCAGCTCCCGGTCCCAGCAGCTGGAGCGAGACACGCCCACCAGGATCAGCGGACTCTTCCGGAGGAAAACCATCCTGTAGCCGTCTGCGTGGAGACAAGATCATTGAGCCGATGTGTGTCGATCTTACGATCCAGCTCTCCATCATTAGCATCACACACGCATCACTGAATAATGGTGGTATTTAAAGAGGAGAAAGAAAAAATGGATTGATATATTGACAAATCAAGACAGTGAGGGAAAAAGAAACAGAAGACAAAGAGAAACGGAGAGAAAAAAATGCAGATGGATGTATAAACAAAAAAAAAAGTACAAAAGAGGGGAAATGGACTGGAGAAAAAAAATGACAAAACAAGACAGTGCGGAAAAAAGAGAGACAAAGAGAGAGACAGAAAGAAAATATGCATATAGGAAAAAAATACAGATGGATAAATGGACAAAAAAAAAACTTAATCCCACTCCATCCATCCATGCATGCTAAAAAGTATTCACATAGTTGAATTTAAAGTAAAGAGCCAAAGGAAAAAAGATAGGAAAAAAAGGAAAAAGGGATCGCAGAAAGATAAGGACAAATCAAGAAAGGTAGACGAAAATAGAAAGACAAAGAGAGAGACAGAGAGAAAACAATGCATATAGAAGAAAAAAAAAAGTTTAAAAAAAACAACATACCGTATTTTTCGCCGTATAATANAAAAAAAAAAAAAAAAAAAGAAAAACGATCAGAGAAAGAAAAAATTGGACAAATCAAGAAAGAGAGACAGAAAAAGAAAGACAAAGGGAGAGACAGAGAGAAAATAATGCATATAGCAGAAAAATACAGCTGGATATATGGACAACAAAAACAGTACAAAAATGGATACTTAATCCAAGTCCATTCATACATCCATCCAACCATGCTATCTGGAATAAAGAGAGAGAAAAAAAGGAAAAAGAAAAGGGATCGAAGAAAGCAAAAAAAAAAAAAGTCGAAAAAAAAGAGAGACGACTACGAACAAAAGAATGCACATAGGAGAAAAATACAGATGGACGAATAGACAAAATTAAATAAAAACTAAGAAAAATACAAGGAAAAAATTACACGTGATTATATTTCCTCCTTAATACTTTGAACGAAGACATTTCTACAGCTTAGAAACGAAAAAAAAAAACAGTTTTGTCCTCAAAATCAGAAGCATCTCTGTTGACTGCGGTCAAACCCGAGCCACCACGTGTTTCGTTGCGCTCCTAATTCTGTTATTACTATATTCACTCTCTTACCGACTCATAATCACAGTCAATCAAGGCACAAACCGGCGTGAATGGAGCGGATGGCGTTCTTCTCGTCCTCCAGGAAGGAGACGAGCAGCATCATGACCCCCATCAGGCTGGAGAGTGCCTCCTCTGAGCCGTAGCGCGTGTAGATGGGCTTCCCTGCCTCGCTCAGAACAAACACGTGCTTCCTGTGACTGCGCCACGTCTCGCTGGCCACGTCGTCTTCTCTCGCCTTGCCCCAGCTCACCACGCTGGCCTCGCTCTCCTTCTCGCTCTCCTTCTCGCCCTCCTCCACAGCCTCCTCAGCCTCGTCTCCAGCACCGCACTCACTGTCGGCCGTCAGGTCCTCAAAAGACTGAGCGTGAGCAAACATGGCGGCTTCTTGCACAGCACCTGGCGAATAGAAACGGACAGATAGATAATTCTAGTGGGAATAAGTGTCAATCTATCCATCTATCTATCTGTCTGATGTCGGTCTATCCATCTGCCTATCTAACTGTAGGTCTCTCTCTCAATCATTAATCTTTCTCTCTGTCTGCATCCATCCATCCATCTATCCATCTATCTCTCTGTCTGCATCTATCTATCTGCATCATCTATCTATCTATCAATCAAACTATCTATCGATTGAACTATCTATCTCTCTCTGCATCTATCTATCTATCTATCTATCTATCTATCTGCATCATCTATCTATCAATCCATCTATCGGTGTGCTGCCTATCCATCTGTCTACGTAATTGCATATCTGTGTCCAACTCTATCCATCCATCCATCCATCCATCTGCATCTATCTATCTCTCTGTCTGCATCTATCTATCTATCTATCTATCTATCTGCATCATCTATCTATCTATCTATCTACCTACCTACCTACCTACCTCTCTCTGTCTGCATCTATCTATCTATCTATCTATCTATCTATCTATCTATCTATCTATCTATCTATCTATCTATCTATCTATCTATCTATCTATCTATCTGTGTGGTGTCTATCCATCTGTCTACCTAATTGGAGATATCTATCTATCTATCTATCTATCCATCCATCCATCCATCCATCCTCTCCAACTTTATGTCTGTCTGTCTGTCCATCCATCTATCTATCCGTCCGAACACAACCTGGCTCTGTCCCCTCCACCAGGCCTGGAGTTGGACTGTCCGATCGCTCCTGCCCACTTGGATCCGTAGGTGCCAGGCTGCCATTGTTCCCCTCCCATGGCGCACTCTTATTGTGGACGTCCGCTGCCATCGGGCACCACAAAAGCCCTGGAGAAAAGTTCAAGAACGAACGAGGAGCAGCTCAGGACCACGTGACAAGAAAAGTTGAATCACATGATCAATTCGAAACCATGTAGGAAAATATCAGCCGATACACGCCACTTTGTTAGTAACTAGTTCTACTACAGCAACCACAATAACACACAACTATCTACACACGTACTGAACCACACCGGAAGTTAGAGGAAGCGCTAATATTCAGCTCGCGTTTGTGTGTGTGTGACTGTGTTTTAAGCTCAAACTCACCCAGAACCAACGAGAGAGAAAATCACCTCTGTTTCATGATAAAAGTGCAGAAACTGTGAGCAGAAACACTCCTTGGGATGTAGCGCAGGATGTGTAGGAAGTGACGTGTGATGTTAATGGTTGATGACGTCAGTCAGGTGACGGCCGAGGCGCACGTGAGGTTTTACTATTTTGAAAACATTTTGTGTTTTAGTTGAAGACGTGGAATTTAGAATATTATTGTTTTATTTCGTTATTCGTTCATTGTTTTAATTTTAATATACTATAAATAATGCATTCATTTAACTAATACATGCATGAAAGTTTAAAATGTATTAAATACATTTTCACAAATATATTTCTTTTTAACCTAATATTACTTTACATTTTTTACTTTTTTTTCACATATTAAAACGTGATTTTGAACATTATACCGTGTATGTACACACTAACACATTCGGGTTGTGTTGGATGGGGAAAAACTAGAATAATGTATTTAAAACAGAAAACGTTTTCGTAATGACGTATAGAAAATGTTTATCTAGAAATATTATTTAAAAAAAAAAGTGTTTTTATTAGTTTTAATTACTACCACAGCACCCAATCATTGTGATAGTTTGTTTGGTGTTATTCCATTATAATTACGGTATTTGTTGTTCCGTTCCTAAATCACGCTTCCTAAACTTGCCCGAGAGTCGCTTAAAGATGACGCAAAAGAGAAGGCGGGGCCGTTACGTTTGAACTAAGCGCGCCAGTTGTGTGCGGAAAAGCGGAATAACATTTTGTTTCATTATAATGGATTTAAAATAAAAAGTGAAACTACACACTTTCTCTTTATTCCCTAACGGTCATCAGGGTAAGTGTGAATTGAAGCTAACCCAACGCGTAACACATTATATCATTTTCGCGCAAAACGGGACAGTTGGATTGTTGTTGTTGTTGTTGTTGTTGTTGTTGTTTCGGCTAATTGTAATTTCTATTATAATTAATAATTCAGATCAACAATGCCCATTCGTGCTTACTGCACAATCTGCTCGGACTTCTTTGATAACTCCAGGGATGTGGCAGCAATTCACTGTGGTCACACGTTTCACTATGAATGGTAAGTGGAGCTTATTTAATATTGCTTATTTAAAAAAAAACAGTTCATTAACCGTATATGTCTTGCACTATATACTTATAGATTGGATCATCTTTAAAGTGTGTTTCATGAACAGCTCGTTGGATTTTTATACTTTAAGTGCCCTCATTTTTTAATGTAATACTTTAATAATGCACATTTATAATTACATGTAATTTTATTTTAATGCGGTTTGACGACTCAAACTCAAACTCTTTTTTCAAGTCTTCTCCAGTGGTTCACGTCAGCCCCAAACAAGACGTGTCCCCAGTGCAGAAAGCAGGTAAAGTGGCAAAAAACGACTTTATTTTCTAAAATGAATTGTCTTTCTTTTATTTATATATTTATGTTAATATCTGCAAAATAGAGGGGAAAAGGCGGAGTCAGACCAAACTCAAATCCATGTTGTCACTTGCAACTAGGCCAATGAAGTAGATTCTGATTCTGTTTCTAAAAGCAGAGTCATAATTTGAATTTGAATTTGAATTTAATTTGAATTAAAATTTAATTTTATCCTTTTATATATTCATTTCTTTATCCTTTAGGTCAGCACACGACACATAATCAATAAGCTGTTCTTCGACTTGGCCCCAGAGGATGATGGGACACCGGCGGACCCCGAGCGTTTACAGGTATATGACACAAGTTTGCTGTTTTTATTTAATCTGCCATTGATGGAGTTGCATCATTGTCTTTCCTGTTTACAGAATGATCTCAATCAGATGAAAGCGGCGCTGTCTGAAAGAGGTAAGAACTTCTATGTGTTGAAGTTGATGGGTTTTAAGAGCATCTCCAATCACTACAGGAGACCCCCAGGGTTCAGTTTTGGGCCCTTTTTTAATTAAAAAAATATATATATTTTAAGCAAACATAAAAAAATGGCTTTGAATAATACATCTTAATTGTGTATATTTCAGAGAAAGAAATAAGGGACGTGAAGAAGTCAGCCGAGACATTTAAAGAAACAGTCGAGAAGCAAAAAAAAGACCTGGAAAGAGTCCGGAAAGAAATGGGAGACAAAGAGATGCTGTGTTCCGTCTTCCGGGTATCTCTCGTCAATAAAACTGTCCGATGTTGTTTTTCTGCAAAGCGAATTTTAATTTCTTTCTCTGGTTTATCTCATTCAGAAACAGATGAATTTCATGGAAAGCCAGAAAAACGAAGCACAGGCAGCCAGAGAAGAAGCCAAGCGCCTGCGGGTCAAGATGAAAACATACGAGAGGTGCGTGATGTCTCCAAGATTGTGGTGTTTTTTTTTTTTGACATTTTTTATTTTCATTATAAACATGAACAGTATCCAGAGAGTAAAGAAATAAAAATTAATTAATTAATTAAAAAGAAAGAAAATTGAAATAAAAATAAACACAACAACAACATTTTAACCACATTGTGCGTAGTCTATATATTCTCATTTTAACAAAAGAGTTGCCATCTAGACTCTTCAAGAAGTCCAGAAAAACTTTCCAAATAGCCCAAAACACACGCAATTAGTTTTTTTAAGAAGTGTGTTACCTTTTCTATTGCAAGGCAACAGGTCATCCCTTTAATCCACTGTGACACTCCTTCTGTTTTGTTGTCCGTTGCTTAGTTTGGACGTGGTCTTGCAAGGTCAGAGGTCAGAGGTCGAGGCCATGATCACTGACATGGGTGTCAGCCAGTCTGCTGTGGAGCAGCTGTCAATCTACTGCATTTCTCTTAAAAAGTACGTTTGGCAGACTACAACATGTTTTTGTTTTGCGTGTCATGCTTCTGATTTTATGGAATATTGCGTGCAGGGAATACGACAGTCTCAAAGGAAGCCTCAAGTCCACAAATGAGATGTGTGAGAAGCTGAAAAGAGAACTGATTTCCACTACTAACAAGGTTGATTTCCTGTCCCAAGTCTTCATTGTGGGCCAATGTTGTGTTTGCATTTCTGATTCGTGTGTGTTTTTTTTTGTGTGTGGATGTTTTAATCAGTTCCAGAAATCTTCGACAGAAACCAACAAGACAAAGGAGGACATGAGAGCACTTCAGAAAGATCTGGCTAATGCAGACAAAGAGATCACTGTGAGAATTTCACATTTTCTAACCATAACATAAAAACATCTTTGACCACGTATAGGCTATATTGAACAAAAAGTCACAATTTTCCAAACCTTTTTTTTTTTTTTTACTGTCAAGTATTCTCTCAGTCTTGGGTTCTTTGTTTTAGCTTTTATGCTTTTAAAAGGACATTTCTGAAACAATTAGGGCATTTATTGTTTCAGAATGTTTTTCCCTACTAATAACTTTATTATAAAATGTGGAAAAAAGGTGATTCAAAAAAATCGTGGGGGAAAAAAGGTGATTTATAGAGATACTTTTCCAAGTTACTTTTCAGACACAGTAGTCAGAAACGTCTTTTTAATACAAAATTGTATAGTAATTAGTAATCAATTACTTTTTAAAGTAACTTGCCCAACACTGATTGTCAGTGACAAACGCATCAACAGACAGCCCAGTTTCACAGTAGTAATAGTAACTTGTGACTAGTCTAACTCATTTAGACTTGGGTTACATTTGATTGTGGCTTGCCTTAATTCACTCTAGTTCTCTTTGTTACGTATTCAGCAGTCGCACTGAAACTTTCTGACCAATTTTTTTGAGTGACAAAACACTGAAATCTGTGTCTGGATGTATATAACATAATCTATATATAAGTTATATAAAGTGTAAACATATCTAAAGTGAACATGTTTAGACGTGACTTACTGTAATACACTTTAAACTGTATATTTTTACACCGTACAAGAGAATAAATATTTTTGTACTATTTTGCTCTAGAACAAATGTAATATCTGAATTAATAAAAAAAAAGAGAACAAATGGTTCTGTGTGACGTTAGCGATTTTACAATCTTTTTTAATCACATTTTTTGCTGATTTATACACGCCGATCCAAGTTAATAATAAAGAATATTAATAATAAAGTTCTAAAATGTTGTTCACAGAGCTTGAAAAAGAAAGTGGAAATTCTCCAGCGGACGCTGAGCACTCCGACTCGGACCAACGAGGCCATCAGCAGACTGGTGTTTGAAAGGTGTGTGTGTGTGTGTCGTGTTTGCTGAAGTGAGTGTGACTTGTATGTCTTCAGCCCTGCGCCGTTAGAGCTGAAGCCCCGCGGACACGGTCACATGACGGACTCTCAGGAAATCGACCTCAACCTGACCTTTGACATTCCCACACCAGAACATGTGGAAAAGAAAACCATTCAGATTCCATCTAAGAAGATGCGTTTGGACCCTTCAGTGTGAGTCACCGACACAAGCTGCACAATTCATCGTTAAAAGATCGCAATCTCGATTTCATCTTATTAGCGTTTCGATTCCGCTTGTGTACAAATCCTTTTGGGACTTTTTTTGACTCCTTGCTCTGATTGGTCAAAGCAAACCCGTCACAAAGCAGATCCCCGCCCACCATGACAGCTCCTGAAACGAAAATGGGTTGAAAGAACATTTGCAGATATAAAAAGGCTTGTAAAAATAATGATGCAAAGTGAAAATCTTTTATATTACATAGTTTTTCCGTACAAATAAAATTTTCCATTTATTCACATGGAAAGCTAAGAGTAATACGTGTAATTCTATTGCGGTTTGACAACCTGATGTTCAGGGTTACATACAGAATCGTGATCTTTATTCTAAGCCAAAAATAATGTAACATTTTATCCAGAATCCTGCAGTTCTAGATCGACGTGGTTAATTTCCTTTCCATTCCGAAGGTTTTGAAGAAACCTTTATTGATCTGGTACACATTTAAAATGTCAGTGAATGTTTTACAGAGCATCATCCAGCAACACAGAAAACTCACAAGGCCATAAAGTAAGTGTTAATGTCTGATGTCCAGCTGTTGACCGGCGCCGTCCTCACGTCTCCTCTCTTTCGCTCTCAGAACGCTCACTCCAAAGACGAGGACTTCATGGGGCCGATGTTGAGGAACTCGCTGCTCTTTAGAAAACCTGCGTTTGGAAGCATGCTGGACCCGTCCAAACTCGGCGCGGTGGGATGTTTCTACATTTCCCTCCTATAATCTGTTTTAATTGACCAGTAAGGCTAATTGATTTTTTTTTCGGAATGAAAATAGTGGCATTAATAAACATCTACCGTATTTATGTGAATATAAGCACCCCCTGGTTTTTCAGGGTCAAAATAAAAATCCCCCCCCAAAAAAAGTTTTTTTCCATTTCTGGTTAAATTACTCCTAAAAAATTGTTTCTTCATTTAACAAACATGACTTGTGACTTGTATCACTTCAATGTCGCTTTTACTTGAATAATAGTTTAAAAAAATCTATTCTAATCTTAAAAACCCACCTCCCATAATCCTCCAGGGAAGCTCAAGTTCATGTTTAATTATATAGCGCTTTTCTTAGTCCGGGACCAATGCAAAGTTGCTTTAAAAGTGAAATGTCCACTGTTCATCTGTGTTTAGACTGTGCTAAGACCAGAAGAGCAAGGTAGATCACGTATAATAATAATATATAATATATAATAATAATAATAATAACAGTGATGCTTTTGTGCAGATGAGGTTCGGTTCCGGGCTTTTAACTTATGCAGCCTTTCTATTTGTTAATATTAGTCATTGAACATGTTATTATCACAGTTATGAATATGCTTCATCGAAGATATGTGTCTTCAATCTAGATTTTACCTGACTAAATGTTTCTGATTCACGGATCTTGCTAGACAGAGTGTTCCATAAATTTGGTGCTATTTTGGTATTACGATCTGGCCTGAGTTTTGAGAGCGCAGCGGTCTTGTTGGCTCGTAATATGTGATGTTATATGGTACTTTTTTGTTCTGGTCAGTTACCGAGTAGCCGCATTCTGAACTAATTGAAGTTTATCTATTAGTTGGGCCTGAGAACCTCTCAGAATACCATTACAGTAATCTAACCTTGAGGTCATAAACGCATGTTCGAGTCTTTCCGCATCCGACCTAGGGAGCATATGGCGCAGCTTTGAGATATTCCTGAGGTGGAAAAATGCTGTTCTACAGACGTTGTGGACATGGTTTTCAAATGAAAGTGTATTATTAAATATAACACCTAAGTTTTTCACTGTTGATGTGGTTGAGAGTGTAAGTCCATTAAGATTTAGATTATATTCAGGGTCCTTTTATTTTTAGGCTTTTTTTTTTATTATTTCCCATAAGCCTTTGCACACCAGACTAAAGCTGAGCTCAGTTTTTGTAAATATCAGAACAGTATTGTACGACAAGCAGTAGCACCAGTTGCACTGAAATTTTCTCATCGATTTCTTTTTTTCGAGGCACATAAAACACAGAAATCTGTCAATAACACAACAACAGTTCAGACAAGCAGCAGACTATAAAATGCTCAGTTGATTTTTGAAAATAATAAAACGACTACAATGTCTCTGCAAGCTTGATTAAAAATCCATATTATCCGACAGGATCATAAGACACACTGCCAATACAAAAAAGTAATGAATCCATTTAAGACAAATACTTTTAATAATCCGTATAGTACAAAAATTACGGTTTTTAACATCGCCTTATGGTCCGAAAACCATGGTAGCTTTATTATCAGATTTTTAAATACCAGTCTTTGTGTTTGTTTTCCATTGCAGGTACGAACTGGATATGATGGACTCGGTGGAAGAGCCAAATTCTTTCAACCCGTATCCTCTACTCACTGACATGACACGTTTAACTTCAGATCACCAATGTAACTGACTTAACCTCTGTCCACTAGTCTCCTCTGTCCGAGATTCGCCCTCTCGCCACGAAGGCCAGAAAGAAGGTGACCAGGCCGGTTTCACGGAAGCCCACCGCCAGCCTGCCCACCCTGGATGGCTTCCTGGAGTGAAGAAGGCGTCTAGTGTGAGAGACTTTACCCATGATGCCCGCAGAAGAAAGTTCAGGCTTTCACTTGCTTTTCATCAGACGTGGCTCTGGAAGGGCAGGAAATGCAGGCCAGTCGATTACAGGCCGTCTCGGCGCTTGGGTTTTTTTTAACAAGTCATGACGAAATGAATAATAAAATAGCGTTTTTTTGTTGTTTGTTTGCATTTGATTATTTTGTTTTTCTTTGAGACACTACACACGCATGCATATTCCTGCATCTATATATACAGTAGACTCCTGGTAAATGGGACGCTTTGCCTTTTTAAAGCTGCACAAATTTACGGTATGAGATGGTATTTTTTTTCTTTGAAATGAAATGAAAATGTCCTTTATTTTTGGGTATTTAAAGTGGTAACCCTGGTTCCAGGAGTGTGTGTTTTTTTTTTAATTGCCAGTGCTGTGTTTTGATGTCGTTAATTTTGTTGCGTTTACACAGAGACGTTTACTAAATATTTTTAAACTAGTCTGTTATAAACTACGTAAAAGAAATAAAAAGTTAGAAAAGAAAAGTTATGAACTTGTCAGTCTAATTTTTATGCGCTTTGAGACAGTTGAAATTGTGAAAAGCGCCTTACAAATGCACTGAACTTGAACTTAATTTTTGTGGGTTTAAATATTGAATTTGTTTTACTGTAACACTTATAAAACACGCTACGATTTGCATTTAGCGTTAAATTACGGTAGTTACCTTCGTGATATACAATTTGCATTTCTGTTGTACACACAAGGGCCAGCAGATGGCGCCAGAAGTGCGATTTTGAAGAGTTGCTTTTGAGAAGAAATGATGAGCGTGCGGTGTGTGTGTGTGTGTGTGTGCGCGCGCGCGTGTTTCTGCATTTAGCACAAAATGGGGCCAGAATGCTAGTTTAAATGCGTACTGCTTTAGTTTAATGCTAGTTACAAAGTGTAGCCACGATGTGTATTGTGGGGTCTTTGTCTAGCGCCCCACAACTTTGACCCACAATTTTTTCCTACACATTCAAACCATGTTTTTTTTTTTAATGTATAATATGTATGTTATGCCTTACATTTACACATTTATGTTTGTTATTGCTTACATTTTCCTATCAGAAAACTATCGGTGTTTAAACTGTGTGTTTTTGAAGATCTTTTTGAGGGTCAAGAGTTTGTTAAGGTTAAGGCTTTGTTACGGGGGATATTTTGATCCGTCGGGTTACAGTAAGGAGAAAGAGAACTTATTATTTTGCATTTCTATTTTTGCATGTAAGTCAATGGTGGGGCCCCACTATGAAGTAAATGCAAGTGTGTGTGTGTGTGTGTGTGTGTGTGTGTGTGTGTGTGTGTGTTTAGAGCAGAGGTGTAAAGTACTTGCATACACTAAGATTTTTTTTCAATTTGTATTGTAAATATTTTTACTTATTAGTATTTTTGGCTACTTTGTTTTTGTACTGAGTATCAAAAATACAAGCAACTTTTCAATTCACGCTGTCCCATTAAATTCACGCAATCGTTAAAGTACAAAAGTATTAATATATTAAAGTATTTCAATGTCTTTTTTCAGATTATTTATATCATACTATTTATAATAGTATTTCAATTCCTTGTTTCTTTACCCATTCATCGTACTGTTTTTTT
>CM051497.1:9397647-9419994 GCA_028031935.1 Paedocypris micromegethes
TTTTTTTTTTTTTTTTTTTTTAGAATCAATTGTATTATACATATTGTATATTTACAAAATTTCCAAAAGTGTAGGGAAAGTACTCAAGTACTTTACACCTCTGGTTGAGAGGAAGCTCTTTGACAGGTAAAGATCTAATCTCCCGTGGTGTTCCATCTCGATCGTATCTCGGCCTTTTCTCATTTCATCCCCTCATCCGTCTCATCTCCGTCTCCACGTGCTCTACAAGCTCTCGGGAGGTTTTATCAGCCCCGGGTTTATCTGCGGAACACAAAGGAACCCATTTCAGTGGGCATGATTGCCGATCTGGAGAACCTCTTCTAGGTAGGTAATTGTTAACCGAGGTTATTATTTCTCCACGGTGCATCGCCCATAATTCCCTTTGAGAGGAGCATCAGCCCTCTTCAGATGCTTATCTCGCTCCTGCCTCTGTCTGAAATAAAAAAGCCTCCGTCTGTTTGGAAAGCGGTGGTCTTCTCTCATCTCTAGACGTCTCTCGTGCTCTTCCAGGCTCTAGATTTCACACGGAACTCTTTAAAATCCAAACATCTGCTCTATATTTGTTTTCTATTTTTCTTTTTATTTTTTTTTTAACTGATTTTTTCCCTCTTTTTTCAACACAGATAAATAATTTTAGACTAATTTCAGACTAATTTTTCCCTAATTAGCAAATTCAAATAAAATTCAAATTTTGTTTGTCACATACAAATTGTATGTGGCACAGCAACTCTGCGTTGGTCTGGAGCTAAGAAAGCGCCACATAAATAAACTTGAACTTATTGGGTTAATGAAGCCACTGAAGATAAAACGAGGCCTTTTTATGCACCACGAGGGAAACTGACAGGAAGTTGTTCATGCCAACCAACAAGAGTCCCACAGAGAAAGCAAAGATGGCCTCCTGCTAGAAGAAATTGGCTTTGTTCCCCTAGAACAGGAAGAACTTCCTGGTGCATTTATGGATGAGGTGGGATTCTCTGCACATCTGCGGCTGGTTTGGTGGTTTCAGAGCAGATCCTGGAGTGTTTACACACAGCCTGTGGAGGACCCCAATGAGGGCGGAGCTCCACTGTCAGGGGGAGGAGCTTCTGAGATGTTCTGGGGACCAAGAAGAAGTTGTGGTGTCGCTGCAAAGGTGTTCCAGAAGATTGCGAACGAATTTCTCGTCTCAAGTAACAGCAGTTATGGCTTCCAGCTGTGGTGACATCACATCCTCTTCCACAGAACATGACTTCGGGAGAAGAAAACGATCCGGCTGGAATGTTCCTGTTAAAAGATGGAATCTGCATCAGCACGCAGTGGGCAAATAGAACTGTAGTAAAAAGAGAGAGATGAAAACAACAGAAATCATTAAAATACACTTTAGAAGTAAAAAAAAAAGTTTACATTATTTTTTTATTCAACTAATTATATAATGTATATTTATACAGTACGTACAATATGTACAGTAATTAAAAGAACACTTTTTAATAGTAAAATAATTAAAATTTATATATATAATATAATTTATACATAATATATATATATATATGGTATACGTATATATGGTACATTTTAATTTGTAAAGTGTGTAATGTACAATCCTGTAAAATATTATATAACATAAAACTGAATGTAATTAAGATTTTTATATCATATTTCAATATTCTTAGTATATTTTTATTTTAATCTGTTCTAATATTTCCATTTATAAATACGTAAAAAAATACTAAATATATTAAAAATAAAATAGTTAAATAATGAAATAAAAAAATCAATTACGTATATTAATGATAATATGATATACGGTATTTAAACATTTTGATATGTAAAGTGTCTAATGTACAATCAGGAAATTTGTTTATAATTGTTTATATACATTATGTTGATTGTTATAACAAAATATAACAAAACATAAAACGTATAAAATTATTTAAATGCTTAATATAATTTATTTTTTTATATTACAATTTAAATGTAAATATTATTAATATGCATTTATTTCCATCTGTTGTATTATGCCCATTTATAAATATGCTAAAATGAACTGTATTGAATATGCTAAATATGTTTTATACGTTTCCTAAAACGAACACACTCCAGTGTTTTTAGATTTATTGTATTGTATTTCACAACAGAGAAACAGAGAAAAAAAAATCATCTAAATCTAAATCCTTTTCCTTTCATTTAAGCCTTCGTAATCAGTTTGATGAGCTCTCGGTGAAAATAAGAGTATGGGAAAGCGCTTGATTACACAGAGAAAGCCACAATCCGTCTCCTCGGCTGATAGAAGTGGTCCAGGGGTCCGTGCATCTGCGGAGCTTTACAGGATGTATGGGGGTCTTAATAAACACACTGGCCATTTGTCCGGGGGAAAAAAAGATTGTTTATGACAGTTTTACACCCCAGACTCGTCTCCGGACCCCACAAACCTGCAGACTCACACCACGGCCCCCCGGATCCAGCCTTTACACAGACGTGTTAGATCAAATGTTCTGCTGTTTTAGTAATAAAACTGCAAGAGGAAGAATAATCAAGAGACATGATTAATTAAATCATATGACCTGTGTATGCGTCGCACAATCAGCACGGGGTCAAAGTGCACGGTTTTTTAAAGGTCAAGTTTAGCATGAGCGACAACAACAGACAAATGTTTCTTTTTATTTATTGTTACAATATTTTACTACATTTTACACAATTTAATAAACACCATATTGTTTCAGACTAATTAAAAGCCTCAATTTCACAATAAATCCCAGACTGTAAAAAAATGTGTCATGACATCTAATTAAAAAAGTTTGGTAACGTATTTTTAAGTAGTTTTTTTTAATGCTTTTTTTTTTTTTTTTTTTTTAAGTAGATTGAGTAGTAGGTAAAGTGATAGTAAATAGTATTTAATTATTTTGCCTTCCACATGACTATTTTAAGATTGATCAGTCGATTGTGCCTTTTAATTTAAGCAAATAAAACACAACATGCACTTTTTTTAAGAAGGGTCCATGAATCTATATGAGTGATTGACAGCTCATTAACAACATTATCGTACTGATACAGAGGTCAGAATTATAAAACAACAATAATGCGTATAACTGTGTCAATGTGTCTGTAGCGATAAAGAGACACTTTTTTTACCTTATTTACTGTAAACATTTCTTGTCTACTTTTACGACAAATTGCTTTAATTTCTTCTGGTTACAATGTAACAGGTTTACGTAAACGTTTTTATGCTTTATTTTAAAGGAAAAGAGTTAAAGAACTTTGAGCAACACATGCAAGCTTCCCATTGGCTCTTACGAGGAACGAGCTCATCTGTCTCTGAATTGTGAGCTTCTAACAATTACATTTATATATTTTATAAGCTACATTCAGTACAGTGATATATACAATGGTCTACAATTTAAATACAGTGACAAAATAAGAAAAGGTTTCCACCATTTATATATCACCTTGCAGAATCAGTCGTTGGAAGGACTTTGCGAGTGAAATGTCACCGCGCTCATCTGATGACGCTAATGTTGCGTTAACTAATCCCAGAGTTTCAACACGCTGAGACTGTAAAACCTGGTGATGCTGATGGAAGAACTGCTAATCCTTCCAGCTTTCTGTCATACTGCGTATCACTCTGCCAATCATCCATCTACTTTTCCTCCATCTAGCTGTCCACTTATCTGCCAATAATTTAATTTTAAATTTTTGTCTTTTTTGTCTCTGTTAATCCCTCTATCCATTCATCGGCTTGTTGACCTATCTGTCTGTCTGTCTGTCTGTCTGTCTGTCTGTCTTCCTGACCATCTGTCCATCCAACCAACCACAAACAGACAGATAAAAAGATATATATCTATATATCTATATATATATATAGATGGATGGATGGATGGATGGATGGATGGATGGATGGATGGATGGATAGATAGATAGATAGATAGATAGATAGATAGATAGATAGATAGATAGATAGATAGATAGATAGATAGATAGATAGATAGATAGATAGATGGATAGATGTACACACTGAAAGACAGACAGAAAAATTGAGGAGAAATTGACATACACATATTGACAAATAAACCATGGTGTAACTTGAGTAAGTATACTTTGTTACTTTACTTAAGCAACTTTTACTCTCTTCATGAATACATTTGTAATTGAGTATATATTGTGATGAGTAAAGAGCTGTATATTTACTTCACTACATTTGGACACTTACTGTTACTAGTTACATTGTGATTGTGCGCAACAAGCCGACTTCTTTTTTTCTAAATCACGTGAAAGTCAATTAGCAGTTTGACTGAGACGGACATTTTTATTCCCCTTTAATCTATTTTGTTCCGCTATTTCGAAACAACGAGGTGATAAATTGCATTTTTGTATTAGTAAATTTCAAATAGACTCTAAAATAAGGATTGGTATAACATAAGTAAAGCTTGTAACACATTTTAACAGATTTAACAAAAAAGAAATTATATTCGCAATGCTCAGTGTTTCCGTAAAACGTTTTTTGTGTGTGTGCTGCTGTAGAACATTTTGCCCGGCTTTTATTTTTTGCACCGTGTTTTTGTCCCGTTTCATTGACAGAAGGTGAATAGAGCGACGTACTAAAGGAGCGGGACGCTTGAGAGATAGATTAGATAGATCGAGAGAGAGAGAGAGAGAGAGAGAGAAAGAGAGGGAGGGATAGATAGATAGATAGATAGATAGATAGATAGATAGATAGATAGATAGATAGATAGATAGATTTTCCGGATGTGTGCTGCTGTAGAAGATTCATTGACAGAAGGTGATAGAAGAATAGAGCGAGGTAATGACGGGACGTGAGGAGATGACACCACACTCTCTGGGCCTTTGAAGCCCCTCACACTCCCTCCAGCAGGAGCAGGACGCTTGAGTGTCGCTCCCATTGTTGTCCTCGTCCCACGCCGAAGCTGAGACGGAGGTGAGGGGGCGAGCGGGGGAGCGAGGGATGACGGAGTGCATAGTGGACGCATGACCTCAGCACCTGAGCAGGTAGACCAGCCGCCAGAAGAACGGAGATCGGGTTTCGCCAAACAAACCAGCCCAGCCGACCAATCAGCCGGCGGCTCTGGCACTCACCACAGTAAAGCCGCTACTAATCGCTCAAACACGCAGGAGGAGTGACGTCATGCCGGCGGCGTCTCAGTCGGGTCGGTCACATGACGTCGTTTAGATCACCAGGCCAAACTATTCACACACAGCCTGGATGTGAATCTACAAACCAGCAACATGTGACACCTTATTATATTTAAATGGTTTGCGATTAAGGTTCGGGATTATTTGTTGCGATAATTTTTTGTGATAATTGTTTGCGATGATTCATAATGTGTTGTGTGAAATGTACCGCGATAATTTGTTGTGATCGTTTGCTTTAAAATATTGCAATAAATGATTGCAATAAATGACTGCAATAAATGATTGCGATAATTTATTGCGATAAATTGTTGCGATAAATCATAGCGGTCATTTATTGCGATCCTTTGTTGTGGTAATTTATTGTGATGATTTATTGCAATGATTTTTTTTTCGCGAAAAGATGTTTGGATAATCTTTGCTTAAAAATATTGTGATACATTATTGCAATAAATTACTGCAATAAATCATTGCGATAATTTGTTGCAATGATTTGTTGTGGTGATTTATTGCGATGTTTTTTTCAATGATTTATTGCGATGATAATTTTTTTTGCGAAAAGATATTGCGTTAATTTTTTTGGATAATCTTTTGCTTAAAAATTTAGTGATGAATTATTGCAATAATCACTGCGATAATTTGTTGCGATTATTCGTTGTGGTGATTTATTGCAATGTTTTTTTTTTTCAATTATTTATTGCGATCATTTTTTGCAACAATATTTTCCAAAAAATTTTGCGATACATTATTGCGATAAGATATTGCAATTATATTACGATTAAGAGTGGATTCAACATAAGGTTG
This sequence comes from Paedocypris micromegethes, assembly GCA_028031935.1. NCBI lineage: Eukaryota > Metazoa > Chordata > Actinopteri > Cypriniformes > Paedocypris > Paedocypris micromegethes. Next base: position 9,403,573 of record CM051497.1, read on the forward strand.
TACTTGTGTGTGAATACGGTGGTACGGCGGAGTATTGGATCGTGTGTGTGTCCTGATCTGTGATTGGTCGGTCACCAATCCAGGGGGTGTGTCTTGCCTTTGGAAGCAGAGTTGATTAAGGCATTTCACATTGCATTCAGCATATCGTGCTGAAAAAAATCAAACGACTGACATCAATTCATGATTTACCGTACGTCAAGTCAAGTCGTGGTTCAAGTTATTTGACTTTCGAATAAAACGGCAAAGCTTTGATATTTAATTTACAGTCAGTCACTGTAGCTGCAGGTTACAAGGTAAACTGGTGCAAATCAGCACGATAAAGGCCAAACGTGCGCTAGAATTAATTAGCAATGCTCGTTTTACAACCATAAAAGCAACATTCAAAGCTGAAGGTCGTTTCACCAGCGGAGAAGAAACAGTCCAGCCGCCATTTACACACAAGCAACCACATGCAGGTGGTCACACTTTCCAGGTGAAGACAACATCTCACAAGAACACTAAATATAGAACGCGTGCGTGTGTGTGTGTGTGTGAGTGTGTGTGTGTTGCCCTGCAGCTATGATTTGCGAGGTTTGGCGCAGCTCCGCTCTGGTTTTCATGCGGTGTAAATCAGGGTTGGTGTAAACTGGCTGGAGTTGTCTGGACACGTTAGGCAGAAACCTCCTGCACTGTAAAAAAATGCACATGAAAAAAAAGAAAATAAAAAACAAAATGAGAAAAAAAGACTTAAATCAAGTAACATTATCGGCCAATGGGGTGAGAAAATTTTACTTGGTAAGACGGCTTGAAACAAATCTATTTTCTTGAAACAAGCTAATTAATCTTTTTTCTCTTAATTCTAAGATAGTTAATTTATCTTGTCTGAAAAAAAAAAAGATTTATTGTGTATTTTCAAGCTCTTTTGGCTTGTCAAGAATGTATTTTTTGCAGTGTGGGAACCAGATTAACGTCAATGAACTACATAAAAAAAAATTGCAATTGCAATGAAGCAACGCGGCCTCAGAAACTAAATGCAAATACGATATAAAAACGTACGCAATTAATTTGTGCCGAGAGCCGTTTCGTTCAGTGAAAATTTCGTTAGCTGAGCCTGTCATCTTAATTTACATCTAATCCGTGCCAGAACTTCATAAATTCAGACAAAAAAAGTTTATAAATGTTTAAATATTTGTAATAAATTTAATGGTTTATTATCTCACATGAACGGTTACCGCCATTTTGAAAAGACGTCAGAAATCTCGGAAATCTCAGGGATTTGCATGACGTCATTTCAAGATGGAGGCTCTACGGGAGAGAACAAAAATAATCGCTATTCCGGGAAAATACAAGCCTGTTTTATATTTAGGAAGCAAGATCTGTGAAAATAGTGTTTTCATTAATTTATGCAAAGAAGAATAAACGACTGTTTTATTTCATCTTCATGCATGATAGCGGTAAGAAAAAGACTTTCGTATAGCGAAAATATTTCAGAACTCAAGCACATTTTCGCCGCAATCCATTTCGTTACTCTGGAATTTTGTTATGTAGGACATTCGTAAGTCGTGTATTATTTTCTATTTATTATTTCCACTGTATTATTTTCCCCAGCCGGTGAGTGTTAGACGCCATGTCTAAAATAAACAGAACACGGCTTTTTGTAAAACCAACAGTGCGGATTTGCGTTGAGGAAACTTTTGGAGATTATCTGACTCCTTCACCACAGTAAACATTCCCAACCTTCCCAAACGCACGCTGTGTTTTTTCTCTGGAATGACATATGACCAATAATCTGGACGCTTAGTAAAATAATGACCATGATTCATAGAGTAAACACTTGGTATCTCTCTGAGGCCTCGCTGTGACGTGAGAACCCACTGTAGGAGTAAAGAATTAAAGATTGCGTGAATATATATAAGCTGCAATTCGCCCATCACAATGTAAAGCCGAGCAGTAATGTAATAATACCAATAATAATTCATTCAATTAATTTTTTGACGCTTTATAAATCCACGGGGTCTTTAAGTGAGCAAGACGATAAGATGTGAAAGCTCCATTTTACTTCATTATTACTGCAAAACAGGCTGAGTAAACAATGCGATCAGAGCATTTTTGCAAAGAAGCAAATACAGCTGCAAGCAGAAATGCAGAGTTCAAGCCTTTTTTTATTATTTATTGGACTTATCTGAGTCATTTTATTGTTACGAAGCTATAAAGCTCAGCTATAGGTAGCTTTCTGTAATTTCCTTTTAAAAACGCCATCAATGTATTCATAAGAAACTGGTTTCCATCGTACCTGGCAATGATATTTCGCTTCAATATTTTTCGAGTGATTGATCAATTAAGATGGAAATACATTGCAAGCAATTCTAAAGATTGTGTTACAAACGTAGCAAATATCTAAGCTTTTAAAGTTAGGAACTAAATTTAGGTTCAAGATCTTTATGGAAATATGACTTCAAATACTGAGTCAAACTCTGTGATTGGGCAATTTAGTTTTTATTGGAATGCAAAAGCTATTAAAGTGTAGCAGATTATTCCCGTTTGTCAGTAATATTTAATTTAATTGGCGTTCAAGGCCGCAGCAACTGACGCCGTATTGTACAGGAAGCAAGAACATTCAAATCTCTGAGAAAATAAAAAAATCCAGGAAAATATTATGCGTTATGAACTAAAAAGTTCAAAAAAATCCAGGAAAAAATCATGCGTTATACACAATAACACGCAAAATTTAATTGTGCTTTGGAAAGCAGGTTTCTAACTCTAAAACCTTGAATCCTGTTCGGGATGACGAGTGAAAAACAACAAGAGTTTTATAATAAAACATTGTAAACGCAAACATCTTGATAAGAGAAAATGATTCTAAGAAGAAAGAATCCATTCAAAGTCTCGCCACCTTGTGTCTGGGATTGGAATAGCAAGCCACACTGCTCTTCGCTTTAATCGAACACGAAAAACAAATGTGGGTTTTTGAAAAGGCTAAAGCTGCTCATGTGTAATTGCTCGCTCTCTTGTGTAAATGTCATACATCTTTCAAAAAAGACAACAAAGTGGTAAAAAAAAAAAACAACCAAAGGATTTCGGTTAAAGGTCAATGCGTGCGCAACGGACAGATCAGACTCGGTGAGTGTGTGTTCTGGCTCTATGAGCTCCAGACGCCGTTTCCTGGAGGTTTTAAAGTGGCGTTCTGTTTCCGGCGTGTGATGGCTACCAGGCCTCAAGGTCAGACGGAGCTTCTACAGCCTCGTCTTTACAGTTTCACCCATGTGGATCACTTCACAAACAGGCCGTCCAGGTGGAGGGAAGTCATAATCTCTCCGCGCTCCCCCACACACACTCCCTTGGCAACCCTGTGAAGGCCAGTGTGTGTAATAAAAGCACGTGTACGGTAGTCAGACGCAACTGCACAAGAACGGACACGTTTCGATTCGAAGATCTGAATTGCATTTGATTGCACTCGTCTTTAAACATCTCAACATCGTATTTAGGCGAATAAAAGCGCCTTTTTTTTTTTTATTTAGCGACTTAAAAACTTGGGGGGGTGCTTATAATTGCTGATTTCAAGTATGCGCGTAAAAATAAGCACCTTTTTTTTCAACATTTCATGTGAGGAGAAATAAGCTGAAATACGTGCACGTTGTCTTGTTTTTTTTTTTTTTTAAATAATGGTTCCGGAGGCAGACGTCCATATAAGTATTTATTATCTCAATAACAGAAGTTAAGAAACCACAACACTAAACTGGGACAAAATTACACTGAAAGAAGTAAGATTAAACTAAACACAATTATTCATATTTGAACAGACCGACAATATTGCATCTAGTAGATCTGCGCTAACGGCTAGAGCATGAAAGCGAGTTCATAAGATATTGTACTGTACTGATATTTACGCCTAACAAAAACGGAAGTGTGATTAACTAGTTATAAAACTAAATCATTTGGCAGCACTAATATATATATATATATATATATATATATATATATATATATATATATATATAAATCTGCTGTTGTGACTTTTGCCGCTGTGGGACAAATAAAGGTTTTCATTTATTCATTTAATTCCTTCAGACTCATTTGTGAAAAACACTGATCAATGTTCATTTTAATTGTGTATCTTGATGTAAAAATCCACTATTAAAATTTAAAATAGTATTTCCTTAAAGAAAAAATTGCAACCACAAAACAGTTGGAAAAAGAGAAGTGGGCCAAGCACTGGTCTTTGGGGAGCACCGGTGCTCTGCAGACAATTACGCTTGTAATTCCTTCAATAGAAAGCAGTGTGAGACATGAGCAGTGTTGGACATGTGTCCTTCATCTGCCCAAATCACTTTGTTCAACAAAAAAAAAGTAATTTAGCGTGTTCTATCCGAACCACTTTTTTTCCTTCTCTCTCTTTCGCTCCACCATCTGGCTTCCACATGTCACTTCCGTCCGAAGCTCATTCATCAGAATAACTCTCGTGGCCGAACTTCAAAATCACCGCTTTCATTCATCAAACACACGAACGTGGACGTCTCACACGCTTCAGAGCAGCGAGACCCTACACAAAATTAAGACACGGCTTCAGTCATCACAATCATCGTTTTGAAAGGGTATTTTGTTTTGAAAAATTCAGGCAAGCGTATTTTTCTTTTTTTGCCGGAACAGCTAAACCAATTTATTAAATGGATTTACATAAATATTGCATAATGCATAGCTTATGTAGAGATTAAATATCGACGTTGGAACTGTGCAAGCTCTGCTTAGTGCCATTTTTAAGCATTTTTGGGCATTTTTAAACATTAGTACCACTTTATCACTTGATTTTCTGGTGTGAAAAAGAGGAATTGATCTAACGCCGAGTCTTAAGCAGAGGTGTAAAGTACTTGAGTAAACTCTAGAAATTTCTGTACATAACGTAGATATGTTTTTACTTATTAGTGTTTTTGGCAACTACTTTTTTGGTATCTGTACCGAGTATCAAAAATATAAGAAAATCCACGCAATCAATAAAGTACAAGTACTAATACAAGTACAAATACTATGCTCAGTGTTTCAACGTTCAAAGAACTTTTTTCAGCTCCTTTACGCATTTGTCGTACTTTTTTCTCTCTTTTTTTTTTTAGAATCAATTGAATTATGCATATGTATACATATTGTACATTCACAAAATGTACAAAAAAAATCCTAAACTTTACTCAAGTACTTCACACCTCTGCTCTTAAGACTATTGAATCAAACGCTTTGCTTGATGACGAACGGCGTAGGGTGAAAGTGTGACTGGCGTCCGATCGGGTTAAACTTGAAGCAGAAGCGATGGCTGAGAGAGAAGACACCCTATGCCTTTGTTTCAGAACGTCCATCACCTTTGACCCCCCGGGGCAATTGAAAGCCCCCTCAGTGACCCCAGGAGACCCCTGGCTCTGACTGACACTTATCTGGGATGAATTACAGCAGATTTAGGCAACACCCCGGGCATCAGGCCTGCCGCCTCCAGAAGGGAAATTCTACTTTTTGGGATTTGACGTACGAGAAGCGATTTTTTTTAAACGAGAAAAAAGCTGATGTTTCGATGGCTTCTGGGTGGCGGATGGGGGGATTATAGTAGCTTTCAAGCGAAGGTCATGCTGATAGTGTAATCCCTGCATTGTGCTTTCATCTGCCCGTTAAGCTTCTGTATAAGTACAGATCTTAAAAAAAACCCCACACATTTCGGCCCAAAATACGTCTTCATCAGACTGTGGCTTGTCATTTTGAGAGGCAAGGATGCACAAACATAGCGGTGTTTTTAATATGGTGAGTTCAGGTGAGGGATTTACACGGCAGATGGGGTTTGGTCTGCTGGCGTATTTAGTTACTCTGAGGCCGTAATTGTCGCCGCCTCCTTTGTGTAAGTCTGGTGTACCTGAGCTACTGTGCAGATGGACAGAACATCAACGTGGATGTGACCCGTCCGTCCTCACTAACAGAGGTGAAAAAGTACCTGACGCCGTACTTGAGTAGAAGTACGGATACTTTACTGTTCAAGTTTCAACTCACCAATTGCTCAAGAAGACTTGAGTATCCAATTTTTAGATTTTAATTATTGTACTATTTATGAGATTTTATTTCCTCATAAAGAAATTAAATTTAGCACCTCAATGTTTGACAAAAGTATATATATATATATATATATATATATATATATATATATATATATATATCAATAAAATAGATTAAAAAAAGAAGTCAGTTTCAGTCAAACTCAAATGTACAAAAAAGTTCAACAGCTTATTCACATGATTTAGTTGATAAACAGCATCCAGTACCTTCATCATCCTGCAGATGGCGATATCAACCTCACCCGCCCAAGAAAAAAACCGCGGTAGAAAAAGATGCCGACTTGTTGCAAAAACAATTACAATAAGTAATTGTAGGTGTCGAATCAAATATAGTGGAGTAAAGATCCAGATACTAAATCACTAATGTAGTCAAGTAGAGAGTAAAAGTTGCTTGTATTTTTCTTACTTAAGTAGCTAAAATATAAGTAAATACCTAACATAAGTACCTTAAAATGAGTAACAACATCCATTTACTCAAGTACTTTACACCACTGCTCACTGTAGAATCGTCTAACAAAAAGATGTTGATGTTTTCATAATAATATCGTTCAAGCATCGTTTTTGGGAATCTGTCCATTTAAATTATTGTTCATGCCACTAGAGATTTTTCATTCATTTTCTTAACAGCTTCTACCATTTCTGGGTCATGGGGATCTACTCACTGAGCCTTTATTTCACATTTACTTTTCATTTTTTGGCAGGCGCTTGTTTTACGAAGGAAATTCAAAGCAAGTTGTAATAATATAAAACAGTAGTTACTTGAGACCTGGGAAAAAAAAGTAAGAGACCAAAAACATTAACTGGGCCCTAAACTTGGCTCCCTTTAACAGCCTATTCTTAACAATACTTATAATATGCAAACTTGTCTGTTTCCTTCAAATCTGAAATGCCATACGTGACATCTTTAATTATATAAAAACCAAAAAATAGTGACTGGTATTCAAACTTACCCCCATTGGCCGAGATTTGATGCTCCTGATATTCCTTTATTTTGTTTTTAAGTGAAAAAAATAAACAGAAAAAATAATAAGCAGCAACTTAATTAATTTAAATGTAAAAAATACTGTACATTTATAAACCATATATAAAAAGTTACAAACAAATTCACATAGTTTACAGTCATGTTTTCTGTGAACTAAGCACGACAGAATTAATTCATTCTTATAACAACAACAACAACAACAACAACAATAATAATAATATGCACTTTGCTGTGCTTTTTGGGAAAAAAAAAAAGTTTGAACGGAAAAATTGTACAGCCATTTTATCCTATATTCACGTATATACGTACGGTAAATGGCTACTCAAGTATTTTCCGGCTTAAGTATTTTTGGCTAAGTTACTTAAGTATTTTTTGACTGCTCTGTACTTGTGCGGAGTATCAAAAATCTTACAGTTGCTTTTTTCCGTGTAAAACGGCCTTAAAAGAAATCAACAATTTCACCTGCACAACATCAAACTCCTCGTGAATATCTGTCAGTTCAAGACTAATTCCCAAATCAGGCTTGTGAGCAGAACTGTTGGTGGACTTGTAAAGAGTGTGCGCTCAGACGTGGTGTTCTTGCCTTGCAGAAAGGTGCGTCTCCACTCGGCGAGCAAAACATGGGCATGGTGCCAGTAAAAAGAGCATTAACGTCCAGCCCGGCTCCACATGTTCCTGACAGGGCTGGGATTTCTCAGGTGACTCCGCTGACCTTCTCTCCAGGCCTCGCAGGCTCTCATGTGGCTTCCTGTGGGGAGAAGATGGCCACAGAGGCTGAAAGGGAGGCTTTGTCGGGCCTTTGGAGAGTGAAGGGCCATTTCCTGCCTTCACAGGAAGAAGCCATATTGGAAACAGATTTTCTCTCCCGTCGGAGCTTGTGATCTGGACTCGAACGCTAATCGCTGATGAGAGGGGGACGCCATGAATGAGAAGTCCGAGCAGGGAGGCTGTGGTGTAAAGTACTTGAGTAGCTTTTTTTACGCAAAAATAAGCATCCCACCAAAATAAGCCGATTTTTCAGGCACAAAATAGTTAAACAATTTTTTTTTTTAACATTTCTGGTTAAATTACACAGATTTTCTCTTAAAAACAACTAATTTTTCGTTTTTTGACAAACCTAACTTGTGACTTGTATCACTTTAATATCCTTTTTACTTGAAAAATCTATTTGAGCCTTGAAAACTACATCTCCCATAATTCTCCATTGAAGCCTTGGGCTCCCATGAGCCTTTGCACATCAGACTAAAGCTGAGCTCGAATGTAAATATCAGAACAATATTGTTTTTCTCTGTGCAGCAGACAGAGCCATTTGATTTGATTTGTTTGACTTCGGCGTTCTTCGCTTTTTTTCGTGTTTTTGTGTACTTATAGCTATAGTTCTTATTTGTGTTTCTTTTTTTGGTTGCTTTTGTGTTCTTATAACCATTAGCTTGGATCTACCAGATACACCATGGTCTGTCTGTTCCATTATTAATGACTGTATTTAGTTTAATCTTACTTCTTCCGCTGCAAATCACGACGTGAGTGCGTTTATTTGTAATTGCTCCTGACTAAAAATATGGAAAAATGAGCACTTTTATTTACGCGCATCGGCGTTTGAAATCATCAATTATAAGCACCCTCAAGTTTGTGAACGTCTAAAATTCGAAAAGAAATTATATTTTTATATAATATTCACAGTAAACGTTCGCTTATATTCGGAGTAAATGTAATTTATTTTTACATTATTTACTGTATTACTGTAAATATATTATACAGTAAAAGGACTTTGTTACTTAATAATTTTTTGGCTACTTTGTACTTGTACTGAGTATTGCAACTTTTACTCTCTACTTGACTACACTAGTGATTGAGTATCTGTATCTTTACTCCACTATTGCGATTGTGCGAGACAAGTCTTTTTTTTTCTGCGTCTAATCAATTAGTGGTTGCACTTTTTTGCACATTTGAGTTTGACTGAGACTGACTTTTTGTTCATTTTATCTACTTAGTTCTGCCATTTTGAAACATTGAGGTGTTAAACTTCTCTCGAATAAAACGTTTCATGTTTTTCTAATTTCATGGTGCTTTTTGAGCCTAAATTGAGTGCGAGTACAATACTCACGTTCCAAATCCGATACTTTACTACTTTTACTCAAGTCTTGGAATTGGTGACTTGAAATGAAGTCATTTCCACAGTAAGGTATTCGCACTTTTACTCAAGTAAGATTTGCAGGCACTGCCTGCAAATAAATAAGAAAATGACAAGTAATGGAGTCATCTACAGTAAAGTTTACTTGAGTAGTTCTCGGGTACAGGGAGGTTTTCCATCTCCTCACGTGTTGTGTCTGCTGGAGAGATCATCTCCTGCAGGCTCCTGTTTCAGCTCGGGCTCTTCAAACATCAACAGGAACCGTCCCGGCCGACCCGAGCACAAGCTGAGCCTCATCAGTCCGGCTAACGTAAATACTGAGACGCGGCCCGACATTCATTGGCTCTGTATAAAACTGTCAAAGCTGAGCGACTGACCCGCTCCTCAACCCAAACACCGCGCCACACACACGCTGGTTATTTTCAGTCGGAGTGTGTGTGTGTGTGTGTGTGTGTGTGTGTGTGTGTTTGTCAGGCCGCTGCATTAGCCAGGATTGTTATAGTTGTATCTTGGAGTGTGTACCAGGAAAAGCGTGTCTTGTTTTGTTTTTTTTTCTTCGCAGAAGACTCTGACTGACAACTTTGTAAAGAATGAGACTTATTCATCAGATGTCTGCATTATATGACTAAATATAAATGTCACCGCATATTTTGCACAAAATGAATAACTTGAATAAAATGATCAAATGTGTATACTTGTAGCACCATATACTGTATTTACATTTAGAGTATTTGTAGCACTATTTGTAGTAATATATTTATATAATATATATAATATAATAATACAGAAATTCATTATACTGTAATTGTATTACACACACACAGATATCACACACACACACATATACATATATACACATCCCAATATAATGGTCAGTCAGTCAGTCATCTTCTACCGCTTCATCCTTTACAGGGTCGCGGGGAGCTGGCGCCTATCTCAGCGTCTTAGGGCCGGAGGCGGGATACACACTCTGGATTGGTGGCCAACCATTCGCAGAGCGGGACACACAGACAAACACATTCACACACTCACTCATACCAATTAGCCTGAAGCGCATGTTTTTGGACTGTGGGAGGAAACCGGAGAACCCGGAGGAAACCCACGCAAGCACGGGGAGAACATGCAAACTCCACACAGAACGGCCCCGACCGGCCTTGAACTCACACCTCAAGTGTCAAACGGAACCATCTTGCTGTGAGGCGACAGCGCTATATAATGGATAATATATAATTTATACTATTATATAATATGTTATATAACCTCCCTGTATAATTTATATAATACATTATTCACATATTATAAAATATGTCCACCTCTATTATGCATATATATACTGCTATATCAGTATTTAATATTTGTATCATATATAAAGTGTCATATATCAGCCTCGTATATCTAATATACATCAAAATACTGGTATATTAGGATTTAATACTGTGCATATATGTATATGCAGTATATACTTACATTATACAATTATACAATAATGAATTATACAAAATATATTATGCTAGATAATATATATTGGTTTAATTTAATGAATCTTTGTAAATCTTTGCAATATATTGTCTTCAAAATGTATTTAATAAATTATTACTTATCACACTGTTGAAAGAAATATATTAAAGGGGGAAAAAAAATAGAGCAACAGCAGAGAAAAAAGTGCAACCACATAATAAAAGTGAAGCATTGTCGCACGAGACAAATGAGGCGCATTGCGGAGAAGAAGAAATGGTTATTAAACCATCCCGCCGCTTCTCAGATGGTCTGAATGCTTCAGTATCTTCAGTAGTGAGTGTCGCCACGGAGACGACCTGAGGGTCAGAGGAAGTGTGGCACACTGAAGACCCCCCACACTCACTCACACTGGAACATACCGCCAACATTTCTAACAAATGTACATTTTTATTTTTGAAAGCGGAATGAAAAATACAGTAAGAAAGCAATGTTTGTTTGAGAAGTGGGTTAAAAAGACGTCTGGGATAAAGTTGCTTAATTACAAAAACCGCAGCAAGTTCATTTAGCAAGTATGTTTATCACTTTTTAAAAATAAAAGTAAAAGACACACACACACACACACACTAATATAGATCCAATAACGAATTAAAGTACCGTAAAACCTCTAATAGAACGCCACGGCGATCCAATTTTCAACTGGAATATGAGAATTGGCCATTGAGCCAATGAAAACCTCAAAATTATTCATCTTTTTCTAACTTTAAAATAAATCATAAACACGTTTACATGATCCTGTCGCATTGTAAGAAGGGGCAATTGAAGCTATTTGTCTTGAAAGAAGACAATGGATGTTTAATTAAGCTTAAATTATTATTATTTAATGTTTAAAAAATAATAATTATGTAAAATAACTGAGTGTGTCAAGTTGTGTGCTACCTGTCTGTTTAAAGGATCCAATAGAATACATTCTTCATTACCTGGACTTTGCCAAAGAGGTAATTAATGTGTTTTTTCCCCACCACATATCTTCAGTCAAGACACATGGGCTTTTGTTCAGATTTCGTGTCATGGGTTTTTGCTTCTTTTATTGTTCTATTTCTCTTTTGTGTGAGCAACTGTTAATGGAAAATCAATTTCCCCCCTTGGAATGAATAAAGTTTTTTTAATTGAATTGAATTGAACATCAAAAATGAACATTTAGTTTCAGATGAGTTAGGAAACTGCAACAGAGACCCAGACTTTAATATTTATTTAAAATGTCAAATGCTTAGATACACGGATTTGATGATGTTATAAATAGCCAATAAGGCAAAAAAAAATAAAAAACATAAAAAATGTCTGTAGCAACAAGAGAAACAAGAAAAGCAGTGAAACATTTCAAACTTGGAACTTCTGAAAGTCTTAAGTTTGTAAAACAATTGGGAACGTTTCGATAAATCACCACTGAAACAATAATTTGTAGACTTTTATTATTTAATTTGACCAAATGAAGTGATACATTCTGTTTCAATTTGCATGTGTGCGTGTGTTTATATTGCGCAATGATGGGTGTCTTCATTGCGTGTGATTTGTTTTATTGATTCTACATCCTGATTGGCCAATGCCAAATCCCGCTTGTTTTTGCCCCACCCACTGCTCCTCGGATTCGGTTTTGATTTTCTTCTGAACAATAATTGTAAAAGAAATAAAAACGATGATGATAAAGACATTTCATGGACTTTTTTAATTCAACCTTCATGACTACGAGTCTGGAAGCAAGGAGACAGGAAACACCCCATTATTACCCGCATTAGCATCCGCGGCTAATCTCAGGCCTTTGTTTGCCTAGGCGAGTTAACTAAGTCTATCTGGGGTTCCTCACGGATGGATTAGGTTTCTCTTCACTGCTTTATGTTCCTTCAGAAGATCATCCGCATCATTGCGCATCACGGCCAAGCTTGTCAAACTCTTTTGTCTGTTGGGACGGGAAGCCTGAACGTTACCTGGACAGGTGCTGGCTGGTTACCTGGCAACGCAGCAGGTGGGCCGAGGGCTGGCTGAGGTGGGCATCCAGCGGGATTGAGGAGTAAATTAGCAGGTTCCACGAAAAGAAGGGTTGGAGCGACGCCGCCATCATGTCTCGCACGCCAATGCTAAAGGAAAAGATCAAAGCAAAAGCTGAAAGCGGAATGAAAAATGCAGTAAGGAAGCAACGTTTGTTTGAGAAGTGGATTAAAAGGACGTCTGGATTAAAGTTGCTTAATTACAAAAACAGCAGCAAGTTCATTTTGTAAGTATGTATATTAGTTTTTTTAAATTAAAGTAAAAAAAACACACACACACACACACACACACACACACACACACACACACACACACTAAAATAGATCCAATAACTAATTGATTTTAAAATACTGTAAAACCTCTAATAGAACGCCACGGCAATCCAATTTTCAACTGGAATATGAGAATTGGCCATTGAGCCAATGAAAACCTGTTCCGCAAAATTATTCATCTCTTTTTAACTTTAAAATAAATCATAGACACGTTTACATGATCCTGTCGCATTGTAAGAAGGGGCAATTGAAGCTATTTGTCTTAAAAGAAGACAATGGATGTTTAAATAAGGTAATTATGTAAAGTAACTCTGAGTGTGTCAAGTTGTGTGCTACCTGTCTGTTTAAGGGATCCAATAGAATACATTCTTCATTACCTGGACTTTGTAATCAATATTTTGGTATACTGGCATAAATTATGGCATTTTAATTGTTTTCATAACACACCCATGAACATACACAAATCTAACGTATATAATGTATCATAATTATATAACTTTATGCACTTTCTATGGAAGAATTTAATTAGATTTTACATACTGTATACATATGTATGTGCATACATTTTTATTGTATTATATGTCTTGTATTACAAATCTAATGTATTATAAAAAGCAATGTATTATAAATCTAATGTATATAATTTATCATAAATATATAATAGCAGGCATTATATGCACAAGTATTTTAATTACATTTTTATACTGTATACATATGTACCTACATTTCTATTTGTATTGCTATACATAAAAATACAATTTATAAAATAAAATTAGTATATATTACTGAATGTAATGAATTATAAAGACACTACTTGTGCGTACAGTACTACATGACCAGTTATATGAGTGTGACACACACACACACACACACACACACACACACTCTTTCAGGCGAACAGATTGCGGTTATTTCAGGTTGTGAAACCCGCTGTGACCCGGTTCAGTCGCACCTTTGTGTAGATTTAAGAAACGCCCAAGAAATCAGGAATTGCACTGAATGATCCGCTCTGACTCCGCAGGGAAGCTTCTGGAACACGGCTGGCACTTCATCATTCCACTCGTGCGTTTTGCCTATATTAGTCCAGCCAGCAATCACTCGCTCGCTCGGAGAATAAACAGCTTCTCTTGGAAAGGCCCGGGACAGAAATAAAGAAGGCAGAACGTCAGCCGCATTTCATCTGTCAATGCGTCTCAGCTTATAAAGTCGGCCAGAAGCAGGATTTTGCTACATACAACTCCTTGTTACAACTCCTTTGCTACATTTACCCTGAATGAGAGAGAGAGAGTGAGAGAGAGAGAGAGAGAGAGAGAGAGTCCTTTTCTGTGTAGAGTACCTGAAAATCTTACTTGAGTGATAAGACGGAAACCTTACTGTAAAAATGTCTCCACTACAAGTCACCAATTTCAAGAAGACTTGAGTAAAAGTCGTAAAGTTTCCAACTTCAAAAGAACTTGAGTATTTCACTCGTTCATCAAAAAATAAACTTTATTAACGAGGTTTTATTACACATGTAGAAATGAAATTTAACAGCTTTTTGTTTCAAAGTGGCAGAACAAAACAGACTAAAAAAGGACTAGAAGTCAGTCTCCGTCAAACTCAAAGTGCACAAAAGTGCAACCGCTAATTGACATGATTTAGCTGATAAACAGCATCCAGTACCTTCAGCATCCTGCAGATGGTGATATCACCTCATCCACCCGAGATATTGGTAGAAACACACGGTAGAAAAAGACGCTGATTTGTTGCACACAATCTCAATGTAGCGAGTAACAGTAAGTGTCCGTTCCAAATGTAGTGGAGTAAAAATACAGACACTCAATCACTAATGTAGTCAAGTAGAGAGTAAAAGTTGCTTATATTATTTGATACTCAGTACAAGTACAAAGTAGCCAAAAATACACAAGGAAAAAAGTCAGTTTACTCAAGTACTTTACACCACTCTTTATTTGTCATACACAAATACTGGCTTTGTTCTAGGACAGTGAAGCCCAACCTGAGTTCCTGTGCTGTTACATTTAGTGATTTTACTCCAATTGGTTATGACTTTACTATAATGTAAAGAGACGACCTTCTGATGATCATGAAGAACAATCTCTGCTAGTTTTTGACTGAACTGTCACCAGAGAACTTTCCACATTTGCAAAACTGATTTCGCAAAAGGAAAAATTGAGAACTGAGACGTTCCCCAGACTGAGAATGATCAGATCAATGTTGATATATTGACTTCATAAAAAGAGTGTCACAAATCGATACACCAACATATATTTTTTTATAAAATAATGTAAGATAGCTTAACAAACATTTCATAGTTGAGTCGACTGCACTGCAAAAAATGTATTCTTGACACGCCAAAAGATCTTGAAACTCCACAATAAATCTTGTTTTTGTTCATTTAAGACAAAATAACTAGCTTAGACTTAAACTTAATAAAAAAAATAATTTCCTAGTTTCAATAAAAATAGGTCTTGTTTCAAGTGACCCCATTGGTGGATAATTTAACTTGATTAAAGTCTTTTTTTTTACTCATTTAGATTTTTCTTTTCCTATTTTTTCATGTGCATTGTTAGAAGTGTAGTATTTTCATATGTGCAAAGTACAACAAAAAAAGATGAACCTGAAGAATTTGGAGTTGTGAAGATCTGCCATCTTCTGTCTAATCAGAGACACGGAATCACACAAGACACGTAAACAGAGTTATCAGGTAAACGTCACGCAGCCTGTGGCATTAGAGAAGGAGTCTCTCGGCGTCATGTGGCTGTTATTTCTGCACGTAATTGCTGGAATTGCAGGGATTTGTGTTGCTCTCTGATTATGTGATGTGATGTGCTGATGCTCATGCTGGAGGTCCAGATGCTGAAGAGCTGAAGAGCATCTGAGAGAGAGAGAGAGAGAGAGAGAGAGAGAGAGAGAGAGAGAGAGAGGGTAGACCAATAGAGATAGCAAAGGAGAGAGAGGGAGAGAGAGAGAGAGAAGAATAGACTGAATGAAAGAGAGAGCCACAAGTAAAAGAGAGAGAGAAAGAGAGAGAGAGAGAGAGGGAGAGAGAAAGGAATAGACATAAAGAGAGAGAACCACAAGTAAAAGAGAGATAGAAAGATAGAGAAAGCAATAGACAGAGAGAAAGAGAGCAAATAGAGAGAGAGAGAGAGAGAGAGAGAGAGAGAGAGAGAGAGAGAGAGAGAGAGAGAGAGAGAGAGAGAGAGAGAAAGAGCAAAAGAGAGAGAGGGGAAAGCAAAGAAGAGAGGGAGAGAGGAATAGACAGAGAGAAATAGAGGGAGAGACAGAAGGACAGACAGACAGAAGATGAACAATAGACAGAAGAAGATAGAGAGAGAGAGAAAGAGAGAGAGACGGAGAGAGGGAGAGGGATCGAGAGACAGAGAGAGAGACAATAGGATCAGGAGAGAGAGAGAGAGAAAGAGCAGTAGATAAAGAGAAAGAGAGAGAGCAAAAGAAAGAGAGAGCAACAGAGAG
>CM051497.1:9422503-9446468 GCA_028031935.1 Paedocypris micromegethes
GTGTGTGTGTGTGTGTGTGTGTGTGAGGTGGGCTGTCTGCAGGGGTCGTTGGGGTCGCGTCACACAGGTCAGGGTGATTATGGGGACAGTGGTCAGTCTGTGTGGTCAGATGTTTGGAGCTATTGAAGCTGTTACACACGAGTCTGGTGAAGAAGTGAAGGTCACACACTCGTCTCTCTCACACACACACACACACACACACACACACACACACACACACACTCTTATCCCATTCTCCTGATCTGTTGCTTCTTTTGATGTTCTACATGTGCTATCTATCTATCTATCTATCTATCTATCTATCTATCTATCTATCTATCTATCTATCTATCTATCTATCTATCTATCTATCTATCTATCTATCTATCTATCTCTCTTTCTATTTTTCTCTCTCTCTACATCTCTATCTCTGTTTGTTTGTTTGTTTCTTTCTTTCTGTCTTTCTTTCTCCCTCTTGTTTCCTCTCTTTCTTGCACTTTTTCTCTCACTTCCTTCATTTCATTCTCTTTTCCTTCCTTCATCCTTCTCCCTTGCTTTTATCTATCTCTCTTTCTCTCAATAATTTCCCCTCTTTATCTATCTCATCATCTTCGTCTTTATCTCTATTATCTATGTTCTCACTTCCTCGCTAGTCCAATTGTCTCAATTTGTCTCTCTTTCTCTTTCTCTACTCTACACGTTTCATCTTCCCTTCTCTCTCTTTTTCTTTTTATCCTACTTTCTTTTAGTTTTTGCTCCATTAACAAACATACCATGTTAGAAAATATGTCCCAAAAAATGTGCAAAAAAACAGATTTTGGGTGAGTGTATACACACAGCTGTGTGCACTACTAGTAGTAATACACATCTGTTATTACACATTAATACACACACCACGTGCATCGCTCATTTCATTAGTGTGGAATCGTGAACCGTTTCCCATGTGTGTTTTTTCCGGGTTCGTGCGAGTGCAGCTGGTTTTGCCGGAATATTCACAGCGGCTGATTCCCACGATGCTTTGTGCCCTTTAGCGGCAGCGCTAGTCACTGACTCACACACTCTCTCCACTAATAAAACTGTCCCAAAGCTGATCGGCAAAAAGATTAAAAATACGGGGAAAATATAAGAAAATACACGATAAAATAAATATGAAATATAAGAAATCTCCGGACCACCGAGCGATGCCGATCTATCTATCTACCCATCCATCCATCCATCCATCTATCTATCTACCCATCCATCCATCCATCCATCCATCCATCCATCCATCTATCTATCTATCTATCTATCTATCTATCTATCTACCCATCCATCCATCCATCCATCTATCTATCTATCTATCTATCCATCCATCCATCCACCTGTCTGTCTACCATAGCTACCTATCGTTTCCCTCTTTCTCTTTTCTTCTATTCTTTCCTTCTCTCTTTTAATTTCACTCAATCATTTCCCCTATTTTTCCATCTTGTCATATTTCTCTTTATCTCCCTCCGTAACTCTCTCTCTTTATCTCTATCATCTATCTCTTGTTCTCACTTCCTCTCTAGGCCAATCTGTATTTTTCTTCTTTCACTCCTCTACTAGTTTTATCCTCCCTTCTCTCTCTTTTTCTTTTTATCCTTCTTTCTTTGGGTTTTTGCTCCATAAAATTCACAAGGTCAACATGCTGACTGATACTTTACTGTAGTGCGGGAGATCTGTCAAAAAAGTCACAAAACCAGCCAATCAGCATAAGTGGGAGGGGCTAAAGCATGATAGACTGAACGTCTAAAGCCATTAGGCACCGACACTAGAAGCCACATGTTCTTCTCCTACACAAGATCAAGAGTGTGTGAGTCTCATTTGTGAATCCGATTGGTTTCGCCGCCACATCAGCGACAGGAAGTGGAATCCACAATGGGAGTCTTTGATTGAACACTGATGCAGTTATCAGGGCCTTGTGTTCCCGATCAAGCGCTAATAGGATTTGTGTGATTGTGACTGCGCTGACGTTTGAGATGAAGAGGAGTGAAGAGACCTGGCTCTCATCAAACCGGTCGCGTCAGACGTTGGTTTGTTCAGTTAGGCAGCGGCGCTTGAAAGACTTGTTGGGAAAAATGACGAAGGAGGAATTAACGAACTAAAAGTCGAAAAATCACAAAAATTCACAAAATTCGCAAGGTCAACATGCTGACCAATCATGGAGATCTGTACTTTACCGTAGAGCGGAAGATACTTCACTGTATGAGATCTGTCCAAAAATCACAAAACCAGCCAATCAGCAACAGTGGGAGGGGCTACTGCAAAGTGGACTGTGACAAAGCGTCTGACGGACGGGAATTAAAAAACCCATCTTTCTTTCCATCACCCAACTAACTAACTAACTAACTATCTATCTATCTATCTATCTATCTATCTATCTATCTATCTATCTATCTATCTATCTATCTATCTATCTATCTATCTATCTGTCTATCTGTCTATCTGTCTGTCTATCTATCTATCTATCTATCTATCTATTTATCTATCTGTCTGTCTGTCTGTCTACCTATTTATCTATAGCTATCTCTCTGTGTCTATCTATCTATATTTCAATCTATCTATCTCTTTTTCTATCTGTCTGTCTATCTATCTATCTATCTATCTATCTATCTATCTATCTATCTATCTATCTATCTATCTATCTATCTGTCTGTCTGTCTGTCTGTCTGTCTATCTATCTATCTATCTATCTATCTCTGTCTGTCTGTCTATCTTTCTATCTCTTTTTCTCTTTCTACAACTCTATTCTCTGTTTATCTATCTCTATCTATCTATTCATATATCTGTCTGTCAGTCCATTCATCCATCCATCAACGCGTCCGTCTCTCTGTCTGTCCTTTTGTCTACCATAGCTATCTCTCTTTTCCCTCTCTCACTTTTCTTCTCACTTCATTTATTCCTCCATCTCTCCTATTCTTTCCCTTTGTTTAAATTTCACTCAGTCATTTCCCCTCTTTGGCTATCTTGTTATCTTTCTCTTTTTCTTTCTTCGTCTCACTCCCTTTATCTGTAATAATTCATATAATTCACAATAAATCTGTCAATTCAGTTTGATTAGCAATGTCCGTGCCGTCGTTGGTAGTTGTAAGTTACAACTTGTAACGAAACTAATGTGTAATACTGTATTAAGGTGTTTATATACTTATATAAAAATCAAATTCATGAATTATCACGGTATCCACGGTATTGCAAAATCCATATCGTGGCACATCTCAATACAGGTATACCGCTTACTCCTACTTTCACTGTTTACTGACTTTACTGACTGTTTATGTTGCATGTTTGGCATACAATTGTTCTTAAACTGCTGCTAACTTTTATACAATTGATATAAAATATTTTACTACAGTATTTGGTTCAGAATCTTTTTTTTCTAGATTTTGCTCCTTTAATATTGGGTGCGTCTTATATGCCGGTGCGTCTTTTATGGCGAAAAATACGGTAAATAACTCTGGAAGACTGGAAAAGTACCAGTGAATGATCCGAGAGTCAGCGGAATAATGGCAACGCTTTGGCTTGGAGAAAGAGCTTCTTCCACGGCGAGGTCGCGGGGTCAGCACGATGGTCATGTGACCCTCTCACGCCCACCAGGCTGCCCGCAGACTTCCTCTCCGGCCTTTCAGACCAGACGCCTTTCACACAAGCACCATTGAGCTTCACCGGAGAGAGCATCAATACAGCACGACTTCATCATTCAGGCCGAGTCTTCAGCTTCATCACACCGCCTTTACCATCTCATCCACGGACACAATAGAAATGTCATGTCTGCTCTGGCTCCTAAAGAAAGAGCTGGGATGAAGTGTCTGCGTGGTGGAGACTGCCGCTTTAAAGAAGGAGAGAATACAGATTAGTCATAACCAAAGACAGATTAACCATAAACCGACTTGGTGGATTAACTGGGACGTGTCGAGTTGTGACTTGCCATGTTCAAACTTTCTGCGAAGTCATGGAGCTTGACAAGCCTGCGAAGTTCAACCAGAGAAGTACGAATCAACGGAGGAAGCCCAATTTAATAAAAATGTTTTTGCAATCCTATAATCTGAAATAATTAAGCTTGAAATTAGGGATCGCTGTGCAAGGCTTGTGGTCATCACAGATGCTGAAATTTAATACGGTAATTGGTTAAATTCTTGTTTTTTTTTTTTATGCCAAAAACGTTACTCTTAAGTCTCAAAGTCTTAAATCTCAGTATTTTATTTTCACTTTCAACTTTTACATGTTTTGTTCCTCTACAAATTTAGTCCAAAAACTACATTTGTAAAATTGCGAAATTCCTCATTGTCATTAATCAAAACAACAACGACGTCACTACATTCTACAAAACAATCTAGTTTTGACCATTTCTAATTAAAGGGACTGGAATATGTCTGTGGATGTTCTTGGTGAAGAACTACATTACCCACAAACCCCAGCGTGCCATTGAAATGAGCACATTTTTTAATATTCATTGAAAGATCAAAAGCATGATGCTATAATTCACTCAAATCATTTATATCTATTATAAATACCGTGTTTGCGCAAATATAAGCACCCATTTTTGTTCTCATTTTAGACGCAAAAAGACTTGGGGGCGGGGCTTATAATTGCAGATTTTAAATATACGCGTAAATTTAAGCAGCCATTTTTTCTTTAATTGTTTTTCAAGTAAAAATTACATTGAAGTGATATGAGGCACAAGTTAAGTTTATTAAATAAAGAAAAAATTACATAATTTACCCTGAAATGTAAAAGAAAAAATTGTGCTTGAAATATCAGGGGGTGATTATATTTGCATAAATACCGTAGAAAAGAAAACATTGCTAAAATTGAATACAATAAGTATTTCAATTCTTGCCAAAAAGTTTTTTCTTAATTAAATCTTAAATCTCAATATATTTTTTTATCCACTTTTACATTTTACCTCGAGGAACAATTAACGTGATTTAATCCGAAATGTAAAAAAATAATGTTTGAGACTTTTTATTTTGTGCCTGAAAGATCAGGGAGGTGCCTATATAATACTAATAGTATATACGTATACAGTAATATATATAAAATATAATATAATAGTATTTATAATTTAATCATATTATTTAAAGCTGCACAGAAAAAATTGTGATTTACTGTAAACTTTGTTCAAATAAAGCCCAAACGCTCTGTTATACACTTTTAATCTCTATTCTACCAAACGTCTCTGCTGGGGAACCGTGCGTGACAGGTCCATTCTGCTCTCCATCACTCGCTCTCTTCATTCCCATCACACGATGACATCACAATCTCCACTGTCCGTCTCAGTCCAACAGAACCAGCTTTGTGCTTGTGTGAAAGAGTCCGACGAGTCCCAGAAGAACATGTACAGCCCTTCTAGATGGTTTCCTGTTTGGGACAGCAGAGGTCGTGACCTGTCATGTGACTATCTCCATTGCTCATCAGTCTGGGTGAATATGATTATTCATTAGTGGCAGTCATGGGTCCGTGTGATGAGATGTTCCGAGCTTTCGCCGTCTCGGCTTAGACACGCCTGGTGGACAAAAGACGGACTTGTGACGCGACACTTGTGCTCATTCGTGGCTCATAACAGATCCTTGAGTTGAGGGAAAGTAAAGAAATGGAAGCATCATTACTTCATTTTGAACTTCATTTTGTTTTGACTTTTCAGGCTCATCGGGTAAACAAAACGATAGCGAGAATCCAAAGTGTTGTTATTTGTTTTCAGTGATGTAAAGTTGTTGAGTAAATAAACTTCGTCACTTAAGTGTTTTAGCTACTTTGTATTTATAAAGTAAAAAAATAAGCAACTTTTACTCTTTACTCAACCACATTTGTGATTGAGTATCTGTACTCTTTACATTACATTTGAATGAACGCTTAATGTTACTTTTTTTTTAGGTATTAAAATTAGATTGTGCTAGTTTGAGTTTGCTGAATCTGAATTTTTTATTTATTTTGTTCTGCCATTTTGAAACAATGAGGTGTTAATTCATTCATTTCTACAATAGGAAATAAAATCTCATAATTAAGAGTTTCATGTTTTTCATATTTCTTGGTGTTTTTGAGCCTAACTTCAAAAAGAGCTTTAGTAAGTTGAATTAAACTGAACTTAAAATGCCTCAGTTCTTTACGACTTAAATACTTTTTAAGTACAAGTATATACTTTTGAATTTTACTCAAGTCTTCTTGGAATTAGTGACTTGTAATGAAGTAACATTTACAGTAAGGTACTCATACTCAAGAATGGTTTTCTGGTACTCTCTACATCTCTGTTAGTTTCTTGAGGCATCATCCTAATCTCAAACATCACCTGAAGTCTGGTTTTGTGCTTCTTTGTAACTCTTACTCTTCAAGATTTGCCAAACGCCATTTTGATGATTGCCAAACGTTCCGGTCACTTGGCTTAATCTCACGTAAATGAAAGACTGAATGATGGTAGACATAGATTCGGACATTTAATAGTCCTGCCATTGGCCAATTGTGGCCTGGTTGTAGCCAAAAAGTCGTAGGATTGAAAATTGCACCTGTAGTAGAAAAAGCTTGTGAACCGTGTTTTAATTTTTGTGAGGCAAGTGGTGAAGAAGGTTGAAGGCGGTAAGACAGAGCGGAGTGTCATTGGAAATAATAGATTAAGGAAGAGCAGAAAGGAATGAGAAGGATTATGAAGAGAAGAGGTCCGAGGACTGAGCCTTGAGGCAAACCACTCTTCACCGAGAGGAGCTTTGATGCGAAATTACTTAAGTGACTGAGTGTAGTTGGTACCAAAAAAAGAATTTGTTCTCTGATTTTAACACCGTCATTTACGTGTTTAAACACACAAACACAAGTCGAACCTCAAGCAGCGGCGCCTGAAGAGAAGGTCGGCATCAGTGTCCTGCTCAAGGACCCTTCAGTTGTGGTTCCAGTACCAGGCCAGGGTTCAAACCTGCAATTACAAGTCCAACTCTTTTATTACAAAGCCACAAGTGGGATGTAAAGATGAGGAGTATATTAAGAATTCTGAATTGGTGGTGAATGAATGCCATTTGTGATTTTCAACAGGGTTTCTGTTCGGTGAAGAACGTGCAAACTAGTGTGTAAAACCTCAAAGAGTTTGGTTCAAAATGGTTGTGGTCCTGAGATGACAAATGTTTTTTCTCGGATTTTAGAATTGTATGATGGTTGGAAATGGGACATACCATATTTACAAGGAATATGAGCACCCCACGAATATAAGCACCCCCCTGATTTTTCAGGGACAAAATAAAAATAAATATATATATTTTTTGATTAACCACTCTGGTTTAGTTACAATATTATTCTCTTAAAAATACTATTTTTTCTTTATTTAACAAACCTAACTTGTGAAACTGTATTATTTTGATATTGTTTTACTTGAATAATAGATAACAAAAAGTCGATTCTAGTGGTCAGGACTTCATTTCCCAAGATCCTTTGCTCTCCAGTCATCTCTGGCTCCAGTCATGTGGGAGACTCCGCACATGCTCAGAGCAATTGTTTCAAGCTCAGGCATGTTTCAAGCTCTCTGTTTATCCGGCGCCGTGTGAAGAGGAAGGATTATTATCCCCTGTGCAGCCACCCAACGTTTTGATTGTGTCGGTTCTTTGGACTTTTTTACTTTTTGTCCGCGTTCTTCATTTTTGACTGTTTCGACTCTTTCTGCAATGACACATTGGACTCGTTTGTAGCCGGTTGCGCTAAGCTAAGCCAAGCTATCTGGTTGTGGCTGCATAAAGACGACGTGTTTCCATTTATTTGTGATATTGTTCCTGGCTTGAAATAGGAAAAAATTGGGACTTTTTTTTACGCGCATATTTGAAATTGACGATTATAAGCACCACCCATGTTTTTGAGTGTTGAAAATTAGAAAAAAAAAGTGGTGCTTATCTTCGTAAATACAATATTTGACTGAAAGTTCTACGTGTGTAATAAACACACTTGCTTTCCATGTCAAATGACTGGTACGAGTCAGCGAGTCGGTGAGTAAACCAACCCAAACGTGCAGGAATCCCGAGCCGTCCGTTTGTCTAACAGAACTGGCACACATGATGGAGTAAAAGACTGAAGAATGTGGAAGCGTCTCCTGATGTTTACAGTGGCTCCTCATGCTGCGTGTTGTGCCTGTAAAAAGCATAAACTTTCCACAACACAGGCCGACCTCTGACCCCAAGCACATGTGACCCACGACGTTCCCAGCGCACTGGGGATAATCTGACTTTTATGGCTTTTTCCTTGTATTGCGCAAGAGATTTTTTTAGGGCAAATGACACTTGCGAAATGGAACAACGACGAGCTAAAATTATAAGATTACGCAATGATGAACAGCATAGCCGACCAGAAACAGCAGCATACTGGAAATGACAAGTCCAGCATAGATCTCCAGATTTATAATAAATGCATTTCATAAAAAAAACTATGTTCTGTTTTTTTTTTATTCTGGATGTAAAGTATTACAGCATAGTACAGCATAGGTGTAGAGAGTACATGAAAAGCATACTTGAGTAAAAGTACAAAATCTGTATCGTAAAAATAACTTTATTACAAATGGCTGGTCATCAATTCCATGATGAGTACTTGAGTAAAAACAACAAGTCGTAGAGTATACAAATTTAAAAGAACTTTGCCATTTAACTCGTACTGAATTTAGTCTAAGAAAAACACCAAGGAATGAAGAACAAGAAACTGATTATTTATGAGTTTTTATTTCCTAATATAGAAATTAAATTTAACACTTTAATGTTTCAAAATGGCAGAACAAAATAGATAAAAAAAGAGAAAAAGTCTAACTCAAATGTGCAAAAATTCACCTTCGCGTGATTTAGCTGATAAACAGCCTTCAGTACCTTCAGCATCCTGCAGATGGCGATATCAACCTCGTCCACACAAGAAATTAACCGCGGTAGAAAAAGATGGCATCACAATCACAATGTAATAAGTGTCATTCAAATGTGGAGGAGTAAAGAGTACAGATACTCTATCACAAGTGTAGTCAAGTAGGGAGTAAAAGTTGCTTTAATACTTGATGCTCAGTAAAAGTACCAAAAAATACTTCACTAAAGTAACAAAGTCCATTTACTCAAGTACTTTATACCTTTGGTACAGTATTTTTTGTAGCCCACAAAAACATTTCCCATGGGCTCATTTCATGGTTCTTTTCTAATCCATTCTATTTTATTTAATTCAAATTTGTTCATTCATTTCTTAAATTTTACAAATATATGAATAACACAGACTGATTCTAAAAAAAAAACAAAAAACTGGGAAACCAAACAACAGTTCTGGGTAAAATCTCCAGACTCTGAAAAAGGCAAGCAGATCTGAAAATGTTTCTGGAGCGATTCATCTTCTTCACATCCCATCATCCAGTGTTATTCTTGACCTCGGGAGAATCTTGTTCCCTCCACTTGAGTGAAATAAGTTTCTCCGCCGGACCATCATCTGTCTTTACTGCCACGTCCTAGGAAACGCAAGTCTTAATGTTTGTCTAAGCCACCGCAGATAAGTTTGGTTCATTCTTCATCTCGCCGAGACACGGCTGAACTCTGAGAACCATCACCACTAGTGTCAAACAGAACACACACTAGTTCGTTTAATAACCCCAGTGTTTTAGTCACACGCATTTGGGTTCTGAGTTTAATAAAGTTAAATAAAAAAAAAAATGGGACTTTTAGTTCACTTCAGTGGAAATTAATAAACTTCCAAATGGTTAACAGCAGAGAATTGCAGAAACTTTCCAAAACCGAAACTGAATTGTCTAATCAAACTGTCTTGAAACCAGATCCATCTCTGCTGCCATCAAACAAAGAGGAAAAACCCCAGAAATACTACACACGAGTGAGTGGATTGTTTTATTCAAGTTCTAGTTTATTTATATAGCTCTTTTCTTAGTTCCAGGTCAACGCAAAGTCGCTTTGCAAATTAGGGGGGAAAATAGTCTCTAAATAAGAAAAATGTCCATTATTAATCTTTTTTCACGTATTCATTATTTTGTAGCCCTTGAAAAAAAGTTTTGGATCACAACAGAATAAAAATATAAAATTCACTGTCATTCGAGCGGAGCAACATCTCCATCAAACCCACACAAAGAACAGAGACTTATTCAATTTAATGCATATTCAGAATAATGCAATTCTGCAACTGAAATAATTACTGAAAAAAAAAGCTGAAATAAAAAATCTTTATTATTAGCAGGAATTAATGAGTTGAATTCATTGTTGTGGGTGAAGCAGATTTTGGCACGTTAAAGAGTTCCAAAACACGTAAAATGCAGAAACCAAACAAAATTTTCTGTGATTTGTGTCATCGCCATTGTTGGGAGTAATGCGTTACAAAAGTAATAGATTACAATAATATTTTAGTCTTTGCTGAAAAGCAGTAGTGTAACGTATTACTAATTATATTTTCAGGAATATATTACTCATTTCATGCAAGTAACGCTTTGTAATAGTCGACAGTAATATTGTAATGTAACTTATTACTTTTTATAAACTGAGTAATGTGTAATGTATTACCATTTTGAAGTAACTTGCACAACACTGGTCACCACTCACACGTTTGTGTCAATTTTGCGTCAACATATAAAAACAATTGCAACTTTGCTGCATATTACTTTCCGAAAATAAAAATAAAATGGTAATTTTTTTTCTCAAAAAATTAAAATGTGACAGATCTTGGATAGGAGCTGAAATTATCACACACGACTGTTTATATGTTATCTTGTATTTTTGTATTTTTCTCTCTTTATTGCATTTTTTTACATTATCTTTAAACTCTTTTATAATATTATAATATTTATATTTTATTCATATTTTATCTTATCTCTATATTTATTGTATTTTAATGCTTTTATTTTTAATCTTATTGCATTTGTACCCCCGCCTAATGTGTTTATTGTGTTTATTTATTGTGTATGTGACAAATAAAATTTGAATTTGATTGATTTTACCTCTTTTGAATAAACGAACGAACGAACGAACAGACCGTATACGTTTGACTACGCAGCTTGATATGAGAAACAGTGACATTTAGCATTGACACTTCCTGAAGTTGATAAGAAGCAGAACATGTTCTGGCCTCTAAAACCAGCCACGGACACACAGTTTAGCCTCGTGGAAGGATCCAGAAGGACACAACTGTACAGAAGTGAAGTCTGCTTTCCAGTTTGGCCGTTTATTATTGGGAGAGGTAAAGTACTTGAGTAAATGTCTTTGTTACTTTATTTAAGTATATTTTTGGCTACTTCGTACTTGTACTGAGTATGAAAAATAGAAGCAACTTTTACTCTCTACTCCACTGCATTTGAGTAACTGTACTTTTCATTCCACTACAAATAAATGTACACATACTGTTACTTGTTACATTGGACACTGGAAGCTAATTGTGAATTATAAAGCGCTTGAATGTGAATTAGTTGGTGAATTGGAGCGTGAATGTTTACCAGGATTTTATTGGATTTATTTTATTTATTTGAATTTATTTATTCTGCACATTTGAGTTTTATTGAGACTGACTTTTTGTTCTTTATTTAATTAGTTTGACTTTTTTTTTGAATTTTTGAAATTTTTTGAAACTTTTGAAACTTGGAGGTGTTAAATTTCGTTTCTGTATTAGAAACTAAAACCTCAAGAAGAGAGTTTATTCACATTTCTTTGATTTTTTTTTTGTCTACATTTAGTATGAGTAAAATACTTGAGTTCTTCTAAAATTCGATACTTAGCTACTTTTGACTCAAATCTTTTTATAGTGGTGACTAGTTACTTGTAGTACCTGTCCGTACTTTTACTTAAGTATGAATACTCTTCACAGCTCTGATTATTGGCCTGCAGAAGATGGCGTTGAATCGGCCGAGGGAAGTGACCTATGACCTCAGAGGCGGCGTTTGACCTTCCTCGTGACCATGGGAGCGCACACACACAAACCCCCCGGGAAACGCTTCCGGCCCTGCTTTACTTCCCAGGAACGTCAAGGTCACCAGCTTCACAGTCCAGACCAATCACAGATCTCAGATTCAAAATACTGTTTTAACGTCTGAGAAAAGGAGTGAAAATAGACGCGGGTATATAAACACGCTGGGAATTTCACGCGCTTCCGGACGCAGATATCTGCTGCTCTGTGTGTGTTTTGTTGGAGGCCTGTTGTGTTTTAAGCGGGACTTGACCTCGGTGGGACGACTGACGGATTCGTGTTTACCCACAATCCACTGTGTTTACCCACAGCGCCCGCAGAGAGACGGGCATCCATCACACACCTGGGTTCAGGAACCGGGCAGAGGTTGTTGAAATCACGCGTGTGAAAAATATATAGACCATTGTAATATATAGTGATAATATGAATAATATAAAGACCATTAGGTAGGGTGGCCATATTTTGATTTTGAAAAAAAGAGGAGAACCGGAGACAAATTCAGACAGTGTTAATGGTGCAAAACTAACTTCTGTAATAAAGAAAATGTAATCTGTAAAAACATATCTGTAACAAAAAAAATAGTCCTAGACTCTTTTCTAATAAAAAAATAAAATTTGATTTCAGTTCTAAATAAAATTAGATATTAATATGAAATAGTGATCAACAAATCTTGTTCAACAAAGCTCTTCTGTTACAAAATCCAGCTTCAACAATATATTTACATATAATAATAACCGTATAAAATCTATCTATTGGTGAGCAATAGTAGTGGGACGTTTTTTGACGACAGATAATTTAATAATATAGAGAGTTTCAAATGTATTAGCTCATTTTCGTTACATGGGCATTAAGTTGTTTATTAATAAACTAACTATAACGTTTCAGGTAATAAATTCATATTTATGTGTCTGATCTAACAAACAAGCTGTGAAACAATTAGGGCGGGGTTAAACCTGAAGAAGCATCAGCCATTTGAATTCTCTCTCTAAGCCCCGCCCTCCTCACAGACAGTTACAAAGACCAATCAAACTAACGATGACATCGTGGATTACCCAATCAAAAGTTGAAAAGGTGACGTCTTCATACTGTAAAAAGCGCGTGAGATGGTTCGCATGAGATGCTGGTTTAAAAAAAACGTATATTAAAAAACTACCGGACTATAGCCGTCCAGTACTGTTTCAAAACGGCATGGGTGAACGGCAATTTTTCATGTCACGTGGGGAAAAAAAATCTGTGCATAAGCTAAGCTGTTTTCTATTAAGTATTATACATTCGCCGCTGCACTAAACTAAGTCTGCAAAGCTAAATAAGCAAAATATTAAGGTAAGGAACAGCATTCTCTGTATTCATGTCATCAATAAAGAACTATAATTAATGCAGAGCACCAATTTCGATATGATCCCTACTGGCCATATTGACAATGACACTCACAAAAATAAATGAATAAAGTGTTCCATATATAGAGAAGAAATATATCTATTAATATATATTTAAATATATATATATATATATATATATATATATATGTTTTTAACATATACATGCACATATTGTTAAAAACTGTTTCATGTATGAATTTATTAAATGAATATATGAACAATAACTATATTTCCATGTATTTAATTACTATATATTCAACCAACCAGAAAACACTTTATATGCAAATATATTAAAAAGGGTACGTTTATTCGGGTATATATATATAAACCTACTCTGCCTTGTAGAAACTATAATTACGGCCAATTGTTTTGAACCTTATTTAAAGTTTAAGCTTATTCTGAAATATTATTGCTGCCTGTTTTTATCCATAAAAATTCCAAAAAAAAAAATCCATAAAAAAGGTCCATAAAACGTGCTTTGAGCTTTGGCTCCCCGTGTAATCGAATTTGAGACCCCTGCTCTAGTATTTCACCCAGGCTTTTTCCATCTCGCTTCATATATTGTACCTCAGTGCTCCACTTGCCCTTTTTCCTTTCAACCTTTACATTTCTTTTTTCCATTTCGCCGGCGTAAAGCTGCGTTTCTGCTCCTAATGGCCGTGCTAAAGGTTTCCCGCCTCTTATTTCTCCAGGTTTGGAGGACTTTTCTATAGAAACGCAAGAATCTGCGGCTCTGAAGCTATTAGCGTGTGCGCATTGACATCGGCAGCCATTAGCCGAGCCATTATCAGCGCCAGGAGAAGTGATTTGAATAGTCAGGCAGGTCGCTACACGTTTACGCTCCTGCTTTTTAATTCAGGTTAGTAAACACATTGGACAGGCTTTGGGCTGAACAGAGCTTCAACCTACTTATCCAGTTTCTGGAGAAACGACGACAACAACGAATTTGGAAAATCAGAATTTGATCATTTTTTTCAACGTAAGGACCGGAAACTCGCTTTTATTCGCTTCTATAACTGAACTGGTTTGCACTTTTAATATCTAGTTTTAGAAAGACAATATTTTTTCTTAATTGATTGAAATATTTATTTATATTTGTTTGTTTTGAGTGTTATTTATTGAGAATGGTTTAGACATTTGTGTGTGTTTGCTGCCGGACATCTGAATTTTTTCCCTGGAAGATCAATAAAGGTTTTGTATCTCTCTCTCTCTCTCATCTATCTATCTGTCTGTCTGTCTGTCCATCCATCCATCCATCCATCCATCCATCCATCTATCTATCTATCTATCTATCTATCTATCTATCTATCTATCTATCTATCTTTGCATCCATCCATCCATCCTACCTAATCTATTCCTCTCAAACAACTGCAATGTGACGCAAACCATCGCCGCGGCAACAGTGGCTTATATCTGTAAATTGGCACCGCACAGGTTTATTCAGGATTTTGTGTTCACACACTCCTGTTATGTTCAGGGTCAAATTGACTCGTTTTTAAAGTTTAAAAATATTTAAAATATACTTAAATTTTTTTTTTTACTTTGAAACTCCTGCTTGGCTTATTTGGTGTAATCATCATATTAAAAATATGTTTTGGCATTAAAAAATACATATGCATAATAAAAGGCCCCCGGGTCAAATTGACTCTGAAAGAAAGACCTAGTGAAGATCAGATGTCATGCTGTCATCATGGAAAACTATGGTTGTCATGAATCACGCATGAAGGGAATGATGTCATAAAGAATAGTGTGTGTTGTGAATGATGTCATAAAGAATAGTGTGTGTTGTGAATGATGTCATAAAGAATAGTGTGTGTTGTGAATGATGTCATAAAGAATAGTGTGTGTTGTGATTGATGTCATCAAGAATGGTGTGTGTCGTTGAATGTCAGCAAGAAGAGTGAGTGTCGTGAATTATGTCTTCATGAATAGTGTGTGTGTCGTGAATGATGTCATCAAGAATGGTGTGTGTGTCGGGAATGATGACATCAAGAATGATATCATCTTTAATAGTGTGTGTCATGAATGATGTAATCAAGAATAGTGTGTGTCGTTGAATGATGTCAGCAAGAAGAGTGAGTGTCGTGAATTATGTCTTCATGAATAGTGTGTGTCGTGAATGATGTCATCAAGAATGTTGTGTATTGTGAATGATGTCTTCATGAATGACGTGGCGTGAATGTCTTCATGAATGACGTCTTAATGAATGACATGTGTCGTGAATGATGTCTTCATGAATGACTTGTATCGTGAATGATGTCTTCATGAATGGTGTGTATTGTGAATGATGTCTTCATGAATGGTGTGTATTGTGAATGATGTCTTCATGAATGATGTGGCGTGATTGATGTCTTCATGAATGACTTGTTTCGTGAATGATGTCCTCATGAATGACGTGTGTCATGAATGATGTCATTATGAATGGCGTATGTGTCGTGAATGATGTCCTCATGAATGTCAAGTGACGTGAATAATCATGTTTAATGATTGCCAAGAACATTTCAGCTTTGAGCAGCAACTGCGAAAGGCGTTATACAAACGAACCAACCTGACTTGCCATGTGTGCGTTTTTTTTATTGCCGTCCATTTTACAAGGTGTGATGTCAACACGAGATTTCGTGTTAGCAGTCAGATGTAGCCGACGATGTCATTGCAGACGATGGGAGTTCTGCTTCCCGACTTCATCAGAGCCGTGAACCTGGGGAAGTCCGTGTCCAGCTGGTTGAGTCCCGTGTGTGACTTGTAGAAGAAGGGCGTCCGGTGCGGGGCGTCCACCTGGCAGGACAGACGTTTGGACGCCAGGAACGACGTGCTGAGCTTCGCGGCGTCCGACGACTTCCTGCGTCCGTCTGTCCGCGTCAACCCGGCTAACCGTCGGCTAATTCCCGCAAAGAAGTCTTTGGCCTTGTGCTTCCGGTCCGTCTGCTCCGGGAATTCCGGCAAGTCCATCCAGTTGTGAACGAGGTCGGCGAAGCTGTTGTCGCCCAGCACGAGCGGCTGGCGGTTTCGCCCGCGGGTCAGCAGCGACGTAGTCCAGTCTTCCGACGTCCAGTTCTCCAGACAGGAAGTGGACTTGGGCCGGACGCGCTGGATCTGATTGGTTCGGAGGCAGGCGGACGACGACACCCGGATGTTCTTGGAACGACGCAACACGACGCCCTCGTCCGGCCAGGAGTCGTCGGAACAGCCCGAGTCCGACTCCAGACTGCGCTGGCTGCTGGGTGACCCGCCCCCGGCCCCGCCCACACACAGCTCTTCCTCCTCCAGACAGACGGCCGAGTCGTAGCTGCTCACGTCGCTGACGTCGCTGATGCGGGACCGCGCCCGCCGCTCCCGCTGGGCGATTCGCTGTCTGCAGGCCCGCAGCCTCACGGGTGGGGCCGGGCGGGGCACCTTCAGGTCCTGGAGGGAGCGCATCATGGAGCGCATCTGTTCCCGCAGACAGTCTCCTGACTCCTGAAGACACAGCTGGACAGAAAAAGACGGAAGACGTTTACGATCAAGATTGTTCGCAATGGCACGACTCGAGGTTCCAGAGAAACTCGAGGTTCTTTGGAGAAACTCAAGGTTCTTTGAAGAAACTCAAGGCTCTTTGGAGAAACTCAAGGTTCTTTGGAGAAACTCAAGGTTCCAGAGAAACTCAAGGTTCTTTGGAGAAACTCAAGGTTCCAGAGAAACTCAAGGTTCTTTGGAGAAACTCAACGTTCTTTGGAGAAACTCAAGGTTCCAGAGAAACTCAAGGTTCTTTGGAAAAACTCAAGGTTCCAGAGAAACTCAAGGTTCTTTGGAGAAACTCAAGGATCCAGAGAAACTCAAGGGTCTATGGAGAAACATAAGGTTCTTTGGAAAAACTCAAGGTTCCAGAGAAACTCAAGGTTCCAGAGAAACTCAAGGTTCTTTGAAGAAACTCAAGGTTCCAGAGAAACTCAAGGTTCTTTGGAGAAATTCAAGGTTCCAGAGAAACTCAAGTTTCTTTGGAGAAACTCAAGGTTCTTTGGAGAAACTCAAGGTTCCAGAGAAACTCAAGGTTCTTTGGAGAAACTCAAGGATCCAGAGAAACTCAAGGGTCTATGGAGAAACTCAAGGTTCTTTGGAGAAACTTGTCTAATGACTAAAAAGAAGCATTATATATTTATGACGGACAAAGGAAATAACGAAATTGGTTGGAGAAAAGATTCCGGTCACAGACCTTTATTCTCCTTCGGAAAAACCAGAAACTCACATGATAACGACTGAAATTCCACGCAAAAATCCCTCTTAAATCATAGCGAGCAAAAGTTCTAACAAGATACGGAAAAATTGTGTATGTACAAGGTATAAACTAATCGGTTTGAATTATAACACACGTTTCTACCAAAATAATAAAGATTTAAAGCATTTAACTTGGGAGGGAGGATGGATGGATAAATGGATGGATGGGTGGATGGATAGATCGATGTTAACTTTTTAGCCAGAGTTGTGTGTAGGATTGTGTAGATTACACACACACACACACACACACACACACACACACCTCAAGGTTATTCAGATTGATATAGAAGAAGACTCTTTTCCATTTCTGGGTCACGGGGACTGGAGCCAATCACAGCAAAGTGGAGTTTGGAAGTGGGCGCTACTGTGTAAATGATATATATTTTAATATTGTATACAATATCTATTTATTGTTCACATTTTTATATTTTATGTTATTTATACTTTAAACGTGTATTTTTTTCTTTTTAATGTTTAGATGCATTAAACATTATCCTTGGAACAAATATGACAAAAAATTAGCATGAACTACATCATGACACAGAGATAAATAAATTATTGATTAAAAAATTATTGATTAATATTCTCCGAATTCACCAGCTGCAGTTTGCAGCGTAAAATCACGGGTTCGACACACACACACTCAGTATTTTTAAATGGGAAAATTTTACAAAGATTAAAAAAAAAACTTTAAAAGTGAAAGTTGCATTGATAAGTTTTGAGGAATCATCTAATGCAGACCAGCGTGAGGTTATTTCATAGCCGGACGGATGGAGAGAGGAGTGTCATGTGACCGTGTTTGTGGGCTCTGACAGGCTGAGACCTGCGCTGGGATGGGTTCTATTCTTCACCGGCGTCTGGGTGGCAGTTCCATCCCTTCACAACCACAACACATTCTATTCTGATCACGTATGTTCACCAATAAAACTTCAAACGTCCTCGACTGTTTCTCCCCTGATGACTACACAATAAAAGTCCCAAGTCACATCTACTGGCTGATTAATCTACACTAACTGAGATAAAGACTAAATGTAAAATTTGCATTTGTATAAAGATAGAAAACACCTCCGACATATCAACAAAATATGAGCTGGTGTGTCTTTGGACAAAAAAACAAAAAAAAAAACAACAAAAAACACAAAGCTTGTTTAAAATAAAAATCTACATTATCCCTACATTTTTCTAAAATATTCGCCATCTTGACACAAAAATGCACAAAAATAAGATAAATAGTCAGTTAAAAATAAAACAAACAAAAAATCCTGTGACCAAATGTAATTCCATTTAATCTGAAATGTGACTTTTAAAAGAACAAATCCGTACAAATGTACCGCTGTGATGAGATCTACTCTACAGTGCTTCTGATCATCACATGCATGTGGTGCCCACCCAGTGTCGGGTGAGAGACTGAAGACCCCCATACTACAATTACAGCAGAGGGCATTTCTGTGTACCAGCCAATCACAATTACAGTCAACCACAAGAAAAATGAAGAGCACAAGAAAAAGAAAACAACAACAAAGAGCTGTAAAATATGATGATGAAAAAGTGAATAAGTGCAATCTTACCATTGTTTGGGAATGCTGGCAGTCAATTCCAAATCGTCTTTTTGCAATCCTGAAATAGAAATATATAGGTTAAGTACGCTTTGCAATAATAAAAAAAAAAGATATTCAGTGCCTATGAATATGACGTAGCTGATGATTAATTTACAGTAAAGAACTGTAGGTTTCAAAAAATGCATTATTTAAATATGAAGGTGGTAGAAATCTTACTTCGGCTCTGCGCTGACAAACACTCTTGAGTAGAAATTCAGCCAGTTGTGATGCAGATGTGGAGCTTGTGACTCTTACTACAGCTCGCGAGACCCCATTTATGAGGGCGTGACGCTCCTGCGAGCGCAGCCAATCGCGGCGCGGCATCGTGGAATTCGCCATTCAAATTATTGCACGCGCAGCCAACCAGAACTCAGCTGAAATCTGAGCGCTCGGTCCCGCCCACTCTTAAATCATGGCGAGCTAAAATTCTGAAAAGCAACGGAAAAATACAAGCGGTAGAGTCGTGTATGTACATGGTGTAAACGAAACGATTTGAATTATAACATTATAACACACGCTTCTACCAAAATAATACAGATTTAAAGCATTTAACTTGGGTGGGTGGATGGATAAATATTAACTTTTTAGCCAAAGTGTTTCAAACCATACCATGAGCAAAACAATGTATTTGTTAATTTAAAAGGATTAAAATAAGTATCGCTTTCTGTCACTTTCTTTTAAAAAGCACTCGTCGTGTTTGTGAGGTGCACGTACAATATTAATAAATACAATATTCCAGATTGAAACGGCCAAATAAACATTTCACAACAGCGCCACCTGGCGGACAGAGAAAACACAACTTGCTGTCATTTATGTGGATTTTTTATGTGTGTACAGCACTTTGGTCCGCTTCAGTTGTTTTTAAGCAGAGGTGTAAAGTACTCGAGTACACTTTAGGAATTTTTGTAAATATTTTTTACTTGGTATTTTTGGCTACTTTGTACATGTACTGACTGAGTATCAAAAAATACAAGCAACTTTTAAATTCATGCAGTCCCACAATTACACGTACTAATACAAGTACAAATACTATTCTCAGTGTTTAAATATTTTTTTTCCAGTTTTTTTACGCATATTTAAAAAAAAAAAAAAAAAAAATATATATATATATATATATATATATAATCTATTGTATTTTACATATGTATACATATTGTATATTTACAAATTGTACAACATTTCCCAAAGTGTACTCAAGTACTTTACACCTCTGTTTTTAAGTGCTTTATATAAAAAGCTGATTTAATGTTATATTGAATTAAACTCGCTCCTAATTAAAAGTACATTTTAAATGTTGATCATTCACCCAAACATTCTTAAGCATAAAAATTGTCAAAAGGTAGTGACAATAAAACATTCCTTGCAGTTATTCTCCAAAGGTCAAGTACTATATGACAGGATAATCCACACATTAAGCACTAATGATGTGAAAAGGGCCTAAAACAACCACTAATGAGGCTATTGCAAGGAAAGTAAGTCAAACCTTCCCACTTGTATTCTTTTGTCATTTGTCCTGCATTTCATTGTCTCTGTACGTGTACTTTGCACAATGACAATAAAGTTGAATCTAATCTAATCTAATCTAATTCATATGCGGATTCTCATCTTTCCTAAAACCTAAATCCCCAAAATGTTGAGTTAAGCCAGAAGAGTGTGAACTATCAGCCGGTCAAAAGCAGCAACAGACACTGACGTGCTTCCCTTTATAATGCAGGAATGACCAGTCAATTTACATTATTATTATTATTATTATTCACATTAGCAGAATATATGAGCAAAGGCTTGAATCAGACTGGACATGTCGGGCCCCAGGGCCACACACGGCCCTTTGGGTGACTTTAACCTGCCTGTGTGAATTAAGTGAAAGTGACAAAATAAACAAATGTTTGTTTCAATTTACTTGCTTGCACTAAATCTGCGTTGGTTTATTAATCATTCATGTATATAACGACTCAACACGATTTTCAACCAGGCTATAAAAATGCTAATGAGGGTTTACAGTAATAATCTGCAATAAAACATAAACCTACCTCCCGTTTGCATAATTATTTACAATTTATTATTATTTACTCATGATTTATCAATTGTTTTCTGAATTTATATATTATAAGTCGTGGGAAATGTTTAGTTTGCGAGCAGATCACGTGCTCGAGGACGACGACATTGAGGTCACAGAAAGCACGAAAAACATAAAAAAATTTTTTATTTATTTTTACACAAAGAAAATGTAGTGCAACCAAGACTGAACACAATCCCTCGGAATTTGTTTTTTTTTTTTATCTCGTTAGTTTACCGTGGTTATAGTTTGTGAGAGAAGTCGGGCATGACATCTAGTTCTTAGAAGAGAAACCTAACATCAATATGCAAAAGCCGAATGTAATTGTTCTCCTCTCGTCTAATAGAGAAAAACTTGTTTGCGGGAGCGTCGCCGTACAGTACATTAAAAAAAACTACAAAAATGGCTTCCGTGTTTACCACTGTTGGGTGGGTTTCTGAATCATCTATTTGAAAATGTGTGAAGAAATTTGCTATTCTGGTGACCAGAAAAAAACAAATTAAAAATTATTTTGATTAAGTAAAAATAACTTAGTAATAATAATAATAATAGTAATAATTGTCTTACATTTGTGGCGTTATTAGCGTAATTTACCGCGTCACAATTCGTTCGACGCCGTAATTCGGAAAGTTGATGCACTAAGTGGCCACTAGAGGTCAGTCTACCGCAGGGTTTGTATAGAGACTCAACGGGTTTATCAGAGATTTTTCATTTTAGAATTGATTTGGCTTTAAATCACAAAAGCAAAAACACGAAAAATAAAAACTGTCTTTGAATTCGTTATAGGGTGGATTATAACACTTTCTGGATCACGTTCATATTTTTACTCACTTTTAGTGTTTTTACTCATTTCTACGTTACTTGATTGAATTTTGATTGAAATCTTCACAATTTTGTAATTTTATTCATATTTCGAAATTTTCTTTATATGTACTGTTTTTTATTGTTTCTAGTCTTTATCCCAGTTTTATTGTATTTCCCTTTTACACATTTTATTGTACTTCCCCCATCCCAGTGTTTAAATGCTATTAGATCAAAAACACATTTCACTACATGTTGTACCACATGTAATATGTATGTGACGAATAAAATTTGAGTTTGAATTTTAAAAATAAACAGCCAGACTGGACGAGTCTCTTATTTGTCAGTGTGGACATACACAGTGTGTAACACATTTAATGAAATTCAAATTGAATTCTCATTTTTTTTAATTGGACATTTTTATCAGATAAAAAAAAATAATAATAATATTGAGACGCAAGCACACGACAGTGTCTAGTGAATGAACTTTATTTAAATTAAATCATTATATAGGACTTTTCAAAAAGCAGTTTAATCTTTACCAAAAACAGAAACAAAAACACTACCCTTTTTCAATTAGACTTCCATTATAATCGCTATTTCTCCTTACAGTGTGAAAATCCTGGAGCAGAAAAGGTTTACGTACGACAGAAACCGAAGGAGAAAATCAAATCCATTGTAAACAGAAGTCAAGGCACAGACAGACAGACAGAGAGAGAGAGAGAAGAGAGAGAGAGAGAGAGAGATAGAGATAGAGAGAGAGATAGAGAGAGAGATAGAGAGAGAGAGAAAGAGAGACAGACAGACAGAGTGCTGGAAACAGGAAGGTGAAGATGCAGAAGAGCAGAGGAAAAACTGTTAGATACTGTGGATAATGTAGGAACTTTAAATAGCAGTTATATTTTAGCAGGACTGTCCCCACACGTGAAGCTTCTGTGCTTTTTTTTTTTTTTCTCCTTTTTATAGCTTTTTTTCTTTTAAAACGCCACTTTAAAGGGAATGTGAACTGATTACTGGTGCTGATATAGTCGCTATCATCTATCATGCAGGACGAATTCTGATTCGCTATCGACGAGGACGTCGTGTAAACATAAAAAAAAAAAAACGAAAGAAAAAAGACGCTTTACCGTTTTCGTGATTTAAAAGTGTGATAAAATTTGCACATCGAATTCCCTAGAATAAAACAAGAGCATATAAAAACACAAACTCTGCTTTACACTCGCACGAGGAGAAAAAGAAAGAAAAAAAAAACCCCAGTGGAAAAGGCGTCGGATTGGTCGAGAGCCGAGAAGTGAACACACACACACACACACACACACAGGTTTTTCAACAGGTTGGCAGATGTGGTGGAGCTCCGTCACGTGACAGCAGGAGTCGCGTTTGGCCGGATGTGGATCTGGTGACTTCCTGTGCTCGTGGACACGGTCACAAGTCATCTGAGGAGGAGAAGGAATGAAGGAATATGATCTGTGGCATATATATATATATATATATATATATCTAACGTACATTTTAAAGGAACGATTGAAAAGGTTTTGTTTTATTATTTTTCGCTTGCAATCTTCACTTTTCTATTCTGCAATCTTTTTTTTTTAATTATTATTGCTGAAGATTTTCACGTTCGTTTGTATATTTTTTTAGTTTGGACTTCTGGCACTAGCTTGACGTGGGGGTGTGGCCTTTACTCTGATTGGCTGGTGAGAATGTGATTGGCAGCTGCTAGACCAGGAAGGAAGTGTGGGAGGAGTTCTGCGAATTTACACCGTGTCATATTACTGTAATACTGCTGATTAAAGTGTTGACAATAAACTGTGATTAAAGTGTTATTTTTTGCACAAAACTGCTAAATTATTGTGGTGGCAGAATCTTTAGAATGATAGTAGACATTTTTGTTTCTTCACATCGAAATATTGTATCTTAAAACTGTACGGGCCGCCCCCAGGTGAAGCTAGTGCCAGAAGTCCAAACAAAATAAAAAAATGAAATGAAAAAAAAAAAAAAAAAAA
>CM051497.1:9446489-9459844 GCA_028031935.1 Paedocypris micromegethes
AAAAAAAAAAAAAAAAAAATCGGCAGCAAAAAAAAACAACACGTTTTATTTTGACAAAAACATAAAAATTGCACGCGAAAAACGAAAAACTACACATGAAGCATTTCCGTTCTTAGACTTCGATCTTAGACATTTACGTTTCTTAATCTTTTTTTCAGTCTGACCTGCTTTAGAAGAGCCCGCAGTCCTTCAGGTTGTTTTTGATGATGACGTCGGTGACGGCGTCGAAGACGAACTGCACGTTCTTGGTGTCGGTGGCGCAGGTGAAGTGCGGGTAGATCTCCTTGGTCTCCTTCTTCTTGTTCAGGTCCTCAAACTTGTTGCGAATGTACTCAGCCGCCTCGTCGTAGTTGTTGGCGCCTCGAGGAGGAGGAAACGCAGAGAAAACGTGAAGAACGAACAAAAAGACAAGTGAAAATGAAGAAGAATCAATGTTGTGTCTATCAGTTCATCTCGCTGGTCATCTATTCCTTCGTCTGTATATGAAATCTATCCCGTCTGTCCATCCCCTCTCTCCTTTTTAAACTCTCTCACTCTTTAAAACCCTCTTCTTTTTAAATTGTGTCTCTCCTCTTTACTTTCTCGCGGTCTGTCTCTTCATACTCTCTCTTCTTTTAAACTCTCCCTCTCATTTTTAATTCTTTCCCTTCTTTCTTAATAATATCTATCCTTTTTTTACTCTCTCTCTCTCTCTCTCTCTCTCTCTCGGTCTGTTAGTCCCGTCTATCTATCTGTTCTCACTCTCTCTCTTCTTTTAAACTCTCCCTCTCCTTTTTTAAGTCTTTCCCTTCTTTCTTAATCTCTATCCATTTTTACTCTCTCAGTCTGTTAGTCCCGTCTATCTATCTGTTCTCACTATCTCTCTTCTTTTAAACTCACCCTCTCTTTTTTTAAGTCTTTCCCTTCTTTCTTAATCTCTATCCTTTTTTACTCTCTCTCTCTCTCTCTCTCTCTCTGTTAGTCTTGTCTGTCGGTCTCTTCTCTCTTCTTTTAAACTCACCCTTTTTAACTCCTTCTCTTCTTTCTTAATAATCTCACCTATTTTACTCTCTCTCTCGCAGTCTGTTAGTCCTGTCTGTCTCTTCTCACGCTCTCTTTTAAACGCTCCCTCTCTTTTTTTTTAAACTCTTATTCTCTTCTTAATAATCTCTATCCTTTTTTACTCACTCTCCTCTTAACCAACTCTCTTTCTCGGTCTGTCAGACCTGTCTGTCCCTCTTTCTCTCTCTCTCCTCCCTCCTTTAAAACTCTCCTTTTTAACTTTCTTCTTTCAAACACTTTGTTCTTTTTAACTCCATCTTTATTAACTCATATTTATTAATAATCTCTTTCATTTTTACTCACTCTCTCAGTCTGTCACTCATATCTGTCCGTCCCTTCTCACTCTCTCTATCCTTTATTAACACCTTCTCTTCTTTCTTAACAGTCTCTTTCCCATTTAACTTTCTCACAATCTGTCGTTCATTTGGCTTCTTGTCTGATTAATCCAGCCCTTCCTCCCTCTTTCTCTATCAGCTGACAATTTATCAGTCTGTCTCACTGTCCATTTGTCTGTCTCTTTCCATCTCCTTCAATCTCTCTCTTTCACTACAGTATCAGTCTGTCGGTTCTCGTCTTTCTCCCTCTCTACTTTGTGTGGATGGATGGATAGACCGAGAGAGACAGACATTTGTCTAATTATCACTTTATCTACTCGATCTGTTTGTTGTACGGATCAAATATGGCGGCGGTGTTTTACTTGCATCTCTACTCTATTACACTATTTTACTCTTGTGTATCACTGTGGAATTGTTGAGTTCTTGGACTGTGTTTAATCAGCTTGTTTATTCTTACTTAAAATTCCAAGTTTAATTATTTTTTTTATTTTGAAAATAAAAAAAAGGGCTTTGAAAAGGGCTTTATAAATAAAGCAGAGTTGAGTTGAGTTGTTCATTTGGCTGCTTGTCTGATTCATCCATCCCTCTATCTATCTATCTATCTATCCATCCATCAATCAGTCCATCTTCATCGGTCCAGATTGTCGAGCATCCATCGCCTCAGACAAGAGTCCAGTCTCGCACACTCGAGTGGCTCATTACTTCAGTTCTGAGAAACTCCAGGAACGATTCTCGTGAAACGACGAAGGCCCGCCATTGATTTCTGGTTTGTCGTTAATGGACGAGCGTGTGATTTATCGGACTGGACTCCTCCAGCGCTCCAGATCTATGGGCCGAGAGTACCTGTGTATTCAGGGAAGCAGATGGTCAGGGGGCTGCAGGAGATCTTCTGCTCGAACAGGTCCTTCTTGTTGAGGAAGAGGATGATGGAGGTCTCGGTGAACCACTTGTTGTTGCAGATGCTGTCGAAGAGCTTCATGCTCTCGTGCATGCGGTTCTGCAAGAAGAAGAAACACCGTCTCAGTAGGGATGTAACAATATGCAAATCTCACGATACAATATTTATCACGATATGATCCTCACGATACGATATTTATCACGATATGATCCTCACGATACGATATTTATCACGATATCCTGTAGAAGATATTGTACGATACTACAGAAGTAGTACTCACGATATTACAGAAGACTTTACAATTATGTCTCTTATGTTTATAGTATCAAGGCTGACAATATAATAATCATTGGCCATTGTTAATTAGGCCTTTTATTGTCATATTTTAGAACAAGAACAATAGAAAACTCTGGTAACACTAATTCCATACTGCAAAATTCAAGTTAAGTCAGAAACAGCAATATACTAACTATACTAATATACTAATAGCAATATACTAATAAACGAACACTAATCACTTCAAAGCAATTATTTTCTAAAGTGCAACAACTGTAAAGTAATAAGGAATTGTCACTGACGCCATTTCCTCAATGTGAAAACAAAACTTTTCACCTTGCTTCGAAAAAGCTTGAAATTAACAAGCCTATTAAAAACAGCCAGCAAAAGCAAAGCATCATGGTATATGTAGTCACTAATGAACCGCGCCGCTGCAGCGAGTTACAACTGTTGGTTTTTGACTGAGATGTGCCATGATGTGCCATAATGACACAATCTCCAATATCTCCAATATCGTTACATCCCTACGTCTCAGCAGCAGCTTCTCAGCATGGGTCTGGAGCGTTCCTCACCATCTCCTCGTCCTCGGCCAGCACAAGGTCGTACGCGCTCATGGCCACGCAGAAGATGATGGCCGTCACCCCTTCGAAACAGTGGATCCACTTCTTCCTCTCGGACCGCTGACCGCCCACGTCAAACATCCTGTGGAGGAGGAGAAGAACGTCATCACACGGTGTCGATGTTGGTAGGGCTAGGCAATTCCATCTCAATTAATTCAGCATTTGAACACAATTACGATTCATGAACGATTATTTCATAATTTATTTACATCTTTCCGATACGGAATGTTGGTAGGGCTGGGTCAATTAAATCAGCCCGTGAATCAAAATTAATTGAGCAATTTAACGGAATTACAATTAATGAATCATTATTTCATAGTTAATTCAGATTCACACTC
Organism: Paedocypris micromegethes; assembly: GCA_028031935.1. NCBI lineage: Eukaryota > Metazoa > Chordata > Actinopteri > Cypriniformes > Paedocypris > Paedocypris micromegethes. Next base: position 9,449,998 of record CM051497.1, read on the forward strand.
GGTAGGGCTGAGCAATTTGGCCTTAAATCAAAATCTCGATTGAGCATTTGAGCACGATTACAATTCATGAACAATTACTTCATTTACATTTTTTCTGAATGGTGAAGTATGTATGGCTGGGCATTTAAATCAGGCAATTATTTATTTATTTCAATTAATTGAGCATTTTAACCTCCATTACGATTCATGAAGAATTATTTCATTAATTTATTTACATTATTTCCGGATATTGAAGTGGGTAGGGCCGGGCAATTAAATCAAAATCTCGATTGATTGAGAATTTTAACATGATTACAATTCATAAATGATTATTTCATCATTTATTTACATTTTTTTCCGAACTGGGATGTCAGTAGGGCTGGGCAACTTGGCCTTGAATCAAAATCCCGAAGATTACAATTAATGAGAAATTATTTTATACATTTTTTTTGTCCTCAGTTATTTCTATAAAAATAAATAACTTGCACTTCTGGCAAAAAAATAAATTCTTTTCAATATTTTCTCATTACATTTTTCAAGCATAAAATGAGCAATTCCGTTCTAAATAAAACAGGTAACAATGTTTTTCTGCAGTGCTACACTTGACTTCAATTCGCTGTTTGTCATTCTTCCTGAAGCCAAAATGCGTCCAAACGACAGCGACTGGGATGGTTTTATGTATAAGCTGCTCTTGTAAGGAATCCGATCAGTGACAAAAATATCAAACGTAAATTTCGAAGAATCGAACGAAAATCGCATTCACTCGCAATCTTCACAATTTCGTTGGAAACTTTTTGCTCCCGCTTCAGGTTTTTTTTTTGCGTTTGGATTTTTGACCCAATCTTCACGTGGGGGCGGCCCTTCTCTGATTGGCTGGTGGGAAAGTGATTGACAGCTACTTGACCAGGAAGTGTGGGACTAGTTCAGCAAATGTACACCTTGACATTCACTGCCTTTTTTAATATTAGTACCCGATATTTTTGACACTAATCTGATTCCATACTCTTGATGCTCAGTGTCTAATCTCTCCACGCTCAAAGGAATAATAACTCCACACGTTAAAGTGTTTTTCAACGGAAAGTACCGTATTTTTCGCCGTGTAAGATGCACTTTTTCTTCCCCAAAACTGAGGGTGAAAAGTTCGTGCTATTACATACGTTGTCTCGCTTTCTTTCTCGCGCAGAATCTTGTGAAACAATGATTCATGAAACATGATTTCCAAACGAAAACGAACTTTGATCAAAATAAAACAAGCAGATTTTCTCGCGCGCATCTTTAAAACGAAAACATCCGCTTTCTTAAAGGCACAGCGCAGAAAACGGAGCGACACACATATGCGCGTGAAGTACAAACGTGTTCGATTATCAATGTCCGTGCCGTCATTGGTAGTTGTAAGTTACAACTTGTAACTTAATGTAACTTAATTGTAACTGTGGTAAAATATTTTACCACAGTATTTGGTTCAGAATCTTTTTTCTAGATTTTCCTCCTTTAAAAATGGGTGCGTCTTATATGGCGAAAAATACAGTAATTGAAATTGACTTGAAAACGCGACGGATACATTCTGAATGTGGATGACGTTCCGATGAGACGTCGGTGTGTCAGTCGTTGACATTTCGGATGCGAATGAGCTGCGACTTCCTGCCCGTCACGCCTCCGTTTTGAACAACACCGGGCCAGAAAAGACGTCAGCGGCCTTTCTAGGAAAGCCAGAGACCTGTGGCATCGTCTGTTTTCAACAAACATTACACAACTGGTTTTACGAGACGCTGAGAAAAAAAAAAANNNNAAAAAAAAAAAAAAAAAAAAAAAAAAAATGGCTGACAGGCGGCGCGTGTTTGATCGCTCCAAAGGTTGGCCTGACATTTCTTTGCTAGATTAAAGGCGACGCGCATTCAAAGAGAGCGATTGGGCCGGCGTTAAATCCCGTAAAGTCGCTGGAGCGGACGCCCCCAACAGGTTTAGAGGAACTAATCTCCAACCTGGAGGCGCGTGAGAGGCTGTGAAGACCCGCGTTAGCGCCCTGACTGGAAGGTGTGAACGTGAGTCTGGGAACAGAATTAGCACGGGGCAGAAACACGGGGACTCTCACTTGAAGTGCAGGTCTTTGAAGGTGAAATGCGTCTCCACGATGCCGGTGGTCTTCACGCGGGTCCGCAGCACGTCCTGCTGGGTGGGGATGTAGTCTTGCTTGGCTATCCTGTCCATGTCGTTCAGGTAACTGCAAAACACGACGCACGTGATTGGTCAAAACCGTAGACGTGCGCGCAGACAGTTTTAGTCGCAGGGTGAGTTGGTTTTGCAAAGTTATTGCAGAAATTAGTTTTGAAAGGTGCAGCTTCACTCTGTCATCTCTCACAACTGAGAGCGATGGATGGATGGAGAAATAGAGAGAGATAGACAGACAGACAGATGGAGAGAGAGAGATAGACGACAAATAGAGAGAAAGATAGAGAGAGAAAGAGAGATAAGAGAGATGGAGAGAAACAGAGAGAGCGAGAGAGAAAGAGAGATAAAGCGGAGAAAGAGAGATATATGACAGAAAGAGAGATAAAGTGGAGATATAGATAGTGAGGGATGATGGCGAGAGATAGATAGATGACAGAGAGATAGAGAGATAAAGCAAGATAGATAGAGAGATAGAGATGGAGAGAGAAATAGTGCAAGAGAGAAAAAAAGACACAGAGAGAAAGAGAGATAAAGCGATAAATAGAGAAACAGAGAGAGATGGAGAAAGATAGAGATAGATAGAAAGAGATAGAATGGCATGTACATACAATTAGAGAGAGAGCAACAGAGATGGATAGATATATAGACAACAGATAGACAAACGAAAAATAGACAGAGACAGATAGATGATAGGCACAGAAAGAAAGAGAGATGGACAGATATATCAAATATTGAATAAAAGAAAAAAAACAGAATTGCTTGTATTCGTGTAAATAGGTTTTTTGTATATTTATATACACTTTATTAAGGATGCTCAGATTTTGTTGGGACCGGTCCGGACATTCTTGAACTGGATACAAACTGGCAATCTGTGTGTGTGTGTGTGTGTGTTTTTGTAATTCTTTTTTGTAATTCTACGCATTTAAATACCCATCACAATAGGCATTATCCCTCGGTATGACCAAACCAGGCAACACTTCAGCAGGTCAGTAAACTCAAGCAGACGCTGAACTCCCGATCCTCTGTCAGCGGCCAATCAAACGCGGCGGCGATGTGGAATAAGCGGTGTGGGCGAGAACTAGAGTTCTAAAGCCGCCAATCTCAGCGCGGCTCAGCGGGCAAGACAAACCCGCTCACTGGGGGCTTCGGGGAATAAGTATTGCGTGTAGAGCTTTTCTTCCTCTCGGGGATGTTGTGTTTTCTCAGTCCTGGAAGACGCCTCGATATTGGACGGATCCCCACGGACCCTCGCCACAAAACAATCAAGCACAACTCCACCTAAATTGAAAAGTGCTGAGGATCCGCCTCCGTGGGGGCGTGGCTCACTGTAGTCACGTTTGGCGTTTCTATCGGGAAACGTTTTTTTTTTTTTAACTTGGAGTAGGGCTGGTCAATTAATGGAGAAATAATCGAAATTCAGAACTTATAATCGTTCAAAAGTTTCAAGGTCGATTATTTCTTTTTTTTTTTCTCGATTAATTAATGATTTATATACTTTCATATATTTTCGATTACGAGTGAAGTCACTCGTTTTTCATTACGACAATCTGTTGTTTACTTGATGCACTGCTCATTAAAATATTTGCTTACAGAAGATGCAGGAAATTCACAGGAAATATCTTATTATAAATTATAACTTGTTATATAAAGAGAGTCTTATAAAGAGAACTTCTCGTTTTCCATAGAAAAATGATTTATTCTGGTCCCAAATGTGGAAGTTATTTATTTTTACATTTTTTGGATGAACAAAGAAACTGTTTGACTGCGTTTTAATTTCAGTGGTTGATGCTCAATAAATAGTCATATCGGAGATCTGTTTCCTTCAACTGTTTTAAAATCAAGTTATGCACCCTTTATTTAATGTGAGTATATTTATTGTACAAAACTTGTCAGTGAACTACAAGGGCAAAAAAATAAAAAATAACACATAACTAAAAAAATCGTTCATTAACCGTAATCGTGTTAGAAGGTTCAATTAATCGCGATTTTGGGTCTTTGGCATAATCGGCCAGCCCTTACTTGGAGTTTTTCATGAGCTCCGCCTCGTTGTGGTTTATTTCGGGTCTTATTAGCGGGCGGGCTGAGCGGGAATATGGGATTAATGACCTCACGCTGTCATTTAAGGTTTGGAGAATTAAACTCTCTGAAAAATGCTGTTTGAATTTGAACAAGAGCCGTGTGTGTTTCATACGTGCTCGACTGTGTTTCACGGAAAATACATGTTTTGGATGAATGGATGAGGTGGGATGTATGGATGGAGGGGTGGGTGGGATGGATGGAAGGATAAATGCATGGTTAGACACACAGACAGACATGCTGAAAGACATAGATGGATGAATGGATGGAGGGTTAGTTAGACATACAGGCAGGGAAACAGAAAGGGATAGATGGATGGATAGATAGACAGATGGATATATTGATGGATGATGGACAGAATGACATACAGATGCACAGACAGATAAAAACAGATAGCGAGAGAGAAAGAAAGAGAGAGAAAGAGAGAGAGAGAAATAGATAGATAGATAGATAGATAGATGCAGACAGAGAGATAGATAGATAGAGATGGAAAGATAGAGCTATAGATACAGTAGATAGAGAGTAATAGATAGATAGAGTGATAGATAGATTAGTTAGAAAGACAGAGAGAGAGAGAGAGATAGACAGATAGATAGATAGATAGATAGATAGATAGATAGATAGATAGATAGATAGATAGATAGATAGATAGATAGATAGATAAAAAGAGAGATACAAAGATATAAAGAAATAGTTAGAGATAGAGAAAAATAGAAAGAAAAAGGTAGATAGAGAAAGATGTTGAAAGAGAGAAAGAAACAGATAGACTCTCTTGCGTTCTTTGGTTCAATTAAGTGGAATTTGTGTGATGTGAATAAGTGGATTTGATGGGATTTTCCGGTTCTTTAAGAAAAAACAAACGGAACCGACTGCAATGTCTTGACTTAGCGAATGACCCCAGTAAAACACAGAGGTTCACCAGTTGAGGTTTTCCTGAATATAAGACCTAGCGGCGCTTTAAAAAAAAAAAAAAACAAGAACCTTCCCGTCAACGGTGATGGAAAATGCCGTTCTGTCCGTTCTCGTAGATCGAAGAAACGCAATCTTCCGCAAACGTTTTGATTTCAGGCCTGAGGTGAACGTGTCACTCGTGTGAAATGTTCTTAGCTGGCGTGTAAAAGGAAGTTCTTCTTTTACGGAACCGTTGGCGACACGTACGGCGCCGGAAATGTGTTGCGCGAGTCTAATGCGAAAAGTCTGTCTTGGCAACACGCGGGATGTTTGCAGCAAGAGCTGGGCCGCGTAAAGCCTTCCTGTAATGGGATAAAGATGGCTTTTTATCCGCTCCACGGGAAGTTTGTCTTCTCCTTTTATTCGGAACAGGAGCGCTGCTTCACATCTGCTTTGAACGAGCTCAGAAAACTTCCACGAGTGTATGGGGGCCGCCGTCTCATACCAGAGCCTTCATTATACATTAATTATTGAGTTTAGCAATTTTTATATACCTATATATATATATATATATTCAACTGTATGTTTATCTGTCTATTCGTTCATCTGTCTCTGTCTGAATTATATTCTGTCTTTTCCACCTTCAGCCATCCTTCCATTACTTAGAAATGTGATGGATGTTGGTTCATGATTTATCTACTCACCGATCCATCCCCCTTTCTATCTATCTGTCTGTCTATCCATCCATCCATCCATATACCCACTTATGTATCTATCTATCTATATATCTATCTATCTATCTACTTATCCATATACCCACTTATCTATCTATCTATCCATCCATCCATCCATCCATATACCTTATCTATCTATCTATCTATCTATCTATCTATCTATCTATCTATCTATCTATCTATCTATCTATCTATCTATCTATCTATCTATCTATCTATCTGTCTGTCTATCTATAGCTTTCTATCCATCCATCCATCCATCCATCCATCCATCCAACCCTCGATCGTCCATAAATCTATCACATTCCATCCATCTCTCAATCCGTCAATCTATTAATCCATTTGTTGATTTGTCCGTCTATCCAATTGTTGAACATCAATCTCTGTGTTAGAAAGTGTGTTTTGAGTGAGTGTGTATGTGCGTGCGTGTGTGTGTGTCAACGGCACTTTGGGATTCTGTAGAGGCCTTTATTTTAAATGACTTGAAATTGAAACCCTCAAAAAAAATGCGACTGATCCATCTGTCTGTGTGTGTGTGTGTGTGTGTGTGCACACCCAGAAAACTCATTACGCCTATTATACGTCCCTCTAGCACTTGACCCTGATTGGTCATTCTGCGGTTGCATAGCGATGCTAAACAGTCTCTTAATCCGTTGCCCCTGACAACCAGGCGTTTCCTTTACGGCAATTTCCAGTGTCTCTCTCTGACTCGACTGGGATGACGAGGAAGAATTTCCGACACCCAGATCCTGGACCTTCTCACATGAACTTCCACTGAACCCGGAATATTATGAGAAAGACGATTAGCGCCTCTTCTGTCCTCACACAGAGTATATTCACACCATCTAATGACAATATCACTCATCCTCCAATTCAAGGCTGAATCAACCGTGACCGGCTCAGTTGTGATTGATCGCGAGTATATCAAGCATGGGAAAATTCATGGAAATCCTGACCCGGGACCATCTTCCCATTCCCGAGCAATTGGTTTCTCAACCAAGCGTTAGCGCCAGAAATTCTGCTGGCTTGACTCATCGATCGCTTTCCGCTCTATCATCACTTTTCATATCTTATTAAACCGCAGAGGTTCAAAGGCTCACTGGGCTCAGTCCAAGACGTGAAGCTAAACAAAAACGACACTCACAAATATACATAAATAATTATAAATATAGGAAGAGATACAGAGGGAGAGAGAGAGAGAGATTGGAGAGAGAAATAGACAGACAGAGAGGCAGAGATAGAAATTTAGAGGTAGGTAGATGGATGGATGGATGGATGGAGAGAGAGATAGTTAGAAATATAGATAAATATAAAAGGTAGAAGGATAGAGGGAGGGAGGGAGAGAGAGAGACATACAGATATATAGAAATAGAGACAGATAGAAATTTAGAGGTAGGTAGAGAGATGGATAAAGAGGTAGAGAGATAGATAGGGGTAGATGGATGGGTGGATAGACAGACAGATAGATAGATTGGCAGATAGATAGCTAGATATAGATAGACAGACAGATAGACAGATTTATAGATAGATAGAAAGAAATATAGAGGTAGAGAGAGAGGGGTAGAGAGACAGATAGAGAGGGGTAGAGAGATAGTGATAGATAGATAGATAGATAGATAGATAGATAGATAGATAGATAGATAGATAGATAGATAGATAGATAGATAGATAGATAGATGGATAGATAGACAGATAGATAAACAGATAGATGGAGAGACAGACAGACATATAGATAGATCGAAATACAGATAGACAGAAAGAAATAGAGAGGTAGAGAGATAGACAGAGAGGTAGATGTAGGGAATAGAGAGAGAGATAGATCGATGGATTCAGCCCATAAAACATCGATGAGTTCCGAGGCCGAGTACCCACAATGCAGCGGTGCAGCCAAGCGAGGCCTGTCAGCTACGGCGTGAGTGATGGTGTGTGTTTGCTAGACTCACTATGCGGCCGAGTCGTTGAGCTGGTACTCGCGTGCCCGGGTGAAGCAGCTTTGCACTCCTCCGTCAGACCACAGTCTGGTGATGACTCGGGACAGGTCGTCTGGCAGGATCCCTTGTTCCTCTGCCGCCCCGGCCAGTGCAAACAGCTGACGGGCGTCGTCCTGCGGGCACAAAGACGCGTCACACCATCAACACATCATTCAGAAGTACTTGAGTAAATGGACTTTGTTACTTTACTCAAGTATGTTTTTGGCTACTTTGTACTTGTACTGAGTATCAAAAATAAATATATTGTAAAATAAAATGAAAGCAATTTTTACTCTCTACTCCACTACATTTGTGATTGAGTATCTGTACTTTTCACTCCGCTACATTTGAATGGACACTTACTGTTACTCGTTACATTGTGTAACGGTAAGTGGTTTACACCGCGGTTAATTTCTTGGACGGACGAGGCGATATCGTATTGTAACGATTTAAGCCAAAAACTTTACAAACCAGCTGGTTTTTAAAAATGAATTAAAATACCACCCCTCTTTGAAATTTTGTGTGTGAGTTAATTTTTTTTTTTTTTTGGCACATTTGAGTTTGATCGAGACTGAGCTTTTGTCCTTTTTTTTAACTGTGTTTGTTCCACCAATTTTGAAACATAGAGGGGTTAAATCTTCGATTTCTGTGGTTGAAAGCAAAACCTCATGAATAATTTTAAATCACTATAATCAAATATAAAAGTTTTTTTTTTTTTTTGGCCTAAATTGAGTATGAGTAAAATACTTAAGTTCTTTTAAAAGGTGATACTTTGCTACTTTGACTCAAGTCTTTTTTCAAATTTGTGACTGTTTGCTTGTATTGGACTAACTTATACATTAAGTATCCATACTTTTACTCAAAAAAACTATACTTCTACTCTGGTACTTGTTACACCTTTGCTCATCGGTCTGAGCATTACAGTATCATCCATCTTGCCTGTCGATCATTCTACAGATCAAAAATTCTGTCTGAACATCAGTAAGTCCATCCGTTTAATCCCATCCATCCATCATCTGTCCACCAGTCAATTAATCTGCTGGTCGAAGGTACCTATCTTTATCCACCCTTTTTTTCTCCGTCTAACCATCAGTATATCAATCTTTTTAAACATTCATCCTTCCATCATTTGTCCACCTATCTATTAATCTACAGATCGATTCATCTACTGATCAAAACTTATCTCGGTCTGTATCATCACATATCAATTTTTAAATCCCTCCACCCTTCATCAGTTGCCTGTCGATTAATCTTCCCATAAAGAAAAAACTGTCTTCCTGCCTATTCATCCTTAAATTCATTCATAAATCTTCTTCCTTCCAATTGAACAATTCAATGTTCTAGCTTGACATAATCTGTCTGATAACAAATCGAAAATTCTGCCTGAAATGAAATCTGAAATGATTTTCAGCTACTTTAATTCTTTTACAATGTAGCGCAAGTACAAGTAACTGTACTTAAGTATTTAACTGTATTAAAGTGACTCTTACTGTACATAAAAATGAACCGTATTCTGTTACACTACTTTTTCAGTGGAAAGGTATTTAAATTAAAGTAACGTGTTACACTCAACACTGTAGTCCTTTAGTGTAATAACCATAATCTGTCCGTCTGTCAATAGACCAATCATAAATAATAGAATAGATAAAGAATAGAAATACAAAAAAATACAGTAGATATAAGGATAAAATATGAAATATGAATACAAATACAGAATGATCACGATACAAATACAATCAAACAATGTAAAAAAAAAAGCAAAAATACAAAAGTGAGTAAATATATGTATTTTTGTAAATTCCAATGTATGAATTGTAAACTCAAACAATGGTAAATTCAAAGCATAAAAACATGTTCATTTAGAGAAGCGCGAATTTCTCTAAAGCGAGTTTGTCACTTCATCAATCTGTCTACTAATCTACAATCCAATCCATCTTCCGTTCTAACACATTTCATTCACACATCGGGCAAGTCGTAGAGTGGCATAGTGGAAGGACGGGGTATATTTACTATGTGTGTGTGTGTGTG